>JAOXJM010000013.1:4674556-4685338 GCA_026413425.1 Tringa solitaria | reverse complement strand
CCCTGCCCAGGGCAGGGGGTTGGAACTAGATGATCTTTAAGGTCCCTTCCAATCCCATATGATTCTATGATGTGGGTGCTGTGCAGGTCTTGGAGAGCCGGGTTTGCTGTTAGCCAGAGATGAATGTACCTGCTATGGATTTGGTGAGGAATAAGTAGCCTCAGTGCCTTGTCTTGGCTCTGAGCTGGTCCGGGTCACAGAGACCAGGGTGGTCTCATCCAGCGCCAGACCTTGGTGGGGCAAAGGGGGAGCTGAGCTGAGGAGCAGCCCCTGGATGGGGGAGCAGGGCTGGGAGAAGAGCATCGGCGTTGATGTGGGGACCAGGAGGTCGGTGCATTCCCTCTGCCCCAGGGATGGGAGCTCGGGATGTACCCAGGGACTTGGGTAGGAGCGAACCGTTCTGATCCACCTCGTATGGTGGCACATGCGTTGTTGCAGGGGGGAGGGGTATTTCTGATGCTTTCCTGTAATAATTTTGTGGGATTTTCTTGCTTCTTGGCCCTGTCCAGAATACAGAGTGTATGCGGCTGGTGGGATGGGATCTGACCTGAGGCCACACAACTACCTGCAACACTACGACATGCTCAAGGACATCTGGGTGTCACTGGCAGCCATGCCCACACCCAGGTACGCCGCCACCTCCTTCCTGCGAGGCACCAAGATCTACGTGTTGGGTAAGAAGCCATCCTTCCTCCTCCTCCTCCTCCTCCTCGGCACCACTAGGCAGCAGTTCCTTTTCTTTGGGCACTGAGAAACCTCCCCTCTCCCCGACCCATCCAAGGCTACAGCTGGTCTTTGCCCCATTTGCAGTCCTGCAGCTGCGATAAAAGCCCTTGGATTCAACTAGTAGGTAAAAATACTTCTATGCATTTTATTATCAGCAAAGGACCGCGCAGCTTCACAAAGGGGCTGCCTTTGGCAGAGGAAAGACCTGCTGTAGCTGGGAAATACTGGACCGAGCCTTTTGCAGGGGATATTTTTCATTACTCTTGTGTTATAGAAAGGGAAGCTAAGGCAGAGAAAGGTGGCTTGTGGCCTTATGGCGTGTCAGGATCGAAACGCAGGAGTTTGCTCAAACCACTGGATAGCCCTGGCTTTCTTTGGGGGTTACCAGAAAAGACTCTTTGATCTATTTTGCAGTTTGCTTGCTGCTGGCAAAGAGTTTGTGGGCCCGGTAGCGAGCACAGGCTCTGCCTTCAAAGGCACGCCGAGCATCCGAGCTGAGAATAGCTGTATTCATCTGCGTCTGATGGGTGGAAGAATAATATGTGTCTTTGGCGGTGGTGGCAGCAGCTGCTCTGGCTCTTCTGCTCCATCAGGAGCTCGGCAGCGAGACTGGGGCTCGCTGGCTGGCACTGGGGCTGAACTCATCTGAATTGCAAAGGCTTCTCCGAGTGCTGATTCCTGCTCTGCTGGGAATTTTTCTTGATTCAACCGGTGCATACTAAACGCCTTCCTGTGCCAGTGACCCGCTGCTGCCGGCGTGGAGGGTGTGATGCACTGAAAAATGAAGTGTTTTCATGCCATGAACCTGCAGTTCAAGGAGAGGGAGCTCAAGGGTGAGAAGTTACCTGGCCCAGCAGGCCCTCACACAGGTGACTTGAGACCTGGGGACATCATATCAGTTGGCAGCTCGCTCTCAGCCTGCCTTTGGAGGCTCCTCTGGTTCCTGCTGTCGTCAGCTCAGTGCTAGAAGCCAAGCTGACCCTTTTCTTTCCGTCTCCCCTGCCCCAGGTGGAAGGCAGTCCAAGTACGCGATCAACGCCTTCGAGGTCTTTGACACAGAGACCAGGTCGTGGACCAAGTTTCCCAACATCCCCAACAAAAGGGCCTTCTCCAGCTTCGTGCCCACAGAAGACAAACTCTTCAGTCTCGGGGGCCTGCGGCAGGGACGGCTCTACCGGCAGCCCAAGTTCATGAGGACCGTGGACATGTTTGACATGGAACAAGGTGGGGACTGTCCCAGCTCTGTCCTTCCCAGAGGAGCAGGGCGGGTGGCACGCAAGGCTGTGCTGTGGGGTTTTGCTGTCCTTGCAGAGCACAGAGCTCTCATGTGATGTGTTCTGGGACCGCTGGTGCCTTGAGCCCAGCCTAGAGGAAGGTCTGCAGTCAAGATGAGCGAGCCAAGGCAGCAGTGGGGAAAAAAAACGTGGTCCTGAGGTGGCTGGGTTCAACAGCTCCCTCCTGATGCAGTGGGGAGGAAGCTGACCCTGTCTCATGGGGTTTTATCACCCCAAGGTGCAGCAAAACTGCACTTCCACAAGCGAGCAGGAGGTCAGAGAGACAGATGGTGTCTCAGGAGTGGATGTTCCTGTGACGCTCGGTCTGTCCTGTCCCTCCCAGGTGGCTGGATGAAGATGGAGCGTTCCTTCTACTTGAAGAAAAGACGAGCAGACTTTGTGGCTGGCTACCTGAAAGGCAGAGTCATCGTGGCTGGGGGACTAGGTGAGGCACTGGGGATGGTGGTAACGCTTTAAAATCATATGTTATCATTACAGAGGGGAGAGATCCTGGCCCTGGCTGGCCTGGGGGAGCAGGGAGAATGGACCCCTCAAGGGGATGAGCTCCAGAGTACAGACATTGTCCCAGAGCAGACAAGGGATGCTTACCAGCGCTTCCCAGGCGACCCACTGCCTTGTTTTGTGCTTCCAGGAAACCAGCCGACCATCCTGGAGTCTGTGGAGGCCTTCCACCCGGAGAAGAACAAGTGGGAGAGCTTGCCCCCTATGCCCACCCCACGCTGTGCCTGCTCCAGCATCGTGGTGCGGAACTGCCTGCTGGCCGTCGGTGGGGTGAGCCAGGGCCTGAGCGATGCCGTGGAGGCCCTCTGCCTCTCCGATTCCTAGCCGGCCCCTGCCTGGCAGAGGACCCTTCCCCCTCGTTGCCCCCAGCAGTGGTGGTGGTGGTGGAGCCGGGCAGCCCCCGGCAGTGCCAGGGCTCGGTGAGCGGCTCGGTTTTGCTCGCCGGTAGCCAAACCCAGCCTTGCTCTGTGGAACCCTCAGGAGCCTGCACGGAGGGAAGGAGCACTTTGATCCCCTCCAGTCATTTTGCAGAGCTCTACGGGGAAACCCAGACGAAGGAACTGCTCTCAGCGCTGGTGTGCCGTGTCTCCTGCTGCCGGGAAGGACTCTGGAGATCAGGGCATGGGCGAGTGTCTCCCTGTGGCCATCCTGACCAGCGACCAAAGGCAACAGGTTCAGGCAGGTCAGTGGTGGTTCAGGGGGAATTGTTGTGGTGTTGGCCTTTTCCAGCATCCTGGGATCTACGTGTGCTTCCCTGCACAGATCCCCGTGGCTTGCAGCAAGGGAGACTCCTGCCCTGCAGCCAGATTCGGGGGATCGTTCTTCTGCCTTCATAGCAAGGCTTTTCCTGCAAACCTGTAGCATTTGGGTGCCTCTTTGGCAGAAGCTGGAGCGAGGGGCTGCCAGGGCTCCTGGGAGGGACGAGTCGCCCAAGGGACTGTTTTGGTTAGAGGGAAGACCTTTTGGCACAGAACGAGCACAGATACTGCCTTTGCTGAGTTTCATGCAGAGATAGCCTCAATCTACCACGTTCCAAGCCGTTTTTTAGCTCCTCTGATGATTTGGGGTCTCCTGGGAGAAAGGAGCAAAGCTGAGTCCTGGAGTGGTCTCACCCCGGGGCCGGGCAGTGGCTTTTGGCAATGGATGACCCCGGCCATTGCCTTCTCTTTGGTTTTTTTTCTTCCCGGGCAGTTTTTGGGGGGGCTGTCCGAGCCGTGGGGTTACAATTCTCGCTTGTAGCAGTTGCACCATTAAAAAGCTTGTCTTTGGAGGAGCCGGGTCTGTGCTCTGGGCTGCGTCGGGGCCGGGACTGGGAAAAAGCTTGGGACCGTGGGAAAAAGCTTGGGACCGTGGGAAAAGCTTGGGACCCAGCCTCAAAAGAGGGGAGAGGGGACCCCGAGCAGGGTCGGGGGGGGGGTGGTGTCTGACATCCTTCTTTGAAAGCGGTCCCTGGGAGGAGGGGGGGTGGTTTCCCCCGTAGCAGCCCCTCCGAGAGGGTGCGGGGGCGGCTGCGGGGCTCTGCCGGTGCGGGACCCGCTCCCGCCGCCGCGGAGCACCGAGGACACCGTGCGGCCGCGGCGGCAACGGCAGGGACGGCCCGGGGAGCCCTTGGGGTGGGCAACCGGGGCCGGGGGATTCCCCTTCCCCACCCGGGATAGGGAAGCGGGGAGAAGCGAGGAAACCTTCCCGGATCAACAATCGGACCGGGACCTAACACCCGGGGATTGAAATTTAAATAGATCTAATAGAACAAGGCTAAATAATTGGTTCTTTAGTGTTATTAATGTCAATATTGATCCCGCTGCCAATATAAAATATACCAGGACTATTCCCAGCCCCTTCTATCCCAGAAAGCCGTGCATTCCCAGCAGGACACTGTGGCTTTGGGAGGAAGGGAAGGGCTCAGGGCTCCGACACGGGGGCAAGGAGCTCTCAGGATCCCAGCCATCGAGGGGGAGAGAGAGAGCACTATGCAGCAAACTTCCTAATTTATACTGAATGTGACATTCATGGTATAAAATAACCCTGGTGGCAGCTTGGGTCAAGTGCCCGGGTCTCGCTCCTCCTCGTCCCTGCACCTGGGGAGCTCGAGAACACTTAGACCTTGAAACTTGCACACAGGAGCTGGGGATAAAGTAAATATTTTCCCAACTTCAGACACCAGAGTCTTCTAAAAGCGCAGTTTTCCCCAGCGTTAGAGGACACCTTAGTGAAAAGTAAAACTACTGAAAGAGAAATGACTCCTGTGTCGCTCAAACCAGGACACAGAGATGAGCTGGGGGGCAGGGACCAGCCCCATCGCCTGCATCTTCCCCAAACCTCGCTCCTTCAGGCTGGATCCTGCTCCTTCCCTGGGCAGCGGGGGCCCTTCTTCTCTGGAGGTGTTTGCTGGGACCTGGTGAAGCGAGTGGCTCCTTTTTGAAGCGCAGCCCTGTCGGCTCCACGTCCCCTCTCTCTGATCTCAAAGCGCCGCGTGGCTCAGATGAAAGGGGAAAGGCACCGACTGGGCAGACAACGACCTGCTCACTAATTATTTACATCCCACCTGCTTGTCCCTGGCTGCCTACACAGGCACAGCAGTGTCTGTCCCCATCCCCTGTCACGTTCCCATCTGTGGCCCTGATGCTTTCTCCTTTTAGGCGCCGTATTTTGGAAGGTAGGAATGAAACCATCTAATTTGCAGAAAGGAGCTCTACCCCTGATGCAGAAATGAAGCTCCGGCCGGGATGGAGGAGCTGGGTTGTGCTCCAGGTCCCCGCTGAGGAGCACGGAGCCCAACTGAGAGAATCTTGACATAATGCACTCGGGGAGGGCTCCAGGGTGAGATCTGCTGGGGGGGGGGTGAGACTGCAGGGAACGGTGAGCAGGACACCAGGGCCAGGCATTTCTGTCTAACAGCATCCCTTGATGCTTAACGGTCTGCTAGGTCTAGCAGAGCCAAGGGAAGGTGCTAAAAGAATCCCTTTCTGTGTGCAGCCCCGGGGGTGCTGCCTCCTCAGCCCAGAAGGCTCCTAAAACATCCCTTTGAACTGTAAAAATTGGAGGAGGCTTGGAAGGAGGGAGAGAGGGAGCTTTCTCCTCTTCTAGAACAAACTCCGTGTCTCCCAGCACAGCAAATCTCCATTTCAGCCGCCTCTGCGCAGCCGAGAGTCTCTAACTATTAATGAAGTGTTTTCCTTTGTCCTCAAGGAACCTTTCCCACACACAGCTCAGCCCGGTGCTCCTCTGCTCTGGCTCTGGCTTTCTCATTAGCCCTGAGCCCTGTTCATCCCAGCGAGGCCGGGCTGGTGGAGGCTCAGGCTTCGGGGCTTTGTGAAGCTGGAGCAAGGGGAGGAGGAATCCGCTCCCTTTGTCTGGCTGCAGCACAGCTGGGGGCTGATCCTTTGCTTTCTCCCCCTCCAGAAAGGCTGGAGAAAGTGACAGACAAAGCAGCGTCATGGGAATAAACCCGCTCTAGGACTTAATGAAGAGATGTCAGGGACTGGGGACAAGGCTGAAGGGGAGGTGGGGGGGAGACGGTCCCTAATCAAAGCTGGGGATGTGCCCAGCATTTAGAGAGGGAGAGAAAGAGGAGCTCTCCGAGTCGCAGCGTAGAGAGAAGCAGGTCTGGGTTAGATGCCTTTGTAGTGAAACCCAAGCTCTCGTCACCAAAGAGGATCCCTGGCGTGTCCCCAGAGCCAGTGTGTCCCCAGAGGGTGGCAGGTCACTCTGTGGCACTGGGTGCTCCTGGCTGGGGGTGCTTTTCCCCATGGGGGTGCTATGCAGAGCCAAGATTTCACAAAAGCTTTACACCTAGATCTCACTTGGACTTTTCCAGGTGTAGTTCCCACCCTGAGCAGCTCTCCTGGGAGTCTGTTTCCACGTCTATCCCCGCTTCAGGGGCTGGGGGGCTTCTGGAGCAACCGTGAGCTCTCAGTGTGACCTGCAGCATGTCCTGCAGCCACCCCCCTCTCTGTCTCCTGGCTTCTCCCCAGGATCTGCTGGGAAAGGTGGCTCCTGAGACTTCAGATGCTTCCAGCACACCTCTGCTGCACCGTGCTTCCAGATAACACCCACTCCAAGACCTCTGTACCTGAGGAACTGAAACACTTTCCTTAGTAATAATGCCGTTTGCTTTTTACTAGCGGATCATAAACAGCTTGGCAAACAGAGAGAGGCAGCAGGATGGTGAGAAGAGCCATATCCATAATTACGTGGTCGGTGGCAAAAGCTGGGGTTAGAGGGTAGGTCAGGTCTGCTCCTGGGAGCCACCTTCTTGCCAGCCACCCAGCCTCTGCCAACCAGCCTTCCTTCCCTCTCCCCTCTTGGCTTGTGGGAAATCCCTTCTAGGGGGTTGAGATTCCCTCCAGGAGCAGGGGAAATCCTCCAAACTTTCCCATTTACCTCTAGGGACTCGATGGTGGCATTCACTGGTTCCAGCCCACTGGCAGGCACGAGCTGGCGGGTTAAGTCTCCCCACTGGTGGTTCTCACAGCTGCACCTCGAATCCTGTGTGGCTCCTCTTGCTGTGGGAAATGGGAGGCTGCAGGAGATAATCTGCTTTTGTTTGGAACGCAAGGGCTGTGCCTGCCCTCCAGGTGATGGAGATGGGACCGGGAGCCAAGGCTGGGGAGCAGGGGGGTGACTCGGAGACACCCCGAGTGTTTGTTTTTCGGCAGCGCTGCTCTCGTTGGGGCTGAGCGGTGCTGGCCGCGCTCCCCTTCTCCTCCCGGTGCTCTGAACGGCAGATGGCATCCCTGGGCTGAGCCCAGGCTGGACCAGCACCTCCTGTGGGCATCCTGCTGCAGGTGGGGGACTTGCCAAGCCCAGGAGGTGCCGGACCGTGCTGGTGGGGTGGCCGGCTGGCTCCAAAATGCCATTTTGGGTTGTGCAGGGATCCTGGCTGATAACATAAGGATCCAGCAAATAACTTGATGCGAAAAGGAAGTTAGGCATCTCCCCCGGTGTTTCATTCTCATGAAGAGGCATCACCTCTGAGCCCAAACGCCCTGCAGGAGCTGAATTCTGCTCTCAGGTCCTCCGAGCACATAATCTTCAATGCTGCTGCAGAGTGGCAATTAAGGAAATGTCTGTGGGGTGGAATCCTGCTCTTGCTCATGCTCCTGCAGCTCCCCAAGCTTTAGAGCAAAGCTCTGCAGATTAGATACCTGCAGAGTTTCTTTCCCCAGATGTATTTTGCCTGTGCTTTTCAGCAGACGATGCTGAGCGCTTCCATCTGCGAAACTGGTGCTTGATGGATCTCCCTGAGCCTGGAGACCCGAGGTGAAGTCTCAGGGAGGTTGAGCCCAATGGTCCAACCAGCCCTGTGGCATGGGGTCCGTGATGGGGATGGCCAGCGGTGGTGGGTGAGCTTTGGTGGCCGTGTGGGGCAAGTGGCCTCCTGGGGCACCTGAGCCAAGAGAATTGTCCCCGTGGGGAGCAGGTCGGGGAGCTGGCTGTGCCCATGGCTGGGCTTGTCCCATGTTACCAGAGCACATACCTGTCAACCGCTGTCACCCCCAGCAGGAACTGCTCTCTGAGCCCCAGCTGTGACAAGCTGAGCTCCTCAGGAGACCTCAGGGTGCGTGAATTCACGTGTTGCCCCAGCTCAGGGGCTGACAGACATGCACCAGGTCCCATTGCAGGTTGTGGTGTTGCCCCCAGCTCCCTTCCTAAGGAGCTGTGGCCATGCCTGGGGTGGTTCCTGCTCATAGAGAAGGGAGGTTGTGGCCTCAATGGGTGGCTACTGCTGCCCTGCTGCCTTGGGCAGGGTTTGCCAAGGCCAACCCAAAACAAACTGTGGTGTTTGTTCTTCAGGGACAGGGGTTCCTCACATTGGGAGGATGTCTGATATTGAGAACCAATCTGGATGCCAATTCCACAGTGTGTTTATGGGGTGTGCCCAGACCTCAGTGCAGGAGAAGACCTGCTGATGTCAAAGCACATTTGCTGAACCTGGCCTTTAAATTGCTGTAACCTCCGCGGATGGTGGTGCAAAGGGAATCTCTCAGAAGTAAAGCAAACAAATGTAAAATAGTTGGGTTTCAACCCAGCTTACTTTCCAAAATACACCATAAATTTGACCTGCCTTGGAGAGTTGCTGTCAGCAATCTGCAGAAGGGATTGGCAATTGTCTGGGGTATTTTTGAATTATTTTTGTAAATATATCTATTAGCTCTCAGAGGGACTCGCATTGAAACAGGATCACGTTGCAGTACAGGGAGTGCTTTGAACGGTGCATTGGGGCGTTCTTTCTTACTGATCTTCAGTGGACGGGGCAGTCGGTTCCTCCTGGCTCTGGGGACCTGCAAAAAGGCTCTGGGCTGGTCCCTCTGCCCCAGCCACCCCCGGCTTCCACAGCAGCCCTGTGGCCACCAACCTTCACAGCGCTCGCCGCCTGTTCTCTCTGCTCCTTTATCTGAAACCCAGCCGAGCTCTTGTAGTTTTCCAGCTACTGAATGGGGCTCAGCAAAATCCCCGTGCTGGCCGTGGCCGTGTCCTCACCTGAACTCCCCAAACTCGAAGTTTTGCTTCCTAAAAGGTGGGCTTTTCAGTACCAGCCCCGGTGGCTGCTCCCACACGGCAGCGCCCAGCCGTCCCGCTGCCCTGCCAAAAAGCATCGCTTCTTATTGTCCCCGAGCAGACTGTGTCTGCATAAACAGGAAACTTCCTCAGAACAGCCTCTGAGAGGTCTGGTTGAGGAGCAGAAGTGACTCCTGTACCTCGCCACGGGTCCAGAACAGACCCAGCGCCGTCCCCCTCTGCCCGGCTGGTCCTGGTCCTCGGGGGAAGATGCTCTTTGGGGTCACTGCTGCCCTTTGGCCATCAGTTGGCCACCCCTTCCCAAAAGGAGACCCAGCCTACATGAACGCTGTGGTACGGCTGCAGTGAGGAACTTCTCCTCGCCTAGAACAGCTGGGAATAGAGCTCCTCCGTGCTGCCAGAGCCTCGGCGGCACCGGGAAACACTAGGACCCCTCTGTCCCTGCCGTCCCCGTTGTTCGCTGTGGCTGTATGTGCCGCCCCGACCCCGTTAAGGTCCCCAACCCTGCGGGGACACCAGCCACAGATGAGCCAGCCCTGTCGCTGCCAGCAGACAAACCCACTCCATCAGCATCCGCCGGTGCAGTCACGGATATCGAGTCACTATCCTGAAATAAGACGCTTCCTGCCCTGAAAATAAAAGCTCCAGCTTTTTTTTTTTTTTTTTTTTAGGGGAGGAGTTTGCTTATTTATTTTTTTTACAGATGCCTCGGCATTTCTGCAGCCCCATGTGCCACAGGCTGTCACCTTCCCCGCTGTCACCTCCCAGCCCCTGGGAGCCTATGGGCAAGGTGTCCTGGGTCATTTGATTTGTACAGTCTGTTTGATCCGTGGAAGGGGAACCCTGGACGAGATGGTATAACAGAAGAATAACACATCTAATAATGTATTTTGTTTATTTTATATATATAATACATTCTGTCCTTGCTGTGGGTACCTTGTAATCGCTGGTGTGTGCACCAAATTCCCGTTATCTGTGAGTTTGAGTGAGCCATCGGTGTGTACGCGAAAGGAGAGCAAAACCCAGGGAATTGCCCCAAACCCACCGGTCCAGGAGAAAATTGCGTGGGGGTCCCTGCTCAGCCCTTGCCCCCACTTGTCTGGGGTTTGCTGTTTAAGTGGGGGCGTCAGCCACAGGAGGTAACATATATCGTAGTGGTTGAGGTACGGGGCTTGAGTTGGATGGGAGTTGCTCTTTTGACTTTTATTCAACAAACTTTTAGATTAAAGCATAATTCAGACCACTGCTCATCTCCCTTATCTGTCTGCAGCCATTTCTAAGGTAAACGCCCTACAATCACACAGATCACGTTATCGCCTGATAACATTACGATGATTAAAAATGCAAAGAAGACAAGTTCCTGGGTTCATCGCAGTTTGGACTAAAAAGCTCATAAATCTCGCAACGAAAGGAGCTGTGTGTCACTGACCTGGGGTGGATCGCCCCATGCCAGCGGCCAGGAGGAGAGGTCCTGGCACCTTCTGGCACCTTCTGTGGCTGGTCCAGCTGCAACGTGAGCAGGACACCGAGCCGGGAGCCCGTCCTTCCCCACGGGCTGCACCCCAGCTACACACAACCCGGGTCACCCCTAATCACAGCTTTGCTTTCCTCTTTTTCTCTTCTCGGGGTGCTTTTTCCTACTCTGTCCAGCTGAAGGAAGCAGTATTAGAAGGTTAGATATTGGGAAATATTTCTTTACTGAAAGGGTTGTCAGACATTGGAACGGGCTGCCCAGGGA
>JAOXJM010000013.1:4625700-4647838 GCA_026413425.1 Tringa solitaria | reverse complement strand
ACCCCCCCCGGCCCCTCTCGCTGCTCCAGACCCCCAGGGCAGGGGAGATGGGGCAGTGCCGAGCTGCAGGCAGGAAGGGGTTAAAGTGGTTAAAGCGCTAATTGGGGTGAGGGACCCCACCTTGCCCCTCCGCACCATTTAGGGAGGATGCTCCGGGGCGGCTCCGGGGCCGCCGCTCCTCGCCGGTCCCTCCGTCGGCGGAGCCCGGAGCCCCCCTGCGGCCGCCGGGTCCCCCCCTCCCGGTGGAGGACGCCGTTAGACCGGTAGGAAAGAGGCTTTTCCCCATCCCCTTCTTTTCCCAGTCCCCTCCTCTTCCCACTTTTCTTAGTCCTCCCCACTCCTGCTCTGCCGGTGGGGCAGCTGACCTCCCCCCCCCCTTCCCCGGCTCTTCAAGGGCTTCAGGTGGGGCCAAGCAGCGGAGGGAGCTGGGCTCAGGGAGCTCAGACTTGGAAATTTAATTACTCGTTGGTTTGTTTTTGCAGGTATTTAATGGTGTCAGTGCTGACCTGGTGCAGCACACGCCTTGCCGGGATGCGGCAGGGCAGGTAGCCCTGCTGAAGCTGAGGATGCAGCAGGTTCCCCAGCTCTGGGTAAGTCCCCGTGTCTCAAAGGAAGTCCATGGAGATGTGGGCATTTGCTCCAGAGAGGATGTGCCCTGGGTGTCCCCTGCAGCAGCGGGCTGGGCTGCAGGGAGCCTCTGAGACATCCTGCTTGCTGGGGTCCAGCTGCCTTGTCTCTGATGTCAAACCCATGTCACCTCTTAAATGCCCTTTCCAGTCAGTACAGGGGGGGCTGGGAGTAGGGTCCATCTGTGTACCCCCAATCCATCTCCAGACAGAGGTACTGCTAGGTCCCCTCAGAGCCCCACTGCTTTCCTTCTCCCCATCCGTGTCTGCTCAGCAGCCAGCTCAGACCCATTTGCCACTTTTCCAGGTCAAAGCAGCTGTGACCCAGCCTGCTATGCTTCAGAAATTGTGCAGGCTTCTCTCTGCCCCCCCCCGTTTCCCCATGCTGAGCTCCATCACAGCATGTGTGGTTTAATTCTGGTGCAAACTGATGGGCTGGGATGTCTCTGGTACCAGCTGGTCCTTGCTGGCAGGTCTCCACGAGGACGGTGGGGCCACCTCTCGCTGTGGTCACCCTCCAGAAGTGATGGCTCTTCTCCATCCCCGGTCTCTTCTACCACTTCTCTCCTTGCTGATGTGCTCAGACCCAGCGCCCTGGGGTCGGGGTTCCCACCCAGAGCTCTCAGCTGTGCCCCTAGGGTATACGTGGGGGTCTGCAGCCCCGTGCCCCCCAACCCTCCTCCTTGCAGTCTCCCACCCTTGTGTTGCTGGTTCCTCTGGCAGAGCACAGGGCTCCTGCACCGAGCCCTGGCTGCTGGGATGCACTGGGAGCTCTGCCAGCGTGAGGGGTGATGCTTGGGCTGGTTTGGGAGGTGGGAGAGGACCCTCCACATGCTGGAACTGCCCATGCCCCTTCTTCGGGACCCCCTGTCCCTCCTGAGCCCCCCCACGCCCTGCACGTGGGGCTGGCACGTGCCACAGAAATGTTAAGGGCCAAATTCCCAGCTGAGGCAAACTGGTCCAGGGCCTCCGGAGTCACTGGGGTGGCATCCATTTGCACCAGAGGAGGAGCTGACTGTGCATATGCTTTTTTTTATATATATATTTATATATATATGTGTGTGTGTGTATAGATATATTACATAAATATATATGTATGAAATAATTTAAGAAACATCCGAGACAGCATGCTGTGCTCTTGTGTAGGGCCGGGGAGGCTGGGAAGGCAGCTGCTCGCCTCCCCCCCACCCCACCCCGGCTCTACCAGCTTTGATTCACAAATGGAAACAGAGTCTGGAATTAAATTAAAAACCGCACGCGCGCACACACACACACACGCACACACACACACACGACACGGTGCAGAGGCTGTAAAACTCAGAGGCGTGATGCTGGAAAGTCCAGGTGTCCCTGAAGAGATCAGATCAACTAAAGCCAAAGGAGGGGGGAAATAAATAAATGAAGGGAAAACAGCAGAGGGAATCTCACTTGTGCCGGGGCCGTGCCCAGCATCGGGCGCTCCGTGTCTGTCCAGGCTCCCATGGGGACACAGGGACAGTGTCACTGCCCCGCTCTGTCCTGGCCAGGCTGTGGTGGGGTTGGGAGAGGCTGGTGGGATGTGCACGTCCTGCTTCCTTTGCCTTGGACCCGCTTTCTCCTTCGTCACATACTTTGCTTTCACTCCATCCCGGGACTGAAGCTTTTTGCTGTCCTGGTCTTCAAGGATGAGAGAGAAATCCCAGCCCCAAGGAGCCCTTCTCCTCTCTCTGCAGAAAGTTCTACCGGAGCTGGGTTTGGTCCAGCTCAATCCTTCCCACCGACAGAAGAGCTCTGCAGAAGACCTCTTTCCCATGGACTTTCAGAACAGAATGACATTTAAAAAAACAACCCAAAAAACTCTAGAAAAACCCAGTGCCTCATAAATTACCAGTTTCTTCCAAAACTCCTTCATGTTCCTCATCCCGCACTCCCCAAACATCCCAGAGGACTGATGGATCCCGGCTCCGAGCAATCGCCGCTGGCTGTGGCGAGGATGGAGGGTTGGGAAAGCAACGGAACCGAGCACGTGAAGAAACAACCCAAAGGCTCTGGACCACTGTCCCCCCACCCTCTCCTCTGTGGGAAATGGAAAGCCCCTGGGGCCACCATGGCCAGGCTGGGGATCAGCTGGGGAGCAGGACGTGCTCCAGAAAGTAGGTGATGGAGTCCCAGTGCTTCCAGAGGAAGAAGAGGAAGAGGACGAGCAGGGCGGTGGTGAGGATGCGCATGCGGGTCTTCATGAGCGGGGTGATGAAGTTGGCGATGGTGGAGACGAAGACGAGCAGCACGGCCATCAGGGCCAGGATGACGTTGATGAACTTGCCCAGCAGAGCCCGGGCGTTGGCGTTCTCCACCCCTTCCAGCTGCACCACCTGCTGCTGCTGCTGCTGCAGCTCCAGCTTGGTCACCCGCGTCAGGCAGGACTCCACCGCCTCCTGTGAGGGACAGCACGTCGGGACAGTGCGTCAGGACTGGGCTCCAAGGATGCCCCAGGAGGGCTTTTGGTACTTGCCCCATGCTCTGAGACCTTGCTCCAGTACGTGCCACCTTTGTGATGGTGACCTCCCTGCCTGGGAAGGGGCTTCCCTCTGCAAACCCTTGGCCCGTGTGATGCGCGAGGCATGTCCCATCCCACGCTGCCTGCGATGGGGTAGGTCTCGGTGCCTGCTGCAGCTGGGGAGATGACCCAAACTGGGACAGCGGGGCCTGTGGTGGCCCACATCTGGCTCGTAACACCCCAGCGCTGCAGCCATCCCCCCAGAGCCTTGCCCTGCACCTGGGGACTTTAGCACAGTGGGGACTTGCTGGAGCACAGATAGAGGTTTTGGGGACACAGCTTAGATACCTGCTTCTTGCTGTGACAGGGTTGCAGCAAGGACTTCATCTGCAGGGTGCTAGAGAAAGGGATGTCCCTTGCCCACCCTCCCTCCCAGCCCAGGGTCCCTCCCTTGCCCCATGGATGGAGGGTGCAGTGGGGGGGCTGAGCCCTCACGCTCCCCTACCTGGATGTCCCGTGCCCTCTCGTAGGACTGGTAGGCCACCTTCTCCTCCATGCTGGCCAGCTCCTGCTTCAGGTTGGTCATTTCGTTCTGGTGCAGCTCGGTGAGATCGTTCAGCTGCTCCTCCAGGCGCTCGTACCTGCACATGGGGGGGCGAAGGGGCACTGGGGTGGGCAGGTCCCCCCAGACACCCCCTGCCCTCCTTCCCCAGACACTGGGGAAACCACCCAGCCCCTCTGACCCACCCCGCTCTTGGCTGTAGATGATTATGGCTGATGAAGGGGAAGCACTGCATGATCCTCCATGGGAGCAGTGCTTCTGGGGGGGTCTGGCAGTGAGGAGCCCAGGACGGTGACCTTGTGGTCCCCAAAAAGCCACCCTGACACCCACCCGTCCCTACCTGTACCGCTCCTCTTGCAAGCACTGTGTCATGTAGGTGTAATCCCGCTGCAGCTGGGCCTTGAGGTCCTCCATGGAGTCCTCCAGGTGCGACTGGCTGTCCTTGATCTCCCGGAGCTCCTCCAGGATGGTGTCGAAGTTATTGTGGTGGCTGTCCAGCGTGTTGGACTTGGGGCTCCCCAAGCCACCGGGTCCTGCCCCTGAGTTGCTGCCAGCAGCCGAGCCGGAGGTGGCACTGGAGCACTCGTCGTCGCTGCCGTACTTGGGGCTGGAGACCAGGGTGGCACTGCCGCTGAGAGCCCGCGACGCCTCCTCTGGGTGCCCGTCATCCAACGTGTCCTTCAGGTGGGCAATGTTGTCCGCGCTGCCGAACTTGTTCCGGATGAGGCTGGCAAATTCCCGGGGCTTGGAGACCACGGCGGTGTGGGTGGCTTGGGACAGACCCGAGAGCCCTCCCTTGACGCCCTCCACCACCCCACCGCCGAAGCCGCTGATGCTGGAGCGAACGTTGGCACCCACGTCCTTAAGACCCTGGTGCATGTCCCGGAAGACATCCTTGGGCTGCCGGGATGGACCGTTCTGCTCGATCTCCTTCAGCTTCTTGTGGTAGTGCTCCAGCTTCTTGTGCAGCTGCGCGATGGTCTGCGCCGACTTCTGGTTCTTCTTCTCGAAAACCTGCTTGATGCGGGAGGCTTGCTGCTTGTCCGCGTTGTTGGCCAGCTTCAGGTACTCGGCCACGTTGTCATCCCGAGCCTCCTGCTCGATCTTGATCTGCTCGGTGATCTTGAGGATCTTCTGGTGCAGGTGCTCGATGGCGGCTTTCGTCCGGTGAGGGTCAGGGGTGCCATCGGGGACGTCCAGGCAGACGGTGGCATCAGCGTCGCCGTGCCCGGCGGTGGAGGGCAGGCTGAGCGCGGTCACGTCCCCTTTGTCCAGCTGCGAGCAAAGAGAGAGGATGCTCAACGGTGGGGGGGAACAAACACCCAGGCAGCCCCCCCGGGGAGGGGGCAGGAGAGCCAAGGGGTGAGGAGGGACAGGGAGACAAGAGCTGGGCAGGAGAATAGTTAACCAGAGAAAGAGTGAGAAGTTGTTGGTTTTTTGCCCGGCTGGTTAAGCATTTCCCAGCCATACCACTGCCACCCCGGGAATAAGCTGGTTAGAGGGCGCAGCAACAAAATAATTAGGGTTTGGGGGTTGTTTTGGGGCCAACTGCTCTCAGCAAGGAGCAGCCGTCGCCGGGAGCTCGACTCTGACTTTCCAGAGTCTCTGTTGCAGAGACGGGCACCCGCGTTTCTGCGCTGCTGGACACCCAGCAACGGGGAAATGGAGAGAGGAGCTAAAACTGGAACCCGTCGTGGCATCTCCCCCCAAACCGGCGATGAGAGCAGAGACTGAGCAGCCCGGAGGTATTTCAGTCTTGATTTCAGTCTTTGGCTTTTAGCCGAGATGCACACGGGAGTTTTTCAGCTGGAGAGAAACTCTGCCATCACCCCAATTTGTGGGTGACTGGGGAGCAGCTCCTGGTCCCCAGGGGCCACAGGCACGGGAGCTCCTTTGCTTGCTTTTCCGAGGTTTCCCACCTGGCAGTGCCAGACCCCTCTGCAAGCACAAACTGCCACCTGGAGAGTTGGGACACGTGCTGATTTTCATTTTCTAGATGGAAAAATAGGAGCTTTGGGAGAGGAAATCACTTGCCTGAGGCCACGCTTAAAATCAGTGGCAGAGCCTGGGTGCAACCCCGGGGTCCTGCCTCACGCTCCCCCACCCGGGCACCGCTGCTTTGCCACTTGAACAAAAAAAAATAAATCACTAAATCTTTCCAGTGGCTGGGTTTTACATGCAGATTCTTATGCAAATCTCAGTGGTTGTATAAATGGCTCCTGGCTTCTAATTAAGAGCTGCTTGAAAGTTAAATACTGTTGGCAGACCTGAATAATTTCTAATTTCCATCACACTTTCCCCGAATGACCCTTTAATAGGGATAATGCTGCGAGATCATTACTTAGGAGTGTGTTATCACCAGGAAATGCCTTGCGCGGGAGGGAGGGAGGAATGTTCTCAAGATGCTGCTTATAAACACTCCCGTCTGCAGCAGGTCCCACGCGGGGCTCGGAAAAGCAGGAGAAAATGTTCCCCTCCTTTTATTTACTTCTATCTCCTTTTCCTCCAGAGCTGCTGTCCTGCTGGGAGCCCGGGGGTGGTGGTGCTTCATGCGGGGGGGGGGTCGTTACGGGGGTCTCAGCCTCCTTGGGAGGCAAAACAGACAATCCCAAGCTCAGGGGGAGCATCCCCCAGCCCCTTCCCCAAAGCTTTTCTCCTCTCTCCATTGCAGCAGGGTTAATGTAACGTGGGGCAGGGGCTGGAGGGTGAGAGCAAAGTGGAGACACGGGCAGAGCTGGGAGCTGCATCAGCAGCTTTTTCTCTTTTTTTTTCTTTTTTTTTTTTTTTTAAATAATGCCAAAAAAAATCTGCAGAGTTTTCAGACCCCGCTGCCAGGCTATTCTTAGCTGCTCGGCTGGGCTGGGCCCTTCAGCTGCCCCATGAAGGGTTTCACTTCGGTTTCTTATCAAGGGGCAGAAATTAGAAGGAGCAGGAAACAGACTTTTTACCCAGATGTTTGCAGTTCTCTGTACAGTGAGGGACAAACTGGCCGTGGCAAAGGAAAAGGCAGCGCCGGAGATGCCAAAACGGGAAACCCCAACTGGGCAAGTGAAGGGGAGAAGTTGCTCAAACTGTGTTTCCCAACAGGGAAAAGTTTGAGAGTCACCCAAAGGTTTGGGAATCGCCCAAATCTTTGCCCCTGCAAGGCCATTCTTTTGGAGTTATTCACGAGAGTGTATTTGGGGGTGCAAGGGGAAGGGAGGGATGGGGGGTGACCGGTGTGGATCCGATGCTGCCCATCCACGCTGACCTGGCTGGGGTGAAATCCTTTCCCCAAGCCCCACTGAAAGCTCAGTTCCCTCGGGCACAGGGCACATCATAGAAAAGCCACATCAGGTTATTGCTTTGAAAACAACAACTAAAAAAAGACAATACCGATCTCTGCAGTATTAACAGACAGCGCCTGCTAAATCCCAGCAAGCCTAAATGACTGTGCGGTGGATTTAACCAGGGGATTAGCAAAAGCCACACTTTCCCCACATGCAGAAAACCTTCTGGTAGGCACATCGAAATGAAAGCACTTGTTTTCCAGGGCTTATTTTCCAGGCGGGCTCGGAGGGGAGAGCAGGGGCTGATGTGGGATGCGGGAGGAATGCAGGACGCGGGAAGGAAAAAAAAAAAAATTATTCTTATCAACAGAGTTCAACCCAGGGGAGCTGAGATATGCAAAAGGCTCAGGCTAATAAGCTGAGCAAACAGGACTTAGAGGGCCACGGCCGGGCGCAATTATGCAATGCTGGTTTATTTGCTGCTGCAGGTTTGATGGAAGAAAGCCCAGGTGGCAGGTGAGGAGCTCGGGGCCGTGTCCCCGGCGCGGAGATGTGGGTCTCCCGGCACACCCACGCCGGGAAGGGATTTAAAACCCATTCTTAAGAAATTGCACAATTATTGCAAAGTTCTGAACGAAACTCTCAAGACACTTACTCATGCCCTGAACTATTCTGTTTTTCCCTACCCTATAGCCCACTGGGACACGCAGAGGATGAGCTGATGCCGTGGCTTCTGCTGCATCCACCCCGAGCGAGGACTTTCACTCCGAGGTGTGACCGTGGTTGCCAGCTGAGATACAACACGGGGACCAAACGGCCGTGGGAAGGACCAGATGCACCTTCAAGCATGGAAACAATAAGTCCCACCAGGCTGTGGGGGGATGCTGGCAGGCAGGGCGGACCCGAGGAGCTGCTGCGTAGGTGTCACCGTGCCCCAAGCCCTTGGTGGCCCTGGAAAGCCACAGGGGAGAGGCCACGGCCAGCAGAGAAATGCAGGTGGGCAGTGGATGTGGGGAGCTTGATTTTTGGGACAGGCAGCATTAAATGTGGGTGATTCCCCGGCCCCCTCTTCCCCAGAGCACTCGATCAGCGTAATTCGGGACAGCATCTGTCCTGTGAGCTGGTGATTGCAATTAGCTCAGCGTTACAGGGGACACTCTGGGTGTCCCCATCCCTGTCCCCACGTGCGTTCGGAGCCCTGTGCCTCCCGGAGCAGAGCTGCTATTCCCACCAGACCGTGTTACCCACCCCAGGCGTTGAAAATAGAAGCAGGAGCCCTGACTCACACTTCCCACCCTCCTTCCAAGCCCGCAGCAGAGAGCGAAGCAGGCAGCCCCGTGTCCCCCTCCGTGCCCTGCCTGCCCCCGTGCCACCCCTGGACGGACACAACGGGCCAGCAGCAGCTGCCTCTGCTGATCTACCAGCCTGAGAATTAATTTTTCTTACATAATGCAGGGAGGCACGTTGAAGGTTTCATCTCGCAGCGGAGCTTCCCACCCCATCTTTGCTTGCGCCGGCACGGATCGTGCCGGGGGGTTTCATTCACCGAGCGCCAGGAACGGAGGTACTGAAAGCCCCGTCGGGTCTCTCTCTCCCCATCACCATCCTCCCCACGGTCTTATTGCAACCCCACCGGCTGCTGGGACCTACCTCCATCTCGGGCAGGGCTCGGGTCCCCCAGGGCTAGTCGGTGTGGGCTGCTCGGCCACCTCCTCGCCACGGCACGGAGCCCGGCAGCGCTGGGCAGGCAGAGCTGGCTGCCATGGTAGGGGGAAAGCAGCAGCTGACGGCAGCAAAGTTTGAGGGGAGCAGCAGGGAGGGAGGGAGGGAGGGAGGAGATCCCTCCTGCAAACCCCCCCGTCAGAGCTGGCCCCCAGTCCCCGGGGACTTGCCGAGCGTGCCGGGAGTGAGCGCGGCGTCGGGACTGAGCCGGTGGGTGCAGAGGGATTGCCGACTCAGGAAAATCTGCCCGAGCTGTTTACAGCTCTCAGCCACCGGAGCTTTCAGGGCTGTAATGCAAACCAACCTCCCCCTACCCCCCCTTTCCCCATCCCTGTGGCGGGATATTCACACGCCTCCAGCTCCATACGCTGCCTGTGCCCTGACGCAGGGGGTCGGGATGGGCCGTTGTCATCTGCTGTGTCACACACCGGGACATAAAGCCCAGGAGAGGCGGGGGGGGGGGGGGGGGAGGCACACAGAAAGCAAAACCCCGGGTGGGACCGACGCGTGGGGAAAAATAGCCGCCAAGCAAGGAGGGGGCAGCCCGAGGGAGCTTAAAGCTGGGAACCGGCCACTTGTGTTGGGACCAGGCAGCATCTCGGCCACGCACTGGGATGCTGCTGACCCGCTCATGCCACAGAAAGTGATGGGGAAGGTTGCACCGACCCGATTCTGCCTCGGGAGAACACGCAATGCATGGAAAAAGCCTCCAGCCGACTGACCAGACACAAGCGTTTGATGCTCCATGTGCAATTAAAAAGATATTAAATGGGATGGCTGAAAAGCAAGCAGGGACAGCAGCAGCCTCCGGTTCTGCAGAAGCCGGTGGCATTTTGGAGTCTCCCCCCAGGCCCTGCATTTATGCCGGGGCCAGCGGAGCTGGTGAGAGGCCAAACCAAAAGTCCTGGGTGAGAAAGGAGCCCCGGAGCTTCTGTATTTGACTCAGCCCAAACCACGGGGTTGCACAGAGCGGGGTCGATGTGGCCAGTGCTGCAGGATCAGCCCTGGATAAAAGCGGTGGAGGGAAGCAGGATTAAAGCCCACAGCCCCACGCTGTGCCAGACCAAAGCCCTCAGCGTGCCCTGCGGATGCTGGAACCTCAAACCAACGGTGGCCACGGAGCAGAGCATCTGTGCAGCCGCAGACAACGGGCGAAACGAGAGAGCTCCATTTGCAGTGCTCCGGTTTACTTATTTCTCAAAAAAAAAGGCAACAAAACAACAACAGCTCAGGAAGTCTTTTCAGCCACACACTGAATCGTACCGGCCGGACCGACGAGCTGATGGTGACCCAGATGCATGTTTAATGGGGAAGACCGTGCTGCTGAGACAAGGCAAGTACCACTCAGCCTCCTGCTTCCCATCATCTCTCAGGCTGTCCCTACGTCCATCCGTGCTCTGGAAACATAACCTGCCGTGTCGGAGAGGCTCCGGGTGCAGGTCTGCACCTCCAAGCTCCCCTGTGGTGCACAGCTCTGCCTGGGTTTAGCAGCTGGGGTGGGTGCCACCAAAACCAACCTGCCCTGGCACGGATGGATCGGAAAGGTTTGGTTTGCCAACTCCATAAAAGCACCATCCCCAGGTCTCAGTCCCCCCATACCCTGCGAATGTGGGCTCCCCTAAACCTCACCCCGGACACTGCCCTTGCAACGGCAGCAGATGCTCCCTGCGGGAAGATTTCCCTTCCAGGAGACGTGGGCTCCGACGGGTCTGGGGCAGGGGCTGCCCGGGCTGCGGGAACACATGCGGCTGGAGATAAGCTGACCAGGGTGACAGGAGGAAACGGGCACAGGAGTAACAGCCTCCGCTTGGGCAGCTCTGAACTGGCAATGGAATTCCTTGAATCCCCCCCCCTATCCTTTAGCCTGGCGCTGATGGACCCCCCTGGACCGGTTCCAGCACCGGTGCCCACGCTCGCAGCTCTAGGTACTGGGAATGGGGAAGAGGCAGAGCTGGAGCAGCCCGTCACGGACCGGTCTGGGATGCGAAGCTGCCAAAGCACAGTTTGACACCGATAACTAAAATCCTTGGCCCTTTCTAGCCCAAGCTTCCCACCGCTGTGGCACCGGTACCGTGCAGGGCACCCTTCCCCGCGCACCCCCGCCGTTCGCAGGCACTGGCAGCGGGCTGCGGTGCCACCCGTGTGCCAAAGGGCACAGAGAAGAGCAGATTCCCCGGTAAGTTAAACCCACCTGGAGCAGAAACCGGCTGTGCCTACCGTATGGTGCTCAGCCACCCTGGGGAAGGGACTCCGATCCCACCGAGCTGCCCCAGCGAGGGTGGATTTTGGATTTTGCAGCCCGGCCAAGGCCCCAGCCGTGGATGGCTCCGGGCATGACACGGGGCAGATTACTGAGGGATGTTCATCTTTGGTTTTAATATCTCTCATAACATCACTTCTCCTTTTAGCACAGGAGCCAGAGGTCACTTCCCATCGCTCTTCTGCAGCCTCAGCAGGGCAGGGAAAAAAACCCCAGCTGCACGAGAGACTCTGGAAAACACCCCCCCTCCTGCCTCCGAGCTCTGCTTTCCACTTCCCTCATTTCAAGTGCTGGGGCCGACCCCAAAACTCATCTGGCTCCCCCCCCGGGGGAAGCCTGCAGGTACCACCTTATTCCTGGTCATCCCAAGTCCTTGCCTTGCCGGTGCCTAGGAGCGGGAAGGAGAGCGGAGGGGGGGGATACTTACAAAGACACCCAGCAGAGAATTAAAGAGCAATATCCTTTTCCCAGGACAGGAGTCGGGAGGATGCGGTTCCGGCATGAGGATGCCCTGGTCGCTCCGGCAAAGCGACGGGCCGGTGCTCCGCGAGGCGGCCGGATCCTCTCCCTCTGCCATGGCTGCGGTTAAGGAGCCGAAGGGGCAGAGGATGGCAGGACGTGCGTTTGCAGAGGAGGCAGGACGAAGCAGCCAAGAACAAGCAGCACAGGCTGGCGAGCAGGGGAGGGAGCCTGGGGGAGCGGGAACAGGCAGGGACCGGTCCCGCTCCTCCAACTGTGCTGGGAGAACAAACAGCAGCGGTTCCTCGGTCCCCAGTCTGAGCTGGGATGGTGCCACCATCCCACGGGGCTCTGGGTGGCAGCAGGCTCCCGCACGGCACCCGGCAAAGAGCCCTGCGTGGAAGGCGGCTGCGTGGGAACAAGATGGGCAGATCCTGGGGGTGGTGGGGATCCGTCCCCGCTGCCTGCCCTGGGCTTGGGAAGTCCCTCTGACTCCGTGCCCATCCATCCCTTACCACCCAGCGTTTCCTAATCCCACACCACGTCCTCCGGGTCAGGGACGGTCCCTCGTGCCCTGGGCTTGCAGGTTACCAGGATGGAGACCTCTGTGGAGATGATTCAGTGACCATCCCTCACGGGTGAGGCTGTTCGGGGCCCTTCCTACGCTTGGAGAACCTTTGGGAAAATCCCCACTGTTGCTTTTCCTGGAGGGAGTCACCCCGGGAGCCCCAGCAGTGCTGGTGGGTGACACAGCACTGAAACCACCGGCAGCACCCTCAGCCCGTGTTGCTGCCACCAGGTTTCAACACCTCTAACAGGGTGCTTTGGGCAAGCGGGGGGGGGAATTTTTGGCAGCTTGCGTAGGAAGGGTTTGAGGGAGAAGGCAGAGCCGTGGGGTGAGGAGCCCGGTGCTGTCAGAGTCACAAGGCAGGACCCGGCTTTGCTCATCCTGACTCAGGAGCCAAATCCTGCCCACGGTGGCAGGGGACGGGCAGGACAGACTGCAGGACGGACACGAACCCTTGCTCCCCCAATCCTGCCCTGTCCACCTGGAGCATCCACCCCACACACCAGCGCCAGCTCGACCCAAATCCCCCCCCCCGGGGCCGGTGGCGTTCCCAGTCCCTGCCTCTCCAGGAGCGGGAGCTGCTGGTGGGCTGGAAACAACAGCCATATGTCAAACGAAGGCTGAGGAACACGATGTCTTCTGCTGGGGGGTGAATCAGTATGAGAGTCTGATATTCTTCTCCTCCTGAATTAATTAAGCAGCAATCTCGGGTATCTTTGTCTTCACAGCTATTATCTGCTTTTTCCCAAAGTGCTCCTCGAAGCGCCATCCCGACGGGAGTGAGGGAACGGGTTCCCACCATCACCCTTCGCTCACGGACCCTCATTCTCCCGTGACACACAAGGAACCAGAGGTAGGAGCCAACCTGGACACTCTCAAACCCCTGGTTTTGTGATGCCCGGTTTGCAGCAGAGCTCAGAAGTTCCCCCAAAAAACCCTTGGCACGTGTAGGGTCTCTGCACCCCCAGCTCCCCCCTGGGGACCCTGCCCCAAATGCTGGGGGGCTGCAGGGAGGGCAGCTTTACACCACCGCTCCCTCTATTCCCTTTTGCGGTCGCCGCTGGCCTATTTTACCTCCTTCCTCTGGGATTTTAACACCAGAACTCACCCGGAGTTTGGGTGGGAGGGGAGGATGTGCTTTGCCTCTCTCAGCAAATCCTCCTAAAGAGATGCCAGAGGCTTCCCCCAGCACATGGAAGTGCTGGCCCCGCTTCCCAGCCTGGGGAGACGGAGGCAGAGAGTGAGGGGAACCCCCTGCCTGTGGGTTAGACACACGGGGACAGCAACCAAAGCAGTGAAACTCCAAGGTCCTGCACCCCCTTAGCTCCTTCCTGCCAGCTCCTCGGGGATCCTCAGGTGCCGAGCACCTCCAGAAAGCAGGCTACAAGCTCAGGAGCTCAGCTTCATGCTTCTGCTTTTAGGATCGCTGGTCCCAGGACCACAAAATTCCCATCAAAAGTGAGTTTTAGGGGCAGGAAAGCACTCACCGGCACCCGAGCCACCCCAGCGTGCCCAGCCAACCTCCCTTGCCACCACCACGTCCTCACCCACCGCACGGAGAAAGGATACTCAAGAAGCACCGTGGAGCAAACCCACCATCCTACCGGTAAGTCCCCGGCTCTGGGGCATCTCCCCTCCGAGCTGGAGCCAGGCTCAGGCTGCTCAGCCCCTCCACGGGCTCTGCCAACCCTGGGGGGTCCCGGCTGGGCTGGGCAGAGTCCCCCATCCCCGTCCCCGTCCCAGTTGTCAACTGAGACCAGTTCTGGGTAACGGGAGCCGTAGGAGGTGAGAAATCACGTCCCCACCCTGAAACCCAAGGCGGGTGGATGCCAATGGGGCTGGAGGGAGCCAGGGCTGAGCTGGCCAAAAGCAGATGCCCTGGGCAGGGAAGATGAACTTTGCTTGATGGTCCTTGGCCACCAGGGTGAGGGATGAGCCTGGCCACCTCTCGCCCAAGCCCCTCCATGCCCACGGGCCACAGCAGCCCCCGGGGTGGATGCTCAGAACCTGCGGGTTTCTCTCTGCTGGCTCTAATCCGTCTCGCCCTGATATAGCCACTGACCCGGCAGGCATCTAAATTTAGCGGGATGAATCCCGCCCTGTGTTGGGAACGCTGGTGCCCTTGAGGCAGCAGGATGGGGAGGATGTGAGGGCAGGTTCCCCCCCTGCAAGACAGAGCCCCCAGACCACCTCCCGCAGAGACCGGGCAGGCGGGAGGGGAGTAGAGAGGAGAGGGGAGCGGGGAAACAGCACGCTGGGCTACCAGCCCGTAAGTAAGCGTGGCCCGTAGCCGCTCAGCAGCCTCCCCTGGCCCGCAAGCCCAAAGCAGAGACGTGGCACGAAGCCCCCCTGCCGCCCCCCGTCCCTCCCCTGTGTCTCACAGGAGAAGCATCCGCGCCGGGGGGCCAAGGCGGCTGCGGGGGGGGGGCACGGGGGGCCACGGGTGGCAGCTGGTGCTGTCACTTGCCAAGGGGATGCCAAGGGCAGGCGGGCAGCGAGCCCTGCCAGGGTCCGGCCCCTCGCCCCCCTCGGGGGGACGGTCCGAGCCGGCCGGGGCTGAGCACTTGCACTCGTGACACTTGTGAGCGGGTCCCTCCGGGATGCGGGGGGGGTGTGGGGCGTGTGTGTGTGCGCACACACAGACGGACAGACAGACAGACACCCCTGCACGCCGGTGCGGTAACGCTGCCCTCTAACGGCCACCGGCCCCGCATCCAGCCCGCTCGCCCGGGCTCCCTCCCGCTCGCCCCCCGCCGCTGCTCGGTGTGGGTTGGGGGGGCTCGGAAGGGCCTCGGTGCCGATGGGGAGGGGGGAAAGGGGGGGGAAGGGGGCTCACCTGGACGTGGACCATCCCGCAGTCCCCGCAGGCGTCCGCGCAGCCCCCCGGCAGCACCAGGCACAAAACCCCGCGGCCGCCCCGGTCCAGCTCCGGCCGCCCCAAAGGGGACGGGGACGAGGGTCCCCCCGGGATGCTCTGCCCCGCCAGCACCGTCCCTCGGTTGACCCCAGGGCCACGGGGGACCGGGGGCTGCGGGGAGACCCCACAACCGCTGCTGCCGGGGCCTCGGCGGCCGTCCCAGCCGGTAATGCCCGTCCGCCCGCCTCTCCGCCAAGGCGCTGGCGGGTCACCAGCAGGAGATTAGTGGGATAAGGAGAAGGCTCTCCAGCAAGATCCCACGGCTCCCGTGGCCACGCGCGGTCCCGGCCCGCAGCCTCCCCCTGCCCCAAATGTGTCCCCGTGTCCGCAGGCGTGTCCCCGTGTGAAACACCGACACCGGCCACGTGCTCCCTCGGTCACACCGACGTGCACCCCAAATAGGCCACCCCGCTCTGCCTACGAACGTGAGCCACGTGTGATGGGACGCACGGGAGAGCGGCTGCTTGAAATCCAGGGGTGCTCCCGGCCGTTGGTACCCCCAGACCCGGAGAAGCAGCCCCCCCCCCCACCCCAGCTCGCCGGACACCAGTTCTTGGAGCAGAGTCACCCTACAAAACCTTGGTGCCAAGCCGTGTGGAATTGCCAGTGGGAGGCAGGGGACATGGCAGTCACCCCATCCGCATCGGGAGCAGCTCCTTGCACACACGAGGTGGGCAGAGCACGGGGTGGAAGGCTGGGGGCTGGGGGGGGGAGGCACAAATGCGTATACCCCAGGTGGGCATCATTCTGCAAAGCAAAGCCTTGTCCCCAGTGTGTGGTGGTGGTGACAGCCCTTTGCTGCCCCCCCCCCAGCCCCAGTTTTGGGGGGGGGGGTGTCACCGCTTGGCGACGCTCCCCGTGAAGGGCAGTGAGGCATCTCTGGGTTACACCATGACCCCCAGCCAAGCACCCAGAGCGTGTCACGGTCCCTCTCGCCTCCTCCAGCCACCCCATCTGCTCCCCACTGCCTCTTGGGGGGACTTAGGAGGTGCAAGGCGGGGAGGAACCGTATGTGCAGGGACCGATGCTGGGGAAGGTAGGGAAGGGAAAACTGTAGGAACCTAATTGAGAAAAAAAAAAGAAAAAAAAGAAAAAAGGAAACAAAAAACAAAAAAGAAAAAAAGAAAAAAGAAAAAAAAGACAAAAAAAAAGAAAAAAAGGAAAAAGAAAAAAGAAAAAAGGAAAAAAGAAAAAAAGAAAAAAAGAAAAAAGAAAAAAAAAAGAAAAAAAAGAAATAAAATAATCAATAGCTGTTGAAAAAGTGCTTGCTGAGGCTGAGCGATCCCACGAGGGATTAATCCAGCATGCGCTCAGGCCCTTACGAAACGGATGGAAAATTCAGCATGAAATTTCTGGGGGGGGAAACTGGCACTTTCGGAGGAGCCCTGTGCACCCCTGGCTTCCAAACGGAGGGTGAAACGGCGTCTGACCCCGGCAGGACAAGGCGAGGGGGATGTCAAGGGACTGCTGGCCCAAAGCCCCGGTGCGAGCTGCCTGCCGGGGTCCGGCGGAGCCGTGGGGGGGGGGGGGGGGATGCTGGAGCCCAGGGCACGGCAGCACCAGCCGTCCCCGCGGAAGAGGAACCCAGTTTGCCTTTGCCGGGGGCCTGAGGCTGGGTTTCCTGAGGGCTCCGGAAAAATAATACGGCATGAGAATATCACATAGCTCTTGTTTCTCTAAATAGGTTATTTTTCCACTGCCTCACAAAGGCCCCAGTATCGCCTCTCTTCTTATTACTCTTTGTCTCATATGCAGTTAATTATTCATCCCTTTTCTGTGCTCTTTGTGCCTCTCCCAGAGAGGACGGGGACCTGCTCTGCTCTTGTCTCCCTCCGGGTGCTTCTGTCCCGCTGCCGTAACCCCAGAGGGCTCAGCGGGACTGGGCTCCTTGCAAGGCTGATGCCACTGGCCAGGTGGGAGATTTTGGCTGCAGATGCTCAAATGAACAACCTGAGCGGCTCCTGGCCCTGCTCGGGCACTTGGTCTGGGGGATTGCCAGGGAAAGGTCAGGCTGCGACGGTTGGCACACTGTAAAGGGGGAGAGGAGGACCTGGGTAGTCTTTTCTTGTGAATATAACGTGTCTGTCTGCTTCAGCAGGGGAGTTGGACTAGATGATCTCTATGGTCCCTTCCAGCTTTAAAAATTCAGTCCTCTGGGAGCAGATTCCCACGTCCCCGCACGGCTGTGGCAGGGGAGCAGCGCTGGCACCCACCACAAGCTGTGAGCGTCAGCTGCGGCTCAGCCCTGAAACAGCCCAGCGAAAAGAGAAAGAAAAAGTATCTGGTTGATCCTCTTTCCATTAGCTCAGAGGGCTGCAGAAGTCCTCCAGGTCAGATTTCCCTCTGGGAGACTGGGTGCCAAGCAGAGAGGAGCGGCTGGTGGGGTTGAGGGGGGGGAAGCGTGGGAAGCATCACCCCCAGCTCCTACATCCACTGGGTCCCTCGGCTTGGGAGGAGCGCACGGACCTGACACCCCCACCACTGTCCCACCCCGGCAGCTCTGCCCAGCCACTGCCACCCTATTACACAGCCATCCCCTTAAAAGCCACCCTGATGCCCACCCAAGAGCCCCCACGGGGTGCCACAGCCATCTCCCCACCCCAAGCCCTACCACTTTGCCAATTCACTACTGGTATTCTTGGGGAAATTTAAAAAAAAAAAAAAAAAAAAGAGAAGAGAAGAGAAGGGTGCTTCTAGCCCCCCCCCAGGCTGTACAGAGCGGTTTTAGAATGTGACACCCCCCCGAGCTCCAAAGGCCAAGGAGAGAAGCCGACAGAGGGAATCCCACTGGCACCCGGAGCACCTCTCACCGCCTGCGCCCTCTCCTCAGGGAGCCGTGCCACCGCGCCAATCTCGGCTGCTTCATAATTAACAGGGCTAAACGCTAGATGGAAATGCCATCCTCTCGATTAGCTCCACACAGAGCAGTTTAGAAATCGCTTCGGATGGGACCGGTTTGCAGCCACCCGGCTGAGTCCCTGTAGACACCCAGCGCTGGGCTGCCCGGGGTCCCCTCCGACCCCATGCTGGGGGTCCCACCCCGTGGCCACAGAGCTCTTCCCAGCTCCCTTTCTTTCTCCCTCAAATCCTGCTCTGGGAATCGCACCAGGAAATATCCCTGGCTTTGTGTCCCCGTGAGAGAAGCATCAACTCCAGCATCAACCCTGACTTGCTCCAAGGCAGGGGCTGCCATCTGCTGTCCTACACACCCGGTGCCACCAGCGCTATCCCAAGGGACAGTGTCCTCCAGGCAGCATTTTGGGGTGCTCTGCACCCAGTCCTGCCCCAACGTGGGCTCGTACCCCCCCCAAACCACCCAGGGATGTCCCCGTGCCAACCCTACCTTATCGGCCAGGCACTCGGTGTCCTCGGTGAGCAGGTAGACGGCCCCGCTCTCGGCCAGGAGGATGGCAGTGTCGGTGGTGGAGGAGGACCTGGGGCGACCCTGGTGCTGATGCAGGATGGCGGTGAGGCTGCTGTCCTGGGGGGCCTTGCGGACCAGGTGGGGGCTCCCTTTCTGGGGCTCCAGCGAGCCGCTTTTGGCTCGCCGGCTGCCGCTGTGCAGGCTGGTGCCCCGCTTGATGGAGGGGCGAGAGCGGATCTGCTGCAGCACCCGGTTGAAGGCGGTGGGACGCGCCGGGAGGTCGTGGAGGGACATGGCGTAGGAGACGCGGTGCATCTCCGGGGAGCGCTCCTTCTCGTCGGGGGAGTCGTGGTCGGACGTGCCGTAGTGCGGCGGCAGCGAGTCCTGTGAGTTCTGGTGCTCCCGCTCCCGCGACCGCCGGCGGCTGTGGAAAAGGTGCTTCAGGCCGTGGCCAAACATGGACCCTTCGGACAGCTGCTGGATTTTCTGCGGGAGAGGAGAGGAAACAACCCCTGTTACCGTCAGGAAGGACCAGCATCGCCCCATTTCGGCACACAGAGCTCTGACGGATGGTGCCCACGCTTAGCACCGAACCAAAACGTGAAGCTCAAGGGCTTTAAGAGCTTCTGGAGGGCTCTGGGGACCCCACGCCAGCAGAAAGGGATCTGCAGAAGGGAAGAAGCCCTGCTCCCAGCGCTGCACTTTATACCTGTGGAAAGTTATTAAGCATAAGTTGTCATTTGATGGCACACAGGGCTGAGCACGGTGGCTCGGGACGGCTCAGATCTGCAGCTCCAACAGCATTCCCCACGCCGGAGGGAGGTCTCCGACGGGCACTGGCTATCCCTAGAAATAGCACGAGGAGCAGAAAGACCCTTCTGAGCAGCGGAGGGAGGAGGGTCCCTGCTGCAGCCAACGCCAGACCCAGGGACCCCAGCCCTGAGGGAAGCGGGGATGGAGCAGCCTTTTCCCTCCCTAGAAACACCAGGGTCATCCCCAGCCTTGGAGCCTGGGCCACCGAGGCGCTGCCAGGAGCCACCTGCTTTCCCAAACCTGCTCCAGGAAGGATCAGGAAGGACTTTTCACTGGGGAGGGATTTTCCATAGCCTCCGAGCGCAGCACGGACCAGGCTGTCCTCGCTTACGGGGGTGAAACCACAGCCCGTGGCCCAGTGCCACCAAATCCAGTCCCCGCTGGGCAGCAACTGGTTTCCAGCAGGAGATGGGGGCACGGCGCTCCCCTGGGTACCCCCGGGTCTCCTCTCCCGGGGGGGGGGCTGAGACTCGCGTTCCCACAGAGCACACGGCTTTTCTCGTGACGGCTCCTGGGAATCGGGGTGGACGTTGGCCACGGCCAAGTCATGCAATATGGATGGTGGAACAGATCGTGCTCTTGATTACAGCCGGGTCAGCCCGGAGCGGTTTCCCCGCAGTCACTGGAACGCCCAGATTTGCATCCCCGGGAGGTTTTGGCTGGGTGCCCTCCGCAATCCCCCGTGTGTGATCGAACCAGGGGGGGGCAGCGGCGCCGGCAGCATCTGCAAAGGGCTCGGTGGATCCCAAATCCCAGATCCCTGGTCCATCACGGCTCCCAGGCAGCACGTAAACAACCTCGGGACATCGAAAGGTCTTCTCACCTCCCGAGGCAGCCTCAGCTACCGGGAACCCAGCAGATGACAAGGCGGGAGCTCTGCTCCGGTGCTCTCTGTCTCTGTTTTGGAGTTAAGCCGAGCACCCTACCTTTGAGGACGCCAGTCCTGACCTTGCTGACGTTCAGGGGCATTTCAGCACAGATTTACTGCGGCTGGGGCTCTCCCCAGGGACCCCGGTTCCCGTAACGGCGGCGCTGCCATTAACTCATGCTTGAAAACCAGCGTGAAGCGGGCACGGAACTGGGAGCTACTTAGACAGACACTTGGCAAAAGCCCTGGCTTTTAGAAAAGCAGTGATTGAGACACGACCCCCGGGAGCTGCAGACTGTGGGGGATTTCATGGCCATACGCAAAGGACTCCCTCCCCCAAAAACCCCAAACAGTAAAGGCACAAGGTCCAAATCCATAAGGGCCAAATTCTCGTCACACCGGTAATATTGACAAGGAATCAGCAATTAGAGCCCGTGTCACTAAACTCTACAGGCAAACCCTTTAATCCTCCTGTTATCCATTCATAATGAAAATTTCTATCCTTTTGGTTTTTCCTAGGAAATATATAATAAATCCACGGTGCCAAATTGCTACTCCAGGAAATAGTGATTTAAATTTTATTCTATTTATAGAGTCTCTATGGAAACAGAGATAGCATTAGATAGGTAATAACTGTAAACCCACAGATTTCTACCACCGAGGGTATGGCATACCCTTGGATGCAGTTTGCCCTTTAGAAGGTCCAAGTGAAAAGGAACAGCCAACTCCCTTCCTTGAGGGTAACGAAAACAAAGTAAAAGCGAAGCCAGCAATAAAGGAGAGGATGTTTTTCCAGCATCGGAGAGGAGGTGGAAGCCAGTTGCCCTCAGGGGCCTCTTGGCCCAACAGCTCCATCTGATAGAAATTCACCTTTTAAAAGAAACCCTCCTCAGGCCCTTTCCAAGTTTTTCTGAAAAAACTTTTCCTGGGCTCTGCAGGTAGATAGGGTTCCTGGCAGGACGGTAAGGGATCCGCACGGGAAAAAGGGGGAGAGAAGCAAAAAAAAGAGGGATCCCAGCTCTGCTGTCCTGGGTTTGAACCCCCACCAGATTGGGGGCTGGTCAAGCTAAAGGCTTGTCTGCATTAGAGAGCTGTCAGGAGCGGTCACCACCACCAAGCCATTCTGCGACAGCTACGGCAGTGAATTTGCTGATGTAAAAAGTCTGGGTTTTTATGTCACTCCGGGATATTACTGCGCTTCCCAAGCAGAGGCATTTTTCTGGCACGAAACTACTCGTGGCTCAGAACAGAGCGTCTGCCCGGGCTATTTTGGAACAGCCGTTGCTTAATAACTGATGCAATGGATACGGAGATTAATTTCTCAATGTAGACAGCTGCAAAATGCTAAGATAAATACAAAAATATCTTTAATTCTTTTGTCTTTCCCATTAATGCAGCCAGGGTCTCCTGCTCGGCGGAGACTTGTTTCCATGGGCTTTGAAGGAGCGGCTCCTGCATCATGTCCCCCGTAAGTGGATGGGTTCTTGCCGGGGTGGGCTGAAGCCCAAGGCACAGGGTTTGGCTGAGCACAGCGCTGGGCTGAGCACGGTCGCTCCCTCTGCCTCTTTCTTACCTCTTTATCCACTGGTGATAATTAATCGCTAAAATGTGAGAAGCTGGGAGGGGGCTGCGTGAACCCCCCCCTGTACCCATCCTGAGAACGGGGTCTCAGCCCTGTGGGGACACTGCAGGGACAAGCCAAGGGCCAAAAATCCCTATTTTAACCCAAACCAACATATCTTGCAGGAAAGCAGTGACTCCTATGACTGTTTTTGCCTGGGATGCTGCTCTTCGGCAATGTCCTGTGGGAGACCCGGGGGCATCCCCCGTCCCGGGCTCTCAGGGGCCGGTGTTTCTGCCGCTGCCAAACAGCCACACAGCCTGAAACCTCCCAGTTTCTCACTAAATGGTTTTCCAGCTCTTCCCCGACATCCAAACCTCTTACTCGGCTTGCAGACGCACATGGAGGGGATCTTGTTGCCATGACCTTATAGCACAGCTGCGTGCTGCGAAGTCCTGCTCAATTATTGTTATTATCAATTATTTATATCCCAGAGGCTCCAGCCAAGACTCTGCAGCCCTTTGGAGCTGTTGCACAGACACAGTGGAAGATTGTCCTGTCCTATCCCATCCCATTTTGTCCTGTCCCATCCCATTCTGTTCCATCCCATCCTGTTCTGTCCCGTCCCATCCCATCCCATCCCATCCCATCCCATCCCATCCCATCCCATCCC
>JAOXJM010000013.1:4608671-4618827 GCA_026413425.1 Tringa solitaria | reverse complement strand
GGAGGGGTGGGGGGGGGGGGGAGGAAGAGAAAAGGATTAAAACCCGGCCGCCGGGGCCGCGCCCCGTTTCTATCCGGGGGGGGCGGAGAGGCCCGGGAGCGGTAAAGCCTGGCAGGGGCCGAGGGTGCCCCGCGGTGGGGAGGGGATAGCGGAACGGACCCGGAGGACATGGAGGGCGAAGGGGGCCCGTCGTGGCGGGGTCCCGGCGGGGTGATCCGCGAGCTGTGCCGCTCCTTCGGCCACTACAACCGGCACCTGGCGCGGCTGCAGCACAACCTGCGCGAGACCAAGAAGTTCTTCCGCGACGTCAAATACTCCCAGGGCCACCCCTTCACCGCGGCGGCGGCCGGCGAGGGTCCCCCCACCGGGGCTGGCGACGGGGCCCCCCGGGACGGCCCCGGTGAGAGAGGGACGGGGGGTGTGGGGGTGAAGTCGGGCAGGGCCTGCGGCGGGCGGAGAGGCCTGTGTTTGGGGGTGTGTGTGGAGGAATGGGGGCGGGCTGTGAGGGGACAACCGGGGTGAGGGGGCGGTTGGGAGGGTAGGGGTGCAGGTGGGAGGCGGCGAGTGGGCTGTGGGGAGCCAAGGGTGCTGCTGGGGGGCTGTAGGGCCTGTAATGGTGGTGGGGGGGTGGGGGTGGATGAGCTGGGGATGTGGTGTGTGTGAGAAGCTTTGTGGGGTAAAGTGAGCAGGCCGGGGGGTGAGGGGGCTGTTGGGGAGGTGGGCCCCTGTCCCCATCTTCCTGACCCCTTTTCCCATTTTCCTGACCCCCACCTAGCCCCCTTGCCCTCTCCCCATTTCCCTAGCCCCCACCCTGTAGCTTCCAGCCCCCTCTAAGGTGTCTTGAAGGTGTCAGAGGCTTTGTGGGGTGAAGTGAGCAGGCTGGGGGGTGAGAGGGCTGTTGTGGAGATGAGCCTCTTACTCCATCTTCCTGACCCCCACCTAGCCCCCTTCCCTTCTCCCCATCTTCCTAACCCCCAACCCGCAGCTCCCCTTCTTTGGAGGGGGCTGGGAGCTGCAGGGTGAGGGTTAGGAAGACGTAGCACCTGGGAGTGGGTGGCTTGTGGGTTTGGTGTGGGTTTTTTTTTGGTGGGAATAGTGCCCAGCTTCATTCATCTGATTTCTCCTCATCTGTCACTTGTTGACAAACATCGCTGCTGGTGGGAGCCCTGTGTAGAACTTCGTCTTTCCATAAGACTGTCTTGTGAGAAGAGTTGAGCGTGACATAAAATACATATAAAGATCTTCTTTATTCATTTCCAAATGGCTCATGAGTCATCTGTGTTGGCTACTTGTCCAAGATACTTGTCCATGCTTGTCTTATGCTTATTACAATCCTGATTTGAAAATTGAAGTGGTGTTGAGCTCTTTTGTCAGTCTGTAAATAAAGTAGTGTTCCACGTAAACTGTCAGAATAGAAGCAAATAGCTTTGTAAAAATGTGCTGTCTCTGTTTTCGTACTTCTTGGAAGCCACAGAAAGATGTACTATTTGGTCTCACTCATTTTCTGTGGGTCTCAATGCTGGTTGAATGGTAGCGCTCCTCTGGAACTGCTCTTCTGTTTGGTTACTTCTTGTAAAACATTGCAAATCAAATTGCAATTGCGTTGTTATTTGAAAATCTGCTTGTAGGGCTTTGGAGATGGGGGACCCAGTTTGACTTTAATGTGTTACCAACTGGCCCTGAAGTACCAGGGCTGGAGGGAAAGGCTGCCTGCTTTGGAGCTTGGTCATGCAAACGGTAATAACAGTGTCGACTCAGACTGCAGAGGTTGTATAACATTTACTCTGTTTAAATGTAAAACTGAAATCAGTGGTTTTTCAAACCAGTGAAGTGGAGACGTTGTCCAGGTGGGGCGAAGAGCAAGTTCATAATCCCCGCTCCCTGTTAGAAGATGGGACATCGTGGTGGCAGTTTTGAGGGGAGGAGATGAAGGGAGAGGACGAAGGGCAGGATTTGGTAAAATAATGGAGGCCAGCAGTTTTCTGAAACGAGTCAACTGCAAAATAACTGTGAACCAATGATAATTAATTTTTCAAGGTATGAGAAGACACAAGCCTTTACCCAAGTCCCAGGACCTTGGTATTGCTTATTACCTTGATCTGAATAATCACATTTGGGCAGAGTTTCCTGTTTCTGTAAAATTTTAGTTGAATTAGACATTTCCAGTACTCGCTGAAACTTAGTGGCTGGTAACAAAGCTTTTTTCCCTGGTCCAACGTGGGGAGATTATCTGAAGTGTCAGAGGTTTTAAGGATCATGGTTGTCACTGACTTCAGAACCACTTTTTCTTAGAATCTGCCCTATGAGTGGTGTCAAAGTGGGAGGAATTTTGACTGAACGGTTCTGCAGAGCTCTGCAGGGTGTCCGGGCACAAAGGCTAATGTTTTGTGAAATACAAAGGTATTGGGAAGTAAAATGGCCAGGACGCTTACTGCCTACAATTGAAGTGGAAAAATAAACTGTGAAAGTATATTTTGATGTCTTGGAAACAAAACAAATGTGAAGGGGTTTGGTTTCAAGACACCTGTGAAGCGGGTATAACAGCATAGAAGGGTAACTACCCTCTGGGTCAACGTGACTCAAGCAACCTAAAGCCTGGGTTACTCTGTCCAAAACCAGACCTTTGAGTATCTGCTCAGCTGAGCAGAAGCCCCTGAGGTTTCAGGTGGTGGGACGGTCTGGGTTGGGTAAAAGCAATTTGTGAACTTGCTTTTACCTCCCACCTTGCTGGGCTTAGGAGGATGACAGGCAATATTTGTCACTAAAGGCTCATCATTAACCAAATGTTCCTTCTGTGGCCTTAGCACCAGGGCTCCTCGGAGTAAGAGAAGTAAAATAACTTCAAGGGGAAAAAAATAATTGCCTTCCAGCTACTGTTTATGAGGGGAGGGAGAAAGTCTTGTTTGCTCTGTCTGCATTTCTGAAGCAATCAACGAAATATTGTCTGTTCTCTAGGTCTGCTTTGGCGTGAATAGGCTTTTAAGGATGATTTGTTGAAGTACTCTAACAATCCTGTAGCTTTAACCTCCACAGGTCTGACAGCTTTTTCTTCTCGGTGCTGTTAGCTGGTGTGTTTTGGACTGACTTTCTGTAAAAAGAAAATCTTAATTAGGGACTCGGCAGCAGATTGTACTAAAATATGTAAAGATACTAAGAAAAAAACTTGGAAACCCTGTTTTCTACTGATTGTAGTTGTGTTCTTCATTCTGTGCTTGAAATAATTTGAACTCTTTGATGGAGGAACCTGAAGTTTTTTTGATCTTTCTTTTGCTTTAATGTCGAAGTTTCTCTGAGCCAAGCTGTACCTGTTGTACAGATATCCACATTTCTCCAGAGTTTTGGTCAGTGGCTTCGATGTTATCTTAATGAGCGTGGGCTGGGGGAAAGCCCTAGGCTTGGTAGCCTAATGACTCACACAGAAATGTATATTATAGGGGGTGAATGCGTTAAATAGAGGGTTTGGAAGAGTTTTTCTCCTGATGCTGTATTGACTGAGGGTCTATATCCTGGTTAAAATGTGACTGCTCTACTTGTGTTGCTGGGATCCTCAGAAGGTTGGGACTCCTATTGTGCTCTTGGGTTATGTCAACAGAAGAAAATGGGTTTTAAGACTAGATAATGTGTGAAGAGGTGGTCGGGAGGGTACTTGTGAAATAACTCCTCAAACAGATGGGAGGAGGCTCTTGCTAACAGGCTCCCAGTCGAGCAGAAGATGAAGCTTGGTTCTGCAGACCATGGCGGCTGCTAATTTAGAACGGCTGCTCCTTTGGGAGCTGCTTATGTTGGTACATTGATTAGTTGTGTGTGTTCTCTTGGAATTAACACCACCGTGCTCAGATGTGTGGTGGGGTGGAACTAAAACTCGGTTTTAGTGTGTTAATCATAAGTCTTGTAGTCAAAGCATGTTGAAAGTCATCTCCAGCACTGCAGAAATGTAAGGATTTCTATGAGAGGTATTGGTATTTGCAATAAGAAGTATGAGGGTCTGGCCTTATTCAGGCACTGTTGTCCACAGGTATGATTGAAAATAGAATAGTAAGATGAGACTGGCAGTATAGTTGGCCTTCCTTGAAAAGGGAATGTGTAAGTTCTTAGGGTTTCTAAAGATTCTGTAAATTCAGCCTAAGATTTCTTGAAAAGGGGATGAGGAAATGCTTACAGCTTTTATAGGTTCCATTATTTCAATCTGAGATTCTTTGAGAAGGTAATGAGTAATGCTTAGGGCTTCTATAGATTCCATAAATTCAACCTAAGATTCTTCTGCCAAGTGTCTGACTGAATTTTGAGATGAGTCTTGGTGAGAGACATCCTTGTTCTTGGACAGGCCTCCTTTCATCATCAGGACCTTAATAGGATGCACGCGCTTAAGGACTCTCCCTGCAGCCATTTTTTTTGAAGTGGTTATCACATGTCTCCAAATAATACAGTGTGTGGATACAGTATGTAGCACCAGCTAAAATCTTTGGCAAAAAAAACAGGAGCTGCTCACATAGATACGGGGATATCGCGGCATCTCCTCAGCACGCAAGTTCTAAATCTGCTTTTTGTTAGGTACCACGGGAGGTTACATTCCTCCCAGCTGGAATTCTTCATGTTTGGACTAGTGGCATCACCGATTCAGTACCATAGGAGCGTTTTTTAACCTGTGTCTTATTCTGATGTGCAGAAATAGCAATATTCTTTCTGCAATCAAAATATGAGCAATAGCTCCATCACTTTGCAACTTGCGTCAGGTTTTTGAGACCTCGAGGTTGCTGTAAGATACTCCGTGATAAATTTGTTTGGGGTTGGAACCACTGCCAGGGCTTGGGTGCCTTGGTGGTGCGCTGGGTTAGTTGTGGTGCGGCTGAATCTTGCTTTTGGTGCTGGTTCTAGGTTTGTACTTCACATACTTGGAATACCAGCGTGACATCATGTTAAATAATGGATTTGTTACTGATACTGCTCGTAGTAAACTTGTTAAATAAATGCTGTAATGGATTTGTTACTGATACTGCTTGTAGTAAACTTGTTAAATAAATGCTGATCCCAGGGAGGCTGTGTTTGTGAAAAGATGAGGTGTTTTAAAGGTGTAGCGTTTACATATCCATTCCGTGCTTCAATAATTTCAGCGAAGCTGCTGTATTTTGATCATTTTGTGCTGGCATTGAGTACCCATAAATACAGAGGCTGCCCAGAACGAGGAGAGGGTGCAATCTGCCACTTCGTTTCTTTTCAAAAGCCTGTGCAGAGGAGGCTGCGTGGCCCATACAATGCCTTCTGAATTGCTTTTTTCATGCTCGGTAGCTGAAGAGCGAGCCTGAATTCCAGTCGAAGTTTCAATAGATGTCCCCAGATCAAAGAAATTCTTTATCTCGTAGATGAAGGCTTAAATGTGCTATTTGTGGGGTTTTGCTGATTTTTATCTTTTGTGAGCTGCTAGCCAGCTTCTGCCCTTCAGTTGCTTGATGTGGCTGCTCTGCTCTGATTGTGGATCTTGAAAGGCTTGTTTAAGGGACAGTTATGAAGAGTCACACTTCAAGAAGTGATGTCTCCCTTAACCTTTTCCAAACTGTGGGTTAACGTGGGTCAGCATCTGGGGCTGTGTGGGCAGAGGGGCAGGAGAGGGGCTTGGGAAGGCACTGAGAGGGGTTCCCCTTAATGTTGTGCGGGATGGAAGGGCTCCTCTGATGGAGAGAGCTCCTCCAGCAGCCCTATTTCCAGCCTGTAGATTTGAAGGAAAGGTAAATCTTGGGCAAATGTTAAAGAAACCTTAAACTAGGCCTGAGACACAACGTGGTGCTGCTCCCAATTTGCATGATGCAAATTAAAATAGAGGGATGGAATGCTATTGGAATGAGGACTGGAATAGCTGTTATATGTTATCTTTAATTTGGTTAGTAGTGTTGAGGAGTATCTTGGTATATGAGAGTATCTTGTTTTCTTGTGGCTTGAGATGCTGAAACAATTTTGGATGCCAGAACATGACTCATTAAAAGAATTTTAATAGCCCTGGTGAAACAGGACCTTCCCCTACAAAATCCCTGCTGGTCTTTTTCTGCTGCATTGTGTTTGAGTCTATCTTTAAACTGTCGTTCTTGTCAGTTTGCCTGATATCAGGGCAATCGTACCGGTTTATGGCTTTCGGATTTGGCAGCTCTTTTAGGGACTGGTGCCTCCATTTGCCATTTCATTCTTGGGTGCCATCTGCCTTCGGAATCTGGGAACATGGGCTGGCTCCCTGGCTGTGGTGGAACACTAGCTGTTTTGTACTCGCGGGGCTTGTGCTGAAGTGCAGCAGATGGGGAATTTGTTTGTATCCATTTATTTTATTTTTTTTTTGTACTACCAGAATTATTCTGTTGCTATGCATAAGGTAACGCGAAGCTCCTTAGACATCAGCTTAGATGACTGAGCGTGGGAAAAGCTGTATTTAGGACTTGCAAAAGAATACAGACGCTAAATTCAGTACTGAGACTGAATTAATGTAGTAAAGCAAGGAGTCGCAGCATCATGGACTGAGAATTCGAAGGGCCTGGTTAGTGGGATGGTACAACTGATGCTTCAGATGGAAGGTGGGTAAGGAGAGTGATTACGGGGAGTCCTGCTACTCTGAAGAGTAGCTGCTCTTTCCTTTTTGTTCTTAAAATTGGTAAGAATATATGGCAAGCTGTGCCTATTTAGTTTGACTTATATAGGTTAGGAAAGATGTGTACTCTTAGTGCCATCAAAGGAGTGAAGCTGTTTTTTATTGTATTTTAGACTGTGCTAGGGACCTTCTGGCTGCTGGCGAAGAGTGTCTTCCCTTGGGCTCATCTCTATCCAGGCTGGTGAAAGCATGACAGTTTCTTTAGATGCCGTGATTGTATTTCTGTCCCAGAGAATTGCTGGCAGAGGCGATTAGTTCTGGTACCATGTCTCTGCAGACTTTGTCTTGTCGTCTGCTTCACGTAGAGAAGCAATTTTGCAAGAATGCCTTTCCTTGAGGCTAAAAAAGAGGTTTTGCCATTTTAATGTCAACGGTCCTAGAGTTTGGTCAACAAGCTTGCGCAGTAATGCTCTGGGGATTTGCTAGATGCAAAGTATTTTACATTTTTAAGTGTGTGGGTGGAACTGTCACCAATTCATAGCTGATTGAATTTATTTCTGATAAGTGATAGGAACATTCTGTACAGCCAAGCCATCAGAACTTGGGAAGAGTTAGCCTTAGTGACCCACTGGGTCTCCTTGAACTCTGGAGCAAGGTGAAATACTGTTCCAACCCAAGGCAAAATTAACCCTTTGGTTGTTTTAACATTGACCACTGTTTCTTCTTGATTTTTAGGGCCTACCATTAGTCTTCCACTAACCAGTGAGATAGGTGGGGAGAAGAGTAACAAATTGTCCCAATGGCTTTGTGAGAATCAACCCACCGTGGACCTCTGTGTTGGTGCAGCAGAAATGCTGAATTGCTGACACTCATTTCGAGATACTTAAGCAAATTCTTGGCGCTGTGTGGGTTTCTTGGTGGGCTGTGGGGCAGCAGTGTCTGAACTTTTGGCGTTTGGCTAGTTTAGAGATTATGAGACTTGTCGTTCAGCCAACCTGTTCTCATGCAGTCTGTCCTCAATTTTAGGGCAGAATTTCATTTCCTTCCCTCGCCACGAGGAAGAGCATCTCCAGCGGACTGTGAGCTGGCACCCCTGCCTTCTGATTCTGGGCCAGAACTGTAATGCCAAATGCCAGTTACTGAACATCCTGCTGGGCGAGAAGCTGCTCCCCACCACCAAAATCAGCAATGAGGAGAACTGTAAGAGGCGACGGATCCGTTTCACGCATGGGACACAAACGCGGATTAGCCTCGCGCTGCCTGAGCAGTATGAACTGGTTCACATGATGGCAGCCCACCGAGGGCACTGGGACACGATACCGGAGGAGGACTTAGAAATCCATGGGGACAGCGAAGATCCCGCTCACCGGATAGCAGAGCTGGAGGTCATGCTGCCATACTCGCTTCTGAAGGTAACGTGGGCTATGTACCATCCTTGTAGTGAACTGAAGATCTAACATTTATGCTAATAAAGCTAATGGTTTGAAATCTCAAATGTAGGAATTTCTTTAATTAAAGAGGAGCTGGAAGTTTGGTGTTAGGGTTTTAATTGGATATCGCTGTCTGTGCTCGTGTGCCTTTGTTTCAGTGTTGACTTTTAGCATTATCATTCCTCTGCGAGGTTTACACCCATCTCAGAAGCCAGTTCCAATGGAACTCCAAGCGTCTTCTAAAATTTTATTCCAGTTTCAAGGTCATTCAGGGCTGCTTAATTCCAACATCTGCTAAAATGACCTGACTTCGTTTGAGAGGGTGGCTTTTCACATTTCTGTTGGTGTCAGTGGACATTGAAGGTGTTAAGAACAGGAAGGCGGGAGTCTCTCCCTGGTGCTTTTTCTAACACTGTTAGTATCTTGCTTTGGCTTTCCTTTCCCATAAATCATGTTCCTGTCTTGGGGGTGTTGCAGTTTGGTGTTTAGCAAATATCTTTAAAGATGAGGGTTTTATTTCATAGCATTTTATAGCTTCCGTAAGCTTTCATTGCATCTCCCATCTTTTGTTGAGCCTTTGTGATTGCAGTATAATACTTCTGGAGCGTTGTGTTTGGCAGTCGAATACCTGGAATAGCTAATTAATTCTTAAATTTAAATTGCTTAAGTGCAAAGAATATGATCTGTTGTCTCGTGAGTAAGAGTATGAGCTTTATAGTTGAACAGTGAAGTAGTAATCTTTTTTCTGGATACATAAATTCAGACAGGATTGTAAATAGTAATAGAAGGCCCAGTCTGGCTTAATTAGTTTGAAATCCATTTTACAAAACCAGTCTGGAGCTAAATGTAAGGCCACCCTCATGAGATCAGCAGAGTCGATGCCATGTTGTAGTGCATTTGTGCCTTCCTGTGCCCACCGAGAGAAAACAGAAGGGCCATGTTTGTGTGAGCTGTATGTGAAGCATCAGCTCCTTTCCCAAAAAGCACCAGAATCAGCTGCTGGTGCTGCAAAGGAAATGCCTGTTCTGGATCTTCTGCCTGAAAAAATCCTGCCTTGCTTCTGCATAAAAGAGTATTTAGCTTTACATTTATTTTACTTGGTTAGATTTTTATATGGGCCAGTTTAGGCACACTGCAGTTTACAACCCTCTTTCAGATTTCTCATGTGGGTGACAAAGATCTCTCTGTCTGGCTTTGGTTATATTTAGGACACTTAGATGAAAACAGCTACTCAGATTAATTTGAAAAGGGTTGGTGAAAGAAAAAGCTCTTCCAGTAGAAGAAGAGGGAGGGTGAATCACAGCTAGATTCAGATGGAGTCAAAGGAATCCTTACATGAATTCAAGGGGCTAAAGGAGGAATACATTTTTTTTTTTAAGGCTGATAGGAGAACATAATGCATTTTGGCAGGTAATTGGGGTAGGGACAGCTTCCTGTGAAGCTACAGGAGTCTGACCTCCCATTGAGAGACTTGTGGGGTTTTCCACCCTTCTAACTAATGTGTTTTCTCCATTTCTGCTCAGCATATACCAAGACAACAAAGTTTTTAAAATAAATATCTGCCAGTCACAGACACTGCTTCTGTATCTCGTGGAATATCTGTCTGGAGCGGTAATGGATGAGGTTTTTTGGATGCTATCCAAAACTGCATGTCTGCAGAACTACTCTGAAAGAACTTCTGCTTTTTCTTAACTTGTAAAGCAAAACTGGTACTCTAATAACAATAGCGTGCTTGGTAATAGCATGATAGCCAGTACGGATCTTAAGGATTTAAATTTTGCCCAGGAACCAAATAATTTGGAGGAGCTCAGCACCTTTTGGGCAGAAGGGGAGGGAAATCAATCCCAATTCTAGGAATCCTAGAATCCCTGTATTTTTGTCTGTATTTTTCTCCCAGCAGCAGAGTGCGTGTTAGTAATACTGTGTTTCATTATAACCTTACATTGTAGATACTCATCCTACTAGTGTCTGAAGAAACATTTGCGGGTCCTTATTGTGCACTTGAAGAGTTACGGGAGATAAGAATTCCATGTGTGGATTTCTTTTTGAAGTCACCTTTATTTCTCATAGCGAGGGCACTTGTCTCCCGGTAGGTTGCCCTCGGAGGAGCTGTGGGTGACTTCAGGACCTGGGGAACACTGGGCAGCTTTTCAGGCTG
>JAOXJM010000013.1:4591060-4608571 GCA_026413425.1 Tringa solitaria | reverse complement strand
GAGGAGCTGTGGGTGACTTCAGGACCTGGGGAACACTGGGCAGCTTTTCAGGCTGAAGTATCTCTTACCAAGAGCCTTAATTGCAGAGGGTGGCTGGGGCACCGAGATTACAGGCTGCTGTTTTGTGCAGGCACCTAATGCTGAATCATGCTTCATGCTGCAGATGTTTGTTTGCTAAATCCAAACTCATCAGTCATTACTCCAGTAAAGAAAGGCCAAGTTATTTGTAAGTTAACAGCATGCAGATATTAACTAAACTACTTTTATTTGTACCTGAAGAAAAAATCAATACAAGTGTAGAATATACAACTTCTTAATATTGAACTGCCAGTGGAGCACCCTGAGGTGTTTTTTCTTTAGTCTGATACCCAGGATGGGACCGTTCTTGCTTTTCTGGGTTACTGAAGGATGCTTTAATCAAAATTTGTTTGAAGGAAAAAGGGGTGAGGAGGAGGGAGCCAAAGCTTTCATGAGCATGGGTCGGCTGTGGTGAGAACACTACCTTGTGCTAATAGGTATGTCAACTTAGTTATTTTTAAACGTAAAATATCAGGGAAGGAAAAACTTCGGCAAAGCTGCTCTGTTCCTTGGGGATCACTGTGCACAGGAATGCATCTAGGTCATGGGGAATAATCCATCTAGCCAGACAGATTATTAGATTTATAGTGGGAGTAAACAGTTGGCTCTTTCCCTAAATCTTATCAGTTGTGCCTGGAAGCCAGAATGGACTTCTCTGAAGTATTGGTTTTCTTCTGGATGGTGCAGCTGAATGGGAGGAGAGTAACGGGGCTGAAAGCTCCCTTTTTTCATGCCTTTGTCTTGCTTTGTGCGACACTGAATCTTGGGCTGAAAAGTTTTAGCCAAGGCTTGTAGGGAAAGAAAAAATATTCAGCTGCTCTGACAAAGCTGGAAAATGAATGAAGAAACACAAGATGGTTCTATGAGCTCTACCAGAAGAATTGAATGAGTTTGGGTTTGTTGTTGCGTTTCTTCAGGTATTATATAGTAGTGATTCAGGCTGTATGAATTAGTAGTTATTACAAGTAGCAAAGAATGTGGTTAAGTACCTATCGGGTAGTTATTTTAATGTACATCCTGCTTAAAATTTTGAAGAACATGCCCTGATCTCCTCCTTGGGAGTATTTTTAATGTATTTGGTTGTGGTGTTAACAGAGGAAACTGAAAAGCTTTCATGTTGGCTGGGACGCTCTTCCTTCCACGTAGCATGGGTTCACTTTGGGGTGTGCTGAGATGCTCCTGCTGTGTGCCAGCATCAAACACCTGAAGTTCTTCCTCTGCCTCTTTACTCTGGCATACCCAAGTGTAGAAGATACTGAAAACGCCAGCACCATGAAGTTATTCTTCCATCTGCGTGAACTCTGTTCTCTGCTTCTAGTTTTACTGGCTTAGTGATATATCTTTTGTAGGGGAAGAGTCCATGGTCAGAAGAAGAGCATTTCTTCTCAGGCTGTTTTGTGAGTGTGTGCCCCTCATGGGCTTTCTTGGGTTGGCCCTTCCAACAACGGTAAAACAAATTCCCTGATCGAGTGGGGTTCAGGGATGTGGCACAAAATCAAAGTAATTATGATTTGCTGGAGACCAGAGCTGTAGTTCTGTTTTTCTTGCCGGGGATTTTCTCTAGATTGGACTTACTGAACTTCTGACTCAGAACCCCATGGAAATAGAATAAACGGGCAAGATTTCAGAAAAATTGAAGGGAAGTGTGTGTGCATATTTAAAAAAAAAATATATCTAAGTAGAATCTAGGGGTATATAAGTAGCTCTAATAGGGAGGCAATGAAATTAGATCACGTGTAATAAATGCAGTAATTGTCAGACTTCAGTGATTCATGGACTATTCTTGGAAGGTAGAATATTCAAATTGGCTTAGAAAAAGAATCATAATCTGCTTGGTAGGGGTTTGGGTAAAAATCTGACTAAATTGGGTTAGCTTCTTAGCATCTCAGTTAACTAAGCAAACAGTGATTAAACTGCCCGAAGCCTAGCAAAATAGGACAAGGTCCTCTTGGGATGTAGCAAATAAATTCTATTTTAACTGTTTTGGAAATGAGGAATTCTGTTGACTTAGTAAAACGGCCCACTTTGGTGGGCTCTGAATGCATTTAATGAGATTCCAAGATCAAGACCTATTTGATCCTTGATTTTAATTTTTGTTGTGGGCTCTGGGATGCAGGCCTGGATCCATAGATGGGTACGGAGCGTGTCTGTTTGGTTTTGTCTTTAAACTGTCTTTTCTGCAGTGCTGTTGACAGCACCTCTGCATCATATTGAAGTGGAAGAGCTGTAACTCTGATATTGGCATAGCTGATGTTCAGATTGCGAAGTGGGAGGCTTTGATATTTTAAAAAGGGCCTTTTAGTCAAGGAAAAGATGAATGAAGTTACTTGACAGCCATTTCATGCTTACAGCTCTGTCAGAAGCATTCAAGTGTGTTTATAGCAGTGTGACCTTGTGAGAACCAGTTTAAAAATTTCAGGAATCCAATGTGAGTCATAGGTATTCCCCGTATAGGAAGACTTGATCCCTTATAGTATGAAGCGGTATCGGCAGTGTTTAGACTTCTGTAGGACATGGGGGGGGGGGAAGGCAAGAAATCTTGCTAATGCTCTTTGGAAAAGCCTGAGAGGCCTCTACGGAAACAGAAGGACCAGTTGCTGCCACTGTATTGGGTTGTCTGTGTTGGTTTTCTCCCTGTCTCCTAGAGACAGCACTGGCTTCCTCCTTTGTTTACAGTCGCTGGCATTGAGTCATGCGTCCTGGTGAGTATTGCAGCGCTGCACATCCCCTTCTGCTCCACCTCCTGCGCTTCAGACAGGTTTGGGTCCAACCCCTGGGAGTCCTGGGGCAGCACCGAGTGTGGGTTCTGAGAGCAGGCAGGAGACCTGGTCATGTCTTTCATTTTTCTGGTGCAGAAAAACCCTTGAAGAATTCTTAATTATCACGTCATTATGAGTTGGGAAGATGGCACTTAAATTCTGTCTTTGGTTCAAAGCCTTTGACATTTTTGTTCCTTATTTTAGTAGAGTGATTTATGCAATCAAAACACTGTTCTCACATATCCAAAGATGAATCTTGTCTCCTTCCTTGAAAGGGAAGGAAGCATGTTGCAGAACTGGCCCTTTTTAGTAGGTTTAGTAAGAAGTGATGTCAGCAGGAGACCTGACCAAAACAGTGAAACTACCCAGAAAGAAAATAAGTAAATAAAAATACATCTCTTAGCTTTTGGTTGGGTTTGAAGAAAGTTATGACTAAGCTGGTCAGAACCATCTGTTCTTCCTCATCTCTCCTTTGGCTGTGAACTCTTTGGAATCAGTTATTGTTCTGCCTTTGTTTTGGCAGTGGTGGCTGGTACAACACTCCCTACCCATGGAAGCTACGCTGCAAACCGACAGCCTTAATATCTCCTCAACAAGCTGCGGATCTGGGAAACATCAGTGGGAGAGGTGGTTGCAAAATGGGGCAGCTCTAAGCTAAAGAGTAACAGCCGTTTTGCAATAGCCCTTACCTGGGAAGCTTGTTCTAAGTTTTGTTCTGAACTTGGCTAAATCTTAAAGATGGTACTTGGTACAAAAATAAGAGTTTTGGAGTCAGTGGGTGCTAATCCATGTCTGGCTGTCGTTGGCCTTGCAGGGAGGCTACGTACTAAAACGTGATGCTGTAGGTGAGACTCAGAACTGTTCCAAAGAGTTTGAATAGTTCTGGTTTTGCTCTTTGTGAACCAATTACGGTGCTTTTTGGCATGTGTCAGATCTTAAAAGCATCTGTACAAACCTCTTTCTTTTACTTCCTCCCTTGCTAGGAAGTGGACGTTGTGGTAGCACCGTGTCGTGGATTCCAGTCTGCTGAAGCCACCTTGGGAGAGTACGTGAACCAAGTCCTGCCTGTCGTCATCTTTGCCATCAGTGAGGCTGAACTTTCTTCCTCGGATGAGAACGAACTGCGCGAAATCAAAGAGAAATTCTCTTTGCCCATTTTCTTCTTCAAAGTGCCAGAGTCGGGGGCTGACCTGATCTCTCCCAAAAAAACTGGTAATGAAAAGTCCTCCCTTTACTGCCAGCTGATGGACTTGGAGTATCTGAGCACCAACCACTGCAGCTGTGGGGCACCCGGGCCTGACGCCGATGCCCAGAGCATGTTGGTGGAACAGTTTGAGAAGCTCCGTCTCCTGAGCACTTTTTCCAGGCAGGTGCTTCAGAAGCATCTCGTGGAAGCGGCTACCAGTTTAAACGAGGTGCACTGCCGCTGCCTCAACATCTTCATCAACCAGGCTTTTGACATGCAGCGGGACCTGCAGATCACCCCCAAGAGGCTGGAGTACACCCGCAAGAAGGAGAACGAGCTCTATGAGTCTCTGATGAACATTGCCAACCGCAAACAAGAGGAGATGAAGGACATGATCGTAGAGACTCTGAGCAATATGAAAGAGGAGCTCTTGGAGGATGCTGCTAATATGGAATTCAAAGGTAACTCCTGGCAGGAGAGTAATGGGAATAAAAAGGTTTGGGGCTTTAACAGGGAGTGGCAGAGTAATATTTGCCATCCCTAAGGGACGGTTGGATGGCACTCTAGACAAGTGACTTGGCAAAAAAATTCATAACTAATACACAAAGACTTTTTCTGTAGTACCTCCTGGGTAAAAAGCACTGTCCTTGACTGAGAGGCCTGAATATATTAAGTCTTGGTTTCTTACAAATCAGACTTTTTTCCGCCAGAGCTTGCTGCACAGTTCTGGGTTAGGGTATTTCGCTTCTCTCCTTTAATTTCCTATTCTGCTGAAGAAAATAACTCTCAACTTTGCCTCAGTGGATGTGTTGAGATTTGGGAATAAATCTATCCGAAGGAAAAAAGCTGTTTGAGTTTTAGCAGCGAAGGCTTGATTTGTACTTTCTGCTTGATTTCTTTGTCTGAGAGAGGTTTTTGTAAGGCTTTTGGGTATAGAATTTCCTAAAATTAAATTCTTCTGGGTAGGTAAGGTTTTCCTTTTGGAATAAAAAAATCAACACAGCATATTGCTGTGCTCCTGAGGCCTACACTTGGTGTTTAGTGTGTGTTTTTGGGGAAATGTGAGAATTCTCACTACATCTTCTAGTCCCAGAACTTCCAGGAACGTAGGAGCTGGAAGGATACAGAGCGATGTGTAAACTGCGAAGGGTGAGAGGCTGTCCACCTTCTGTCTGCTGGAAGGTGTGGCCTGTCATAAACATCAAAGGGAAGATCTCTAGGTTGATGTTCCACAGCTCTGTCTCCTCTGCTTGCTAAGCAAACGTTTACCATAACAATCCTTTCTTTTTCTAAGGAAATGCAGTTCACTGGTCTGATGGGCAAAGACTTTTCTATTTAAAATAAAATTAGAAATAACTCTAGGCTATAGGTTTAGAAGAAATTATTTTTTGTGAATTGGGTGCTTTTCTGAGTCTAAAACTCAAGAGAATTTTTTGTCTTGATTGACTTCCTCCCAGTTTCAAATTGGAGTGTTCCCTCCTGGGATGAAGAGGAGGAATGCTGGATTATGTTTAATCCTGCAGGTTAGGATCGGGATCTTGTTCCTTCTGCAGGTGGGAAATGGATAAGATCTTTCGTGTTTCTTGAAATGTTTGCTGTGTAGTCCCCATGCAAAATGTCGTCCTCATAAAGAGCTTGCTTTAATTGCAACATTAACCTATTTTGTGCTACAAAACCCCACAAAAACTAGCATACATCAAGGGTATAGTGAGTCTGTTGATTCTACCTGTTTGGGGCTGCTATTGCTCTGGTATGAGGACAGGTAATTCCTGTATTCTGCCTGTCCCACTCCTTAGGTCGAAGCGCTCTTGTGCCCGAGTTGAGGAGTCTGTATGAGCAGGAGTATGTTTAGCACACGCTAAAACACTTGCAGTAAATGCGCGTCTGTGTTTATACGCACAACAAATCTCACTCAGGGTACTTAGAGTATAGCATCTTGTTGGCTAGCAGTGTGTGAAGTAATACCCTAAAAGGAGGAAGATGTTATTTTGAGGAGCTAATGCCATCTGCCGATCACTGGATTTGTTTTTAAGGAGGCTGGGCTGTTGTTGGCCAAAATCCAGAGACGAGGTCTTCAGCTCCTGGCAGTACTGTGGTGCTGCTCAGAGAGGTTACAGTGCCTGAGCAATGATTGCTCAGTGTTTGTTTAAACATACCGAGTGGTAATCAACCTTTTCAAGGTACCAGGAAAAAAAATTCCATGTAAGTGATGTGGCTGTTATATCACTTTCGTCATAATATTCAAGGTCAGCAATACTTATGGATTGCAGCGGGGCCTGGAAGAATTTCCTGAGCTGCTCTTTTTCAGATAGAAAGACAGCTTTGTGCTTCTGCCCTTAAATTTTTGGGATGATAGTCGGTTTGTCATCACTGTACTACTGTAAAGCCATAGTAGCTACGGGATGCTTGAACAGAGCCTGTCAGGTGTTAGAGCTGAGCATCCTGTGAATTTGAACACCGGTGAATGGAAGCAAATATCAGAATATTTTCCGCCTTGATTCTTTACTTCTGTGAAACTGGAGTAACCAGGTGAGCATTCCTGGAGCTATTCCAATGCTTTAACACTTTGTTACAGAACATCAAATTACTCAGGATCTGTAGGATTGGGTTTGGAACCTCATGTCAAACTGACAGAACCAGCAAAGATTTAATCCTTTGTAATAGCCAATATATGTGTCCTTCTGTTGCTCATGAGTTGTGGGTTTTTTTGGGATGACTTAAAAACTGAAGCCAACAGTGTTTCTATCATTTGGGTCTAAGGAAATGAACCCCTGAAGGAGCAAAGTGGTGAAGGAGCATTTGGAGCAGAAGCTGTGGGACTGGGGCTCTGCTTTCTCTTTGGCAAAACTCTCTGAGCAGCTCTCAGTAGCCATCCTTGCACAGTGATACATAGAGTATAAAAGATGCCTCTTTTTCTCTTGTGCAGATATCATCATTCCTGAGAATGGGGAACCTGTTAGTTCCAAGGACATAAAGTGTTGTATTAAGCAAATTCAGGAATTGATTATTTCTCGATTAAACCAAGCGGTTGCCAACAAGTTAATTAGTTCAGTGGACTATCTGCGAGAGAGCTTTGTAGGGACTCTGGAGAGATGTCTGAAGAGCCTGGAGGAGTCTTGGGAGGTTTCAGTACATCCTGCAAGAAGTTTGGAGAAGTCAAAGGATGTTTCTGTACACATCACCAGCAATTATCTCAAACAGGTATGGTGGCTTAAACACCTGTCTAGAATATTCTTAATAATTGTCTTTATCCTGATCCAGCAGAGGTGGGAGGAGACTGAGATGCTCTGTGAAATTAGAGGAACACAGCTCCTGGAGTCTGTGTGGGTCTGGTGGCATTAAGGGAGGTACTAAACCTGGGGAACAGTCTCTTAAAGGTCTAGTTCTTCCCTTTCCTAAGTCTATATATAGTAATCAAATTACAGCCTTCATACACCTATGAGCTTAATACAGTAATTGAATTGAACCAAGTGAATCGTGGAGTATCCCATATAATGTCCATTTTTATATTTTCAGAGGGTCTAGAAAATTATATACTGACTATAGCTTGCAAAGTTTCCCATATTTTCATCTTTCCCCTGCTTCCCAGATACTGAACGCAGCCTATCATGTTGAAGTCACTTTCCATTCTGGCTCAACAGTAACCAGGATGCTGTGGGAACAGATCAAACAGGTACGGGCATCTTTATCGATTATTTCTAGTACCTGTCACTGGACAGTGAAATGTTTTGGGAGCAAAGAATAATGTGAATATTCACAGCTACGCTCTCAGTTTTGATTCTTGGCACACGCATGGAAAGCTGTTGCTTCCCCACTGTGCGTGTGACTTATTCCTGGGGATCTAATATTAAATTTAAAGCAGATATCTCTTTAGTGTTTTCCTTCTGTTATGAAACAGCCAGGGAATGATGATCAGCATTTTGAAACTCTAGTTGTTTGTTTTGAGTAACTGATTGTTTGTTTGGGTTTGGGGGTTTCTTGTGGGTTTTTTATGTTTGTTTGTTTTGCAATGTATCTTGATTCAGGTCAATTTACTCTTTGCCCTCCAGAGCAGACCAGATTTCCTCAGGTCTTTGTTTTAAAGTTCTGTCTGTTAAAGCATTCATCTTTCTGAAGTTCCTGCTCTGAGCTGTTGATGACCTTTACTGCCTTCTCCCTTTTGAGATTCCTTGTATGGATGGGTGAGAGGAATACGAGTTTTTCCCAAATAGGTGCAGTCCAGACTGAGTGGTACCAAACCTTCAGATGCTCCTTCCTCCCGGGAGGAGGAGGAGGATCCATCCGGGGTGTGCAGCAACTGGATTTCTGTGGCTTCTAACGAAGGGTGGGGCAGGGCATCTTAATCACCCAGCAATTTAAGGGAAGTGGCGCAACACCCAGGACTTCCGCACCTTGACAGCGTGTGCATCCAGCAAAATGCTACTTTGCTGCAGCTTTCACCAGTTCAGGAACATCTCTCTTCCTGAGTCTCTGGGTCGCTGCTTACGCTGCCTCTTCTTCCAGCCCACAAGCTGCAGCGTGACTGGGGGGGGTTTCCCCGCGGTGGCTGCCTGGCTACATACAGTCTTGGTTGGACGTAAAAGGATGGCTGGCTTGTAGGAATGAAGTGAGCAGATACATGGAAAATCAAATATCACAATACTGTGATCAACCCTTCAAAACTGTAGTAGTTACTGCAAGGTAATTATTTAGCCCAAATCTATGTGCAGATGACTGTGTTATTACAACAAGGAATCTCAGTAGTCTGAGTAAATTGACTGACCCTTGGCTTTTTTTTTTTTGTGGTGGGGCCTTAACTCTGTTTGCTGTTTTACTAGATAATCCAGCGGATCACGTGGGTCAGCCCCCCGGCCATCACCAGCGACTGGAAGAGGAAAGTTGCTCAGGACGCTATCGAGAGCCTCAGCGCCTCCAAGTTGGCCAAGAGCATTTGCAGCCAGTTCCGGACCAGGCTAAACAGCTCTCATGAGGCTTTTGCAGCTTCTCTGCGACAGGTGAGTGTGTGGAGCTGTGAAGGAGGTCTTGTTTTCTACGTTGGCTCTTGTGGAAAGAGGGTTTTTAATTGCAGAGATGGCTAAAAGAGCAGCTCATGCAGTTCACGCTGCTGTTCGGGTGGTAGAGATGGCAGAGCTGATGTGAATGTCCTGGTATGAGGTTGCTTGCTTGAAGCAGGATCTCCACTCAGCTGCACAAGGACCCTCAACCTCATTACACAAGATCTTCAAACTAGGCAGGGTTATAGTGTTTATGTGGTATCTCTTATAGTTAGAAGATGGCCATTCTGGCAGACTGGAGAAAACAGAAGACCTGTGGTTGAAGGTGCGGAAGGATCACGCTCCTCGGCTTGCCCGGCTGTCGCTGGAGAGCAGGTCCCTCCAGGATGTGCTGTTACACGGTGAGCTTTGTGCTTGATGTTCTCTGTATTATCTTCTGCTCCCTTTTTCTGCAGCAGCCGGTGGGTGTAAAGGAGTAGGAGGGGTGTTTTGCTTTTTCCTCAACTATTTCAGTGAGCCTACATCTGACACATACCAAGTACCTTGAATCGTGCAGCTGCTGGCCCATAAAAAGCTCTGGGCTGCCAGCCTGATAGTGTAGGGGAAGGCATAAATGTATTTTAACGTCTTAAGTGGATGTTGTGCCTTACAGGCAAACCGAAGCTGGGCCGAGAGCTGGGCCGAGGCCAGTATGGGGTGGTCTATCTGTGTGACAGCTGGGGAGGGCACTTCCCCTGTGCGCTGAAATCTGTTGTTCCTCCGGATGAGAAGCACTGGAATGATCTTGCACTTGAGTTTCACTATATGAGGTGCGTATCATAAGCGCTGCTCCCAGACTTCACTGCTGCAAACAAATACTCCTTGCATTTGCACAGGCAGAACCTTCTTTGCTGGAGTTCTACCCTGCAGTGGCTTGGCCTCATGAAATAAATCTAAGATGCCATTTCCAGGGAAGGCGAGGCAACTTCCCAGTGCCACTGCAAAAATATAACAGGCATAGACTGGTAGGCAGACATGCTCCTTCCTATTAATCAGATTTTCCAGTGTCTACACTGTTCAAATGCTTGCTATTTTGCAGAGTAAATTAGAACTAATAGAGTGTGATAGCAAACAGTTCTTCTCCCCTGATTTTTGGTGTTGAATCATCCCTCCTTTCCCAGTCTGTCTTTGGCCTGTCTGAACTCACAAAAGAAAACGATGGGTCTGCGCTGCTGAAAACAACTCGTTTTCAGTAAACAGCCGCAGGCGGGTGCTGCAGTTATGGACAGCTGAAATAATACAGTATTTCTTTGGTACTATAACCTTTAATAGGCTTTTCTGAGTTTAATTGGATCAGACAGCTGTATATTGTTACGGTCCTCAGAACCGTGGGGTGCTGTGAATTTTTACTGTAGGGCACACAGTACATGAGTATCTTACTGTTGTGCTAAAGCTGCAGCTTCTGGGTATTTTTCTTTTACGAGATGAGGCTTGGCCTGGGGTGGAAGGGAGGGTACAAAAATGACCTGGTTTTTGTGCTGAACTTTCTTTAGGTCTCTGCAGACACACGAGCGGCTCGTCCATCTCCATGGTTCTGTGATAGATTATGGCTATGGAGGAGGCTCCAGCATTGCTGTCCTACTGATAATGGAGCGGTTGCACAGAGACCTCTATACAGGACTAAAGGTAACAATCTCTGTATGTCTATATGCTTTTTTTAATATATAGTTTTAAAATAATCACATCTAAACACCTATTAATCTGTAAAAAAAAAAAGCTATAATTGTGTAGGTTTTGGTGGTTTTGGCAAATAAAAGTAAGCAAAAGGAACTTCCATTTGAAAGAATTAAATCTGTGTGTGTTCTTCAGGCTGGACTAGAATTAGAAACACGGTTACAGATTGCCTTGGATGTCGTTGAAGGAATCCGTTATCTTCACAGTCAGGGACTTGTGCACCGGGATATCAAACTTAAAAATGTCTTGGTAAGGAAAACTTTTTGTGTCTGGCTAATCCTGAAGTCCTAGGAGGCCCTTTTTGTGGGAGGGAGACATATGCTATAAGTGAAGTGATAGTTTTCTTCATACAGGATCTTTTAACTTGTATTATTAGCCACAACCAGCCTTGCAGTGAGGTTTCCCGAACTCATTTTCATGCAGAAAGCCCCAGGGGAAAGCAAGCAGTAGAGTGACTTCTCTGGAAGGGAAAGAGCTTGAGCTACAAGTAGGGCTTCCAGTTCCCAGTTCTATTAAAGCCAAACCACTCCCTCTGTGTAGCAGACAAGTGAAGGCATGTCTTATTACTGAGCTTAATGAGGTCCAAGAGCAGCCAAGTAATTGGAGGAGCTAAAGAACAAATGTCCAACCCTTTGAGCATAAACAGATTTAAAAACCTTAATATTAAAATGCAATACTAAACCTGAGAAGTATGGTTATCAGCTGCCTGTGTATGAATTCTTCTACAGCTTGACAAAAAGAATCGAGCCAAAATCACTGATTTGGGGTTCTGCAAACCAGAAGCCATGATGTCTGGCAGTATTGTAGGCACGCCCATTCATATGGCTCCTGAGCTCTTTACAGGTAGGCTTGATTGAATCCACTACTGTCTCACTCTGGCTTGGATTTTGAAGGCCATTACTTTGAATTAATATCTCAACTTGCTTATGAGGGAAAAATAAAAGGCTACCTGCTTACCATGCACAGTGTATGCATTTTCTCCTGTATTTTAAGCCTCAGTCTTAGATCTTTGTTTACTTGAAAGAGACCTGTGGGATTCATAAGCTTTACTTGAAGTGATTAATACTTTTGTAATTGGAAAGTTAAATTATTAATTATTGAGAAGCTGGAAATAACTGGCTTTCATAGGCAAATACTTCAGAAAGGATCCCCTGGTTTTTGTATAGACACCAAGGAAGGAATTTTCAAGCCGTTACTAATCTGTGTGTTCAGATTCACTGTGTGTTGTGCTTCTGGCAGATGTGGTCTCTAAGCACTTTTTTTCCCCCCAAAGTAAACATCTTACAGTAGCACTTAGAGGTCCATACCACACTTAGCAGAATCCTTTTGATTTGCCTGAGATGCTGTCCCTGCTTTGACAAGACTGCAATCAAATTGAAGCAACCCTATTTATGTTCAATTTAGAAAATATTATTCAGGTAGCTCTCCCTGGTAACAGGAAATACTCCTGACTCTGTCGTAGTCTGGGCAGGCTAGACCTTGGTCTTAAAGATGAGTGTTGGTGTGGCCTTACTTATTTGAGCACTCACTGTGCTTTTCTTAATCAGTGAGCTTGTTAGAAATGACTAATTGCCAGAGTCTGGGTTGAGAGGCTGATGTTGGCCCCATCGGCCTCCTGGACTAGCAGCAGAGCCAGACTGACCTGATAATGTTAGATGTTGGTATTTGTCTCCAAAAGACACCTGAGTACCCACAGTGGTCCATGAACCTCAGCTTGGGAGCTGCTGGTGCAGATGATGTGTATAAATCCTCTGAGAATTGGAAGGGCTTAACTTTTATCCCTTTGGCAATGACTCTTGATGTTACGAGGCTTCGTACAAGTCTTGCCTTCTGGCAAAGAAGTTGTGCTTTGAATTTGAGGAAGCGGAGCACTGAAATTAGTTCTCAGACTGGTCAGTCTCCAGTGGTGAAGACGTTGTTTGCCCTGCTGATCAAATGTGTTTTTGTCACAGGAAAGTATGATAACTCGGTGGATGTTTATGCATTTGGCATTCTGTTTTGGTACATTTGCTCGGGACACGTGAAGTTACCAGAGGCTTTTGAGAGATGTGCAAGCAAAGATCACCTTTGGAACAATGTGAGAAGAGGTATAAATGGTTTATTTGAACTCTATTGGTTGATACTTTATGCTTGAGTGGAATTTGAGAGGAGATGAGGAAATCCATTGTTACACTCTTGTAACTGAAAGGTAAAAATACAAGTTGTTACTCCTCAGCCTGTCAATGAAGCAAGGCATTTGTCTAGCTAAACATGGACACATTCTACTGAAAAACTAACTAAAATTAGCGGGGATAGAAAAAAAAGCTTACAGTTAACCAGCTGCTTGCCACAGTGTCACAGGAGCTGTGTTAGCACCCCGCTTACACCTTGGGAAGTAGCTCAACACTTGTGATGTAAACCAGATCCCGGAACCAGCCAGGCGTGATCCCCTAAAGAATGTTTAATCCCTTGCAATTTCTGGGGGCAGCAGAGATCTGTACACTCAGGTGCTGGGGAAACTGTCACTGGATGATGAGTAAAACACGCTGATAGTTGTTTTTTTTTTTCTTCTCCAAAATAGAAACTTATTCTTACACCTGTGTAGGTTTAGTTTAGTACCGTATTTAGTGGTATTTTAATCGTTTGTGCTGTGTCATGGTATGAGAATGCTTTACTGCTTTGTGTCCTTAGTTCCTGGCCATATAATCCCTCCCCTTCTCATGTGAAAAAGATTAACTCAGATGAGTGAGCCTTGGATTTGGTCAGAAGGCTGCACTCCATGCTCCTTCTCGTGTTGAACTTGCTCTGAAAGGCACCTTTACGAGTGGATGTCGGGGGGAGTTACAGGGGAGGGTACTCATTTTGCTCCCAAATCGTGGCTCTGGTGACAGTAATGGTGTTGGCCATCCTCTGGGAGCATGCATCATCTCCTGGATGGCTTCAGCAGTGCTCCTGATTGTGTCTCAGTGGCATTGCTGAAATTGAGCTTTTCTCAAGAGTGTTAGACCCCAGACAGTCCAGTTTGGTCACTTCAACCTGCACAAAGCAATGAGAATCCAACAGTTTCTCTCCGATTTCTTGTGTACTGATGGTAACCATGTCCCTCTCTGTTTTCCAGGGGTTCGCCCGGAGCGGCTCCCGGTGTTCGATGAGGAATGCTGGCAGCTGATGGAAGCCTGCTGGGATGGAGACTCTTCCCAGCGCCCTCTCCTGGGGATTGTTCAACCCATGCTGCAGGGGATCATGGACAGGCTCTGCAAGTCGAGCTCTGAGCACCCAAATAAAGGCTTGGATGACTCTACTTGAAAAGAAAGCACAGAAGAAATTTTTAATTGTGGGAGAATTCGGAACCCCTAACTCTGCAGATGGCTTCTTCAGATGTAGCTCTTTGTGGCTAACGTGAGTGGGACAAGTAATAGCAACCAGAAGATTGTTCACAGAGGTGAGACCTCGGGGATGTTCCACCTTGAATAGCGGCCAGAGAGATCCCCCCCGGTACACCCCATTGATGCTAGTTACCCCGCTGCAGCTTTTGTTACGGAGTTGTGCAAATAAGATTAGAAAATCCACACCCTTGAACTGAAAGGGAGTTTTGCCAATCCCACACAAAATACCAAGCAAAGAAAAGCATCTTGTGTGTTCCAGGTGGTGTCTGTGTTGCTAGGAGTTGATCGTGACAGTCTTGACTCAGTAAAGGAAAAAACTCTTCCCGTTAACTGCTGGTCCTGGGTGGGCTTTGGTCCCCACGTAACTATCCCAATCACTTAGCGACTGGCACCAATTACAGTGCGGTGGGAGAGGAAAGAGAAAACAGAGGCTTCAGGCTAGAAAGTGTTTAGAAGCCGAGAGCATCTCTCTCTATTAGCTTCTTGCAACACTCCAAATGTTTACATTGACAGGAGCAAAGCTTCCGTGTTTTACCGAAGGGGGTTTATCTACTGTTCCACTGCAGTGCAAATACCCCAAGTTATAAGCTATTTATCTCTTATGTACCCTTCACCTCTTACTTATGTAAACAAGCTCTTTTCTGGTAATTTTGCTTCATAATAGTTATTTGAATGTCTGAAGAAACCTGAACCTTTCTTTAACAGTCTTCTGGTAAAATGGAAGACTGCTCAGAGATTACGTATTGTAATATTGAAACAAAGTCATTACAACTAATGACTGTCCATGGGGAAAGTGCCAATTCATTTTAATTAAATTTGGGTTTTTTGAATTAGTTGTAAAGGCAATGACAGTTTTAAATTGTGCTAACTAGGACAGACATATTTTTTTAAAAAAAGATAAGGTTTCTTCAGCTGTTTTAAAGTCACATGCTTGGTGAGAGCATACTCGAGGGAAAACAGGTCATTCATTCTTCTTCAGGAGCTGTGCATTGTGGCTCCGATCGTTTCACTCTGGGATCTCTAATTCGACTGTACTGAGAAGAATAAAAAATGGGAGGGAGGGGGAATCCTTTGCAAGGAAGGTAGGGGCTGGGGGGGTCCTGCTGCCCTTCCCAAGGGGGCTGCTCCCCAAAATAATATCCTTGCCCCTTGCCTTTGGCGTTTCTGGGGCAAGGTCGGTTGATCTTAATGTACCGTACCTGTGGGGTGGAGGCTGAAAAAGAAAATGCACCTTGTTTACTACATGAGGAAATACTGAGTTGGCAAGTTCTCCCTGGGTTTGCTGGTCCTCCCAGCTGCAGGGGATGGGCACGCAATGGCTTTGTTTCCCAGGAAAGCTCGCAGGCTGCATCCCGAGTAGTGTAGGCGTGTGGAACTACTGCACTTTGTAGCTGGAATTCATTGGCTAGTAGACAGCAAAATTACAACCCATAGTCTGCCTGTTAAACAGCTTGAACAAAGGAAAGGGATACATAACCCTGCAGTATTAGTTTAGTTGAAATCTTCCTTTCTTTGTGCAATAAACAGAATTAATGCTTTTTTATATATATATATATATATAAAAAAAGACTTTTATTATTATTTACCTGCACGTGTGGGCATTTTTCTGGTCTGTGATGGTACGGTCTTTTCTGGTACGGTTCTATACAGACACGGCATCGCCAGCTGAAAGTGCAGCGACCGAAATCCACGTGCGCAGGAGAACGAATTCTTTCCCAAAGTAGACTCGTTGGCGTTTCACTGCCGCCGTGCACGCTCACGCCACCTATGACACTAACAGTATTAACTCTGTTCTACTGCGCCTGGGGGTTAGTAACCTTATTTAAAACTAGGAGGAGAGTCATGGTCAGTCTCCTGGATTAATAGAGGTAGCTTGTGTAAATAATAAAGGTATGAATAAAATTGAAATCTCTGTATATGCAATTCCAGAAATGTCTTGTATAGCTTTTCCCTCTGTAGCCATCTCCAGACACTTAATCTGATGCCTCTTCAGTGTTGTTTGTAGCTGCCTCCATGTCTTGTTTCCCTTTTGGTTTGTCTCTCTGTGTGGGATGTTGTAGAGCTGTGGGTGTTTTCCCAAACTCAGTCCAGCTGCTTCTCTGCATTATATATATATATATATATTTTTTTTTCCATTGGGTATAAAGTTCTGCCTGACTGAACTTGTTCTGAGAGATTTCACACACCCTGTTTATCTTTAAAACTAGTGTTCTCCCCCCCCCTCCATTAAAACAAGGAAAACAAGGTGAATAATTACTTTATTGAAAGATTCCACAGCCTGTAAAGTGAAAGTGTTACCAAACTCTAACACCCCCCAGCCTGGTCTGTGAGTCTGCCCCTGGATAAGGCAACACTTACTGCCTCAATCTGCTGAAAATACTTGTTATGGTATGTTTTTGTTATAAAAGGGTAGTTACAACTTGTGCATTGTATGATGTACCACATGTACCCAGGCACTGGACTGGCTTCTGTTGCATGTGGACACAAACCAGCGACTGCTGTTCTGGTGATTGTTGCCACCTAAAACAAGGTAAATCCCAGAGGCAGAGGCTGGCTTCTGTGAAGGGTGAGGAATAAACCTCCCCTCTCCCATCCCAAAGGTCTAAAGGAATTTTGGAGAAAAGCTTTGTGTACAAAGGTGTGAGGTTTACATGCTGCCATGGCCGAAGTGGTGACTGAACTTCCAAGAGTCACCACAGGGTTCAAGTACAGCCCAGGAGCTGCTGGGACCCTCCTCTGCCTTCCAGACTCCCCAGTTCCATGTTCAGCCTTTCCTTCACCCTGCACCCAGTGGGATGAGCTAGGAGAAAACACCCTCATCCTGCAGGGGCTGGGGGGGCTGTAGCAGCCTGGGGGAGTGACACTGGGTCTTGCTGCCAGAGCAGGAGCCCCGCCGGATGCTTACCCTGCGTATTGAAGCACCACATACTTACCTTAATTCAGAAGGGTATCACTGACTCCAAATGTCTTGTTTTGGGGATGGAAAACCCTGGGAGCCTATGCCACCCTGGTGTGGTGTCTGGGGAGGGAAAGCGTAGCCCCTTGCCCTTAGTCCTGCTAATTTTAGCTTAAATAAGTTACACAACTAACTTTTTTTTCCTTTTTTTTTTTACTGTTCCCGTAAATCAACACTGCCTTTCTAAGGAGAATGTAGCCCTTTATCTGCTTCAACCTCCCTTGGGGCTTAAAAATAAAATAGCACTATATGTTCTTACAGTGGCTTCATATTTCTTGGATGGGGGGAGCCCTGGGTGTAGGAAATGTTATAGGGAAATGCAGAGAGCCCCCCCAGCGTGTACGAGAGACTGCAATAATGGGAACAGCCTGGTTCAACCTTTGTATTTTAGCACGGAATGGTTTGGGTTGGAAGGGACCTTAAAGATCATGGAGTTCCAACCCCCCTGCCCTGGGCAGGG
>JAOXJM010000013.1:4548280-4590960 GCA_026413425.1 Tringa solitaria | reverse complement strand
CCTGCCAAAGCAGGGCTGCCCAGAGCACATCACTCAGGAGCATCCAGGCGGGTCTCGAAGATCTCCAGAGAAGGGGACTCCACAACCTCTCTTGGCAGCCTGTTCAAGGGCTCTGGCACCCTCACCCAAAAGAAGTTCTTACTCATATTTGAGTGGAATTTCCCCTGTTCTAGCTTGTGCCCGTTGCCCCTCGTCCTGTCACTGGGAACCACTGAAGAGTCTGGCTCCATCCTCCTTCAACCCACCCTTTAGAGACTTGTAAACATAGATTAGGTCTCCCCTCAGCCTTCTCTAAGCTAAAGAGTTCCAGCTCTTTGAGCTTTTCCTTGTAAGGGAGATGCTCTAATCCCTTAATCATTTTAGTTGCCCTATGCTGGACTCTCTCTCGAACTGGGGAGCCCAGAACTGGATGCAGGATTCCAGTGCAGAGCAGAGGGGGAGAATGACCTCCTTCCACCTACTGGCCACACTTCTCCCTATGCAGCCCAGTTCTTCCCCATATCTAACCTAAATCTCTCCTTTTTCAGCTAAAAACCCTTCCCCCTCGTAGCACTGCTCCCCTCCCTGATCCAGAGTCCCTCCCCAGCTTTCCTGGAGCCCCTTTAGGGACTGGAAGGGGCTCTAACGTCTCGCCAGAGTCTTCTCCAGGCTGAACCCCTCAACTCTCTCAGCCTGTCCTCCCAGCAGAGGGGCTCCAGACCTCCCAGAGTCTTCCTACCATTATTATTATTGTTAATTATATGTACTCGACCCGCTCGGTGCCCCCCTCCCGCGCTCCCTTTGCCGTAGGAGCCGCCGTCAGCCCGCTCCGCTTCCCGCCCCCGGAACCTCGGGCCCGCGGCCTCGGGGCCCGCCCGGACCCATCCGCGCGCAGGCGCTGGGGCTGTCCGCCGCGCTGCCTGAGTCCGGCCACATTGCCTGAGCCCCCGCCGCTCCTACCGAGCCCCACCGCCGCGCCGAGAGGAGGTATCGCCGCGCTCGGCCGCCCTCCGGTTGTGTCGAACCGAGCCGTGAGGTGCCGGTGGTCCGCGGGACCGGTGGAGAAGGGAAGCGGGGATTCGTCAGGCGAACGCCGGGGGCGGCTCAGCGCAGGGTCCCCTCAGCGGGGTCCTTCGGCGACGGGGACGGAGGGAGCGGGACGGCGGCCGCGATGAACCTGGAGCTGCTCGGTGGGTCCGGGGCGGGGGGGGGGCGACCGGGCCGGGCCGGGGCCCATCGGTAGGCGGGTACCGAACCGCCGCCCCCGCAGCGCGGTCAGCTGGGGCGGGGGCGGCGGACGCGCCTCACGTCTTTGCGTTTCGTTGTTGCAGAGTCGTTCGGCCAGAACTACCCTGAGGTAAACCTCCTCCCCCGCCCCGCCGGGCTGACCCCGGCCCATCGGCTGCTGCCAGCGGCCGGGCGGGACGGGCTGACCGGCCCCCCCCGCCCCCCCTGGACTTGCCCTCTCCCCCGTAGGAGGCGGATGGGACGCTGGACTGCATCAGTATGGCCCTGACCTGCACCTTCAACCGCTGGGGCACGCTGCTGGCCGTGGGCTGCAACGACGGGCGCATCGTCATCTGGGACTTCCTCACCAGGGGCATCGCCAAAATCATCAGCGCTCACATCCACCCCGTCTGCTCGCTGTGGTGAGAAAAGGCGCGGTTTCCCCCCCGAGGAACCGAGCTCGGGGTTTAGTCGTAATCGAGCCCGAAGCTTGTGCACCAGGTGTGAGAGGCTGTTCTTGTTTTTGTTAGAATTTGTGCCCGTGTTTGCTGAGCCATCAGGCACTCCGGAACCCTGACAGCTCTTATCACCTGGGCGTGTCACTTGGTGACGTGCCAGCCCGTTGTGGGATAATCAGTTATGCTGTAGGATAGTTTCATTTAAGAGAGTTTGGAAGCCATAGGGTAGTTTGGGTTGGAAGGGACCTTAAAGATCATGGAGTTCCAACCTCCTGCCCTGGGCAGGGACACCTCCCACCACACCAGGTTGCTCCAAGCCCCCTCCAACCTGGCCTTGAACCCCTCCAGGGATGGGCCAGCCACAGCTTCTCATCCACCATCACCCCCAAGTCCTTCTCCTCAGGGCTGTTCTCAATCCATTCTCCACCCAGCCAGGATTTGTGCTTGGAATTTCTGTGGCCCAGGGTCAGGACCTTGCACTTGATCTTATTGAACTTTGTGATGTTCACATGGGTCCCACCTCTCCAGCTTGTCCAGGTCCCTCTGGATGCCATCCCTTCCCCTCAGCATGTTGACTGCTCCACACGGCTTGGTGTCATGGCAAGGCACACACAATCCCTTCCTGTCTTTATTAAATGTGTTACCTCTTTTAAGTTTTTGGATGTTAGATTTTTCTTCAGGCTAACAGACGTATCTGAGTCTGATAATTTTAAACTGTGCCCGTGTGTTTCGTGTACTTAAGGAGTAACTTTTCCTTGAACTGCCTCTCGTTACTGTAGCTGGAGTCGAGATGGTCACAAACTGGTGAGTGCTTCGACCGATAACATTGTGTCGCAATGGGATGTGCTCTCTGGGGACTGCGACCAGAGATTTCGATTTCCTTCGCCTATCTTGAAAGTTCAGTACCACCCTCGAGACCAGTAAGTCCTCTGTAAAAAAGGTAGAACTGGTAGTTCTACCCTGGTAGAACTAAGGGTTATTAAACTGTTTCTATTGTAATTTGCCAAGTGATGTTTTCCAAATCTAGTAGATGCTGTCAGCATATGTTCTTTTTGTGATTAGAAGCCTAACTGGATTTGTTGTGGCTCTTTTTATTATGAAAATATCAGGAAAGGAGAAGAGTAGACAAGAGAATAGTTCTTAGAAATGTGTATAGAAATGTCTTGTTGAGCTTTTACAAGTGCTGCATAAATTTGGAGAAGCTTCTAGAAAAAGAAAAGAAATAAAAGTAGACACTGATTTAACATCATGTTGTGATTAAAGTAACTAAGTTGAAATAAAATAAGAAAAATACAGAGGTATTCTGTATTTCTTGATAGGGGTTGAGATTTTTTTCCTACTTCTAAATATGGAAACTTCTTTTCCTTCTTTTCCAGAGAAGAACCTACTAACCCTTCTTTTTTTTCTGCTTTGCAGAAACAGAGTTTTGGTTTGTCCCATGAAGTCGGCGCCGGTGATGCTGACGCTGTCAGACTCCAAACACGTTGTCCTACCTGTGGATGACGATTCTGATCTCAACGTGGTGGCCTCCTTTGACAGGCGAGGGGAATACATTTATACGGGCAATGCCAAGGGGAAGGTGAGACTTCAGCAGGTGGCACTGAATGCAAGAGCTTAGATTTACTTCCAGTCTTTATCAAGATACTTAACGTTTCTGGGTCGCGTTCTTTGTTTTAATACACAAATAAGGCTCCCTGAATGTCTCTTGAATAATTTATATTGTGCTGATACGATCTTCTGAAAAAATCATCCCACTTTATTTCTGAAGATCTCTCGACTATAATACTATGAGTTAGGTCTTTGTGTTGCTGTTGTCTTTCACCATATTTGTTGGATCCTTTTCCAGTGTAAACAAAGCAATGTTTATGTCGCAGAACTGTCGCAGAAACTGTAGTAGAAACTGCAGTTGCAGGATCTCAACTATTCCTGTGTAGATTGCTGAGGCTTCTCTTGTCAGGGTTAGTAGCTGATGTGAAAGGTACCGAAAGGGGAATGAGTTACAATGAAGACACTGATTGCCTTCTGTCTCCTTAATCTTCAGATTTTGGTGTTAAAAACAGACACTCAGGATCTTGTTGCTTCCTTCAGAGTGACAACTGGAACCAGCAACACCACAGCTATTAAATCGATTGAATTTGCTCGGAAAGGAAGGTGAGTTATGTCATCTGTCAAGTGGTGTCTTTAAAGATGAATGGAAACTACAGGGTGGATTGACAGAGAACACAGGGTCTTAAAAACCCCACGGTTCTTTCATGGAGCATATTCTGATTCTTTTTATTTTCTTGGTCTTTTAACACAGCGTGTGTTCTGTGCCCTTCTTCCTACAGCTGCTTTTTAATAAACACGGCTGACCGGATAATCAGGGTGTACGACGGCCGTGAAATCCTAACTTGTGGACGAGATGGGGAGCCTGAACCCATGCAGAAGCTGCAGGATTTAGTGAACAGGTAAGAGGCAGCAGAACGAGTGGTCGGCCTGACTGGAAAAGGTGAGGTCTGTGTTCTGGCACTAATGGGAGTTTCTGGATGAAGAGCAGCTCTGTATCTCACTCAGTGTGACGGACAGATATTTTCATTTAAAACCCATCTGTCTCCGTTTGATTTGAAGTTAAAATATTATTGGTGGATGGGAGTGTAAGATCTCCATGTATAGAACAAGCCCACTCTGCTGTTCTCTATCCTCCGTGTTGTGCTGTTGTTTAACTGTTTAACTTGTGGTGCTGTCTCTGCCTGCAGGACACCATGGAAGAAGTGTTGTTTCTCTGGGGACGGTGAATATATAGTGGCAGGTTCAGCACGACAGCATGCCCTGTACATCTGGGAGAAGAGTATTGGAAACCTGGTGAAAATCCTCCACGGGACCAGGGGAGAGCTGCTCTTGGATGTAGCAGTAAGAAAACTTCTCTGCTATTATTATGGTTTTTGTTATTTTGAAAAATAAGCTTGCTTAATTCCATTTACCAATTAAGCTTCTCCTTTTTTTTCTCTTTCAAATAAATCTAGTGGCATCCTGTCCGACCCATCATAGCTTCTATCTCCAGTGGTGTTGTGTCGATATGGGCTCAGAATCAAGTGGTGAGTGTTTGAGATCGTTTCCTTAAGAGGATTCCCTAGTGGTCTCCATCCCAGTAGACTGAACGGTTGCGTGTTGAAATCCTTTACTAAATCCCAGTTCAACAAGCTGGTTAGGTTCGCCTGCCTGAATTTAGAGATGTTTGCCATCTTTGAACACGAGGAGGACGCTCATACTTCAGTTGCTGGATGAGTGAAGCTTTGCGTTAAGCCTTAAATATCACCAGAGGGACACTTTGTGTGCAAACGGTGTCCTGAGTGGGTGGTGTAAGAGCAGGAAATCTGTGTGAGCAAGCCAGAATTAAGTGGCTAAATATGAACATAAAACTTTGCTAATTATTTTCAAAGGGAGTAATTGTTACATACATTGCGATATTTAAGGAATTATTAATTATAAGGAATTATGATGTCATATTTTCGGTAGGAGCTAGCTCATGCAGTTTGTAATTTGCCACGTGAGTGTGGACCCGAATGAGGTTTGATTTGTGTGATCTGGCACGGGGCCTGGGGGCTGTGATGCAGATTGAGACCACGACAGTGTGAGTCCCCACTGCAGCTCCTGTTCCTTCGCGTAAGGTCAAAATCATTTTCAATTTGTGGTTTAGGAAAACTGGAGTGCCTTTGCCCCTGACTTCAAGGAGCTGGATGAAAATGTAGAATATGAAGAGAGGGAGTCAGAGTTTGACATCGAAGACGAAGATAAAAGTGAACCAGAACAGACAGGTACCGCAGAATCTTTGTTTGCAGCACGCATGGGTGTTAAATGACAAAAGAGGAGTGGGTAAATGAAGTTGTATGAACTAACACAGTCAATATGAATCCTGCTGAGTGGCGTGCAACATTGTTTTTAGAAATTCCTCCCCTCTGATACATATTTGAGCAGAAAGTAGTAGCAAACAGACGTGTATTGTCATAGCTTGCTTTGAACAGCAGCGATGCTGAATTGGAATCAAAACCAGCGCAACCTGGCCACTGGGTGGTGCCAAAAAATTGTGTACTGTGAAAGGCTGCCATTAAACTAGGGAAAGAGGTAAGGATTATTCCCAGCACACCACAGAGCTCGCTCTCTCCTCCTTACCAGGCTTTGCAGCACTTCTCAGTGCTTAGATTAATTGTTGCTTAGTACTTTCTAATATTCAAGTGTAATGTTGGCATGTGGGAATTAAGCGTTAAAATACATTTCATCAGGTTTAGAAGTACTTTAGTGAAAACAAAAAAAACCATCTCGAATCTTTTATCTGGCTTTCTTACTTATAGAAAAATAAAAACCTGATGGAGTTAAGAGGAAATATTTGAGGTTTGTTTTCTGCTTTAATTCTCACTCCTGCACACTTAGACATTCAAGCGCAGTCAGTCCCATTCTTTCTAAGTAATTTGGTCTTTTCCTTACTGTCTTTAATTTATCTTTTTTTTCCCCTGGTTCTCAGGTGCTGATGCTGCAGAAGATGAAGAAGTGGATGTAACTAGTGTGGATCCCATTGCTGCCTTCTGTAGCAGGTGAAAGAACATTTTGTTTAAAGTATGAATACAAAATGTATTACTGATATTCCCTGTATAATATGTTCTAATAACCCCTAGTTTTAAATGAAAGCAAACTTCTTTCCTTCACAGCGATGAAGAACTGGAGGATTCCAAGGCTCTTCTTTACTTACCCATCGCTCCTGAAGTGGAAGATCCAGAAGAAAACCCCTATGGGCCTCCACCGGACGCGGTTCAGAGCTCTCTGACTGATGAGGGAATGGGTTCTGAGAAGAAGAGGCAGTCCTCCTCTGATGGCCCTCAGGCACCAAAGAAGAAGCCCAAAACTACCAACATTGAACTCCAAGGAGTACCTAATGATGGTGCGTAGAAGCTGCTCTTTCTTTTAGTGCCTCTTCTGCATCTGAGATGATTTTTAGCTTTGCCTCGGCTTTATCTGAAGACCAAAGGTTCAGAAGGTCATTCCTTAATTTTCTCCTTAGAAGTCACTTCTTACAACAGTTATTAATAGCCACCAGCTCTGCAAATGTGCTGGCATTTTGCAAGTTAAGAATGAGTAAAGGCAGCCTGAAACTGTAATTTTAGTGCTGTTTGTGTCTAGACCCCAGGGCTGTACGTGCCGATAAAAGCATCCTAAGGGATAATTCACATGGGTAACATGTTGTCTCTCCGCAGAAGTCCATCCGCTGCTGGGTGTGAAGGGCGATGGTAAATCCAAGAAGAAGCAAGCAGGCAGGCCTAAAGGATCAAAAGGTAAAGACAAAGATTCTCCATTTAAACCGAAACTCTACAAAGGGGACAGAGGTGCTTTACCTCTGGAAGGAGCAGCGAAGGGTAAAGTGCAGGCGGAGCTGGGACAGCCTTTGACAGGTAAGGAACCCAGCGTCAGCGTCGTTGGCTTGCTTGGTGGCCTTGCTTTGTGCAGACCCAACTTAATATAGTCATAGTTTTTTATCTTCCCAAACGGCACCTGCTCACTAAACGTTTAGCTGCTGTCAAGGATAGGCAAAATTTTACTTTTTTTTGAAGTGGAAATGCTTTCAATATCTCTAATAAAACTGATATCCGTGCCTGTGATATTGCATAGAAAGAGCGTGGAGGGTTTTTAAAAGAGAGCACTATTTCAGAAGCAAAAAACCTTCTGATAACTTTTAATCTTTTCAATAACTTCTATCAACTGGTACATAAAGAGGAATAATGTTTGGTTTTGGTAGGTCGATTTTGAGGGGCAAAAATGTAAATAGTGAAGGATTCCGAAGCTGAAATTGATGTTTTGTGCCATGGATACTGGGCAGAGTGGTGAAGAATGGTGGATTTTTCTCCTATTTTTTTGGTCATATTTTGTTGGTTGTGTAGTAAAACAGGATTGGTGCAGTCACCTTTGTTGGGGCCCAGACTTAGTCTCAGAGAAAGCGAGTGTTTTCCCATCTGTCTCATGTGCTACTTCAGCTTCTTATTCGGGAGAAGTCGATTGAAGTGCAGTAAAGAAAGCACGTGTTTGGATTAAGTGATGTGGACTCCTATTTTTTAGATTGTAATGAGCTCAGAGTTGATGTATAAACAGTTCCAAAGACACAGTGTAATTCAGATATCAAATTTTGCATTTCCTTGAACTCAGCAGCTGCTGCTGTGGATTTTAGGCTGTACAGCAGTGAGTTTATTTCCACCCCCCCTTCCTTCTCTCACTGCTGGTCCTACGCTACCCACCTTGCTCATTGTCCTTCCTGCTCAGCTCCTCTTATGTTGCTTGTACCAGTACTGATAATTGCTATTTGCAGAAAAAGGGAATGGGATAAAAGAAACTTACTGTATACATGGAAAAATATGGTTGACATTTTGTGGGCTTCTATTTAGTCCTTTCACACTGAATCTTGCAAAATCCAGAAATTAAAGAGCCAAGAATATCCTTGGACCTTGTTTGTGGCCTGAGGGGTACAGATTAGTGTCATATTTATGGGACAGGGTGATTCTCTTTGACTTTTCAAGTCATTAGGGGGCATCCAGTATGTTTTAAAGTATGATAGTAAGGAATTACCTGGATTGTGTGGGTCCTCAGGTATCTTTGCTGGCATCTGTCACACGTCCTGCCTGGCTGTTGTACCACCCTGGGTGGACAAGAGCGGTTTGAAGACCAAATGAGTGTAACCAGGCCTGTTGATTGCTTTCTTTTACTGTGCTGTTAATTAACATGACCATATGCAAAGGGTATAAATGAGAAAGGATCGTGCACTGGAAACTTAACAATGTGGCTTCCAAAATGAATTTCAGTCATAATTTGCTTCAAAAAAGCAATGCTGGATATTCTGACTTTTTCCATGTTTAAGTAGCTGTATAAGCAGTCCGTTTTCAGAGAAGTGGTTTTGATAGCAAGTAATTTTGTTCAACTTTTGCAAGGTATGTTTATGTAACTTTGTTATTGACTTGTTTTACTAATTTGCTTGATCTGCATTTGTAGATGCATCTCGGTGTGCTTTCCTCTTGCAGCTTGTGATGCTGTTGCATTCATCTGTTGTGAGAGCTGGAAAAATAACACTCCCATTTCCTCTAACAGTTCCCAAATGAAGCAATATTCTAGACAGACTGCTTTTTTGTTTGTTTGTTTGGTTGTTGTTATTTTTTTAACACATCCCTTGCAAAGCTGTATCTGGGAGGATTTTTGTGTGGTTTTGCTTGTAGTGCTCCTGTGCGGTTGTTGTATTAAGGCTGTAAAAGACAACAGTGGGATTTTACTGCTGCTGAGCTTGGGATGTGCATACCCATCCCAGTACAGTTAGTGCTGGGGTTTGGGCACTGTAAAATGCAAATTTTCTTTTCTTACAAACAAATGGGTTTAGACCCAAGTTCCCTGCTTATTTTACCCATCTATTGGGAAAGTAGAGCTTTCTAACATTTACTTTTGGTCTTTATTGCCTGTAAGCACTCTGAGGTGTTTTTCCATTGTGCCGTTCTTTAGCTTGATTGAGCTATAGACAAATTATTAATATTGCTATGATGGACTTTTGTCTCTCATTAGGACCTGTTATTCTGCTTCCCTCTACAGTACTGTTGACTTCAGAGGATCTAATGGATCCACACAGTAGGTCTCAGTAGTCGGTGGTGGAAATGTCTGTATGAGTCATGTTATGAGAAGAACAAATTGTCCACTGAATGAAACTGTCACTTGAGTCTTTCCAAACTCACAGCAGTCTTTTAATCCATGAAGTTTGTGTCTGTCTTCCTTCGTTCTATTTAAGGCTTGCACTTAAGTTCCTATTTTGGGCAGCCAGTGTTTTTTGGGGGTCGCTGGTGTTCCACCACGTGCAGATACAGCCTGCCTGGGGTCCTGGAGCCTGACTCCTTTCTGTCTCTCGTGCATGAAGCTGCTAATTCTGCTTGTTGCTTTCTGAAGTAACTAATCAATCACTAAAACAGTCACACAAACATTTTCCCACTGAAAAATGTTTGTGATATGCCCTAATACCATGTCTCTCTGCGAGCTGTGTGGCCGGGCCTTGGAGCCAGCTGCAGGTGTCTGTGTCATTGTGCTGTGTGGTCTGGCAGGAAATGTCTTGTTCTTAAAGCTGGTGTTTCAAAATCAGGTTTCAGTATAAACAAACTGAGAAGTTGGATCCATTTGATAGTTTTAAAATAAAATTTTAGGGCAATCTGGTTTAACCCAAATCTAGGCAGAAATTGTTTTCAGTTGTGCTTTTGCTCTGAGGTTTTGGGATCGATGAATCAAAAAGATTTTATGCCAGGTAAGTTTGCTGATGACTTTGTGGAGGAAAAGCTCAGAGCTCCTCAGCCACTTTGGTCACCCCTGTGCACGTGATCTCACATCCAAACACAGAAATACTGAGGTTCTTAATTTGTCATAGGTAGTATCTTGTTGACTATATCTCGTTCTGAAAAGAATGGCTTTATCTAGAAAATCTTTTCCTCCTTTTTTTTCCTGGCAATGCTACCATATCTGGTGATCTCTGGTTTCTGGTAACGTCTGTTTTGAGTCTGGTTACTTATTTTTCACCTGTCTTTGATCTCTTTAGCAGGTGGGGCAATCTCAGAATTGTTATGAAGACACTCTTCTTTATCTTCCTGTATTCTTTCCTATATTGGCGCCATAATGTGGAAAATAGATGAAATGCTCAGTCAGAGTGGACTGACTAATACAGCAGACTGATTGTTCATGGATTCAGGGAGTGACTTTTGTAAGAAATGAATATGGAAGAGGAAACGGCCTTCATTTCCCCCTTAACTGCCTCTTCGTCGAACAGTGTAAAATGCTGACTCTCAGGTCGTGCCATTTGCAAAGAGACTAATTGGACTGCCTTTGTGTTGACGTATATAACTATTTCTAAAGCGAGCTGGTACCCAACACCCTGCCACTCCAGAGCTTATCAGCCATTGTCTTTTACATTTTTTATTTTTTTTTTGGTTGTTCCTGGATTGAAGAAGACCTAAAGTGTGTATTTTTATTCCTGATGCCGTACGACTGTGTACCCTGCAAACTTCCCTTTCTCTGCTGTTAATTTTTATCACGGTGAGTTGTAAGTCCTTCTGGGCTGGCTGCGTTGCCTTGGCTCTTCTGTTAGCTCAGTGTGATGTCTTCTGTGCTGACGTGCGTAGTGAGACGCCGCTGCTGATTATGTGCCGGGTTTGATTTCATCTCAAGCGCGTAGAGATCTAACGGGAAGAATCAAGACGCCTCTGAAGTCTGCAAAGAATGAATCTTCATATTGTGAATATTTTAGACGGGAAGGATGACTCTGCTTATGGGAGGAGGAACAAGTGAAAGTAGCTCTAGATAAAATACTCGGTTTATGTGCTTTCCTCTAGCCTGTGATACGAAAAGCTGTTGTTGGCAGTTTCTTTCTGTCCTCACAAGTGGTTTTATTCTCTCTCTTACCTGTGAGGTGCCCTGCCAGAAACAACTGTTTTCCTCCTTAGCTGGTAGGTACTGGCAGTAGAGAAAAAACAGACCCAATGTACTAAAGCAGTAGTTTTTCAGGGTTTTTTTACCTCACTTCTGGATCAAGAATAGAAGAAAGATGAATGCTGACAGCTCGTTCCCAGCCAGGCTTTAACCTTTTATTCCTTAAAGAGGGTTGTAATATTTTCCTTGTGGGAATGGGAAGAGACACTTTATCCAATGGGAAGAGACACTTTATCCAATACCTACTCTCTGTACTAGACCAACCGCCTGTTAAAGGAAAGCTTTCATTCCTAATGCCCCTTGTTTTATAGACTTTTATAGTTCCTATGCAATTATTTTCAGTTTTTCCCCTGATGTAATTATTGAGATTATCACTACATATTTAAATTTTCAAAGTATCCTGCAGACATTAAAAACCAAGAAGAGGAGTCATAAAGAGATTTATTAATTTGCAGTCGGAAGCATGCAGTAGCTGCAGGAGAGATAAGTATGGGAAGAGAGGAGACATCTGAAATCAGAAGGTTTTTTTTAAAACTGGTGTTTTCATTTCCGGCTCTGGTACGGTGGCCTGCTTCATTTAATGAAATTCATTCCCATGCGAACAGTATTAGTTTTCTTTGTTCTTTCTGCTTGTAGGATGACTCACATCTTTCCTGGAACACTGCTATGTCAAATCCACCCGTGTCTGGTGTGGTCGACCCCACGAGCTTTAAAAGATGCATTTTGCAGGCATTTTTCTCTAGATTATTTTGAAGCGTATGATTTACCACAGACTCCAGCCTTCATTTCTGTTAAAACTTCTCTGTACAGTGTATATGTCCTTGGTTTATTTTCTTCCATCTCTTTATTTTATTTTTTGGTATCTGTAGTTTTGTACAATATTTGTCAGATACTGGCTTGATGATAGCATATCGCAGCGATGTTAGTTTTTGTGTTTGTAAATAAAGAGGTATGTTTTATTTCCTAAAATCAATGGGTAAGTCTTGGCTTTTCCATACACCCGTGATTGGTTTTTGTGACAATATTTAGAAATCCTATAATATACCTGGGGTGGAAACACAAACATGTGCCTTCCTACAGCTGGTGTGGTGGTGGTTGGGTTTTTTTGGTGTGGCATTTGGTTGATGATCTCTTTTCAAGAGAGAGGAGTAAATCTGTAGTCTTAATAATAAGCCCTGTCGACCTGAGTGCAGCCTGGGCTCTCGGAGACAGACGTGTGGAACACCTCCAGGGAAACTGAGTGTGGAAATACATATACTGCATCTTCAGAAGCCTTCATTTTAATAAATTAAGGAGTGTTCGGAAGAGAAATATGGATATTCATTAGCAGAATGGTTCAAGAACGTGGCAGTCCAAATCCTTTCTGCAATCCATAAGTCAGTTGCTGTAAGGAGAGGCTGATTATTGAACTGCCTTGCCCATAGTTCAATTACTCCATCAAAAATGTGCATTATTCTTTCAGAACGCTTGAGCGCTAAGTGAATTACCCTGGGATGTCTCCTCTTGAAGTGCTGTGCTGCGATGGCAGCACACGAGTGGTGTGTGTTTTACAGATGCATCAGTTGAAGGTGGAGGTTTTGGCTGGGATCTAAGAGTTGGTGGCTCTACGTGACACAGGGCTCAGGCTCACGGCTCCTCTGATGCCATGAGGCCAGTGCTGTTGAACGACTTCTGAGCCTGACGGTGGATGTCAAGAGCCTAAAACAAAGCTTTTACGCTGAGTCCTCATCTCAAAGGGCTCTATTTGGCTTCAGACTCTGAGAAGTTCTCTGTTCTCCCTCAGAAGGTCTGGGGCCACGTTCTGACCCGGGCAGCAGGACTGTGACATCGGCACCGCTCCCCCAGAACCCTGGGCTGTGAGATGTGAGTGACTGCCCTGAGCCCTGCCTAGAGATGGATCTCATCAGTCATCAAATACTGAGCAGCTTCCCTTTGATGTCAGTGCCATCAGATTATCTAGAGCCTGAAATCATGGTTTTGGTAATTTGGGGGGTACTTTAGATTTTGGGGTATGTGTTTGTAAGACACAACTGTACAGGCACTGCATAAGGAATTAAGATTTCCTTATGCTCAACAGCATTATTTTAAGGGTTCCAGTAACGGTTACTTCTTTGTAGTTTGGTGGGAAAATTAAACTGGAATGGTACTACTTTACAGTGAAAATGAATCTAAACTAGTATGTAACATTTTACAGAGAAGGGAGGACTTAGTCTTTATTAAATTGTCAAATATGTCGAAATTACTGGAATATAGTGAGTTAGAACATTCTGCTGCCCTGTTACAAGGACTGGAATTCACCATTCTCGTTCTGACCGACAGTAGTAATGTGTTGCATCTCTTTCAGCAGTGCTGTACTTCAAGCCTCTCTTGTTGGAGGATTTTTCCTAATGGAAGAGTTAGGTCTTGAAGATGATGCTGGTGGAATTTCAGAAATACTTAGTTTGAAGATTTACAAAGAATGATTTTTTTTTTTTTTGACTAGTGAATTTGCATGGCTTTAGAAAGCAGCGCATTTGATGGATAACCCTGATATGAAGACCCTGGGGAACAGCCACATCCTCGGGATATTGTCTTGCGTTCTTTATCTGCCGTTGGTAGTTTCCCTTGAAAAAGTGACCATCCCGGCAGAGGTGAAGTTGGCTGTCCTGAAATACCCGGTCAATGCCACCTCCTGCAGCGTCACCTGCGGGCCGGGCTTCAAGCTGGAGGAGATATGTGAGATCACTCCCTCTGGAGAGAGGAAGAATTGTACCTTGCGCAGGTCCTACTGCCTCACCAGCTGGCTCTGTGGCTTGCTCCACTTCACCGTCCCCGTGGGCCAACCTTTCCAGTTCAGCTGCCTGACCACGGACTCGGCCAGCTCTGGTAGCCAAGCCTATAGGTACACGTGGAGGCTTGCCCAGGGCCTTATCACCACAAATGATGTGCTGTTCAAACCTTTCAAAAACCCAAATTCTGTTGTCAAATTTTCCCGTACCAAGGAGTCCGATGCAGGGACCTACCGATGCGACGTGGAGATATTGAAGACACTCAAAGTCATCAAGAGGATCTACTTTGGGGTCAGAGTGGTGCAAAAGAACTTAGTGGATCTGAACTTTCAAAAATTTTTGACCTGGGAACAGAAATTAGCAGCAAACGAGGAGCTGGTAAACTACCCAGACAATAGCACCCGTGAAGAAGTGCAAGAGCAGCGGCATTTTTGGCGAGGAGGGTTGTTTTCTGAAGGCTTGATAGGAGTTGTAAGCGGGGTGCTAGGAGGGCTCTTGTTGAGCATGGCTCTCTACTACGTGCAGAAGATTGTGGGAAGGAGAGCTGCAAAGAAACGAACTGCAATTTAATGCAATTGCTTGTCTCTCTTTTAATATTGATGCAGTATTTCATGGCAATATCTGTAATTTTTTTTCTGGCTGCCACAGTTTATTGCCAAATATTTTCTTAAGCTTTGGAGTCTGCTGAGTCGGTGCAGGACTGTAGCACCAGAGCTGGAGTCTCAATGGAGCTGTGCAGGCAGTAGCTCTGATGGGACAAGGCAGTTTGCAGCCACATTGTGTGAAAGGATGGTCGGGAATGGTCCAGGTGGGAATTAGAGGACACTGAGCCAGAGGAACTGCCCACTGCTTGCTGCGAACTGCCTTGCCGTGCACCTCTAGCTGGCCTTTATTCTACATCTAGTTGTCTGGATTTCTTTATTTAGCTAATAACTTACAATCCTGATTCCTGTCTTATTTCTTCTGCTTTGCCCAGAGCTGTGTGGTGGTATGAGCTGACACAGATCAGCATTTGGTAGATGGTGTTTCTCCAGCAAGAGGTGCAGAGAAGTAAGGGTGCCACCTCTGGAGGTGGGCTCTCAGACCAGGTTTCCTGGTTCTCTGGTGTCCTTTCCATCAGCTCCAAGTGCTCTGGTCTTGGCAGCGTGGGGACGAGGGGTGGGCCACCACTGCCTGCTTCCTTCAGAGAGGTTTATCTCCTTCTATTAGAGCTCAGAAAGCCGTAAGTATCTTCAAGCCACAGCTTGGAGCTCGCCCTGTTCCCTTTGTAGTGTAGAACAGCAAAGCAGGGAGCGTTGGGGACACACAAGCAAATCTTCCGTTTGAGCGCTGCTGCTTAGAAACATAACTGGGTGGTTTTAATCAAGACTCGGAGCTGAGCTCATTCCTCAAATCTTTAAAGAGGGAGGAACTGAAGAGTTCAGTGGGCTTGTGGATCTTTCATTTTTCCTGGTGATTAATAAGTATAAAACATGCAGCAACTCGGTAGGGAGTATTGTTTCCCCTTTGGTAGCAGAATCCACATAGGGACCTATTAAGTGCCTTCTTTCTGCTTTCTGTCTTTTATTTTACAGTAAACAACTATATTTACCAAGTCTGTTTATTTTTCTTTTATTTTTTCTTCTTTTTTTCTGGGAACTGAAGTACAGGAATGCAGAGCACACGCAGTTGTGGGGAAAATAATGATACCGCTCTCTATTATTAAAGATTGACGCATACTATTATTTTTTTTATTTTTACCAGAACAACAACAAAAAAGCTTTAATAGAGAAAGAGATGGATATGGATGGAAATACCTTATTTGCAGAGAATCCTACATAAAAAAAATCAGATTGAAACGTAGTGATCCAAATTTTTGGATACAGTGAAGGTGGTAATAAGTGTATCAGTACAACCATCTGTGGACCCTGGGGTTGTCAACCTGTATTTGAGCAGAGAACCAAACCTGTCATCAGGCCTGAATTCCCAGTTTGTACTTCTGCTGAGTTCCCTGTTTCTGTGGGGAGACTTTAATGGGCACAGTAACTGGCAGAAGTTTGGAAATGGTGTGGGGGAACCATTCTGCAGAGGCAGAAGATGCCTTGGTGAAGATGCACTGTCTTTTCCTGATGCCTGGGGAAGGGAGAGGAGGGTTGTTACAGCTGTGACAGACACCAAGGGACTGTATGTCTTTCTTCCATCTGGTGACCTGGTCCTGTGAGTCAGAAGCTCCTGGATGGTGATCCAGTTGTCCAAGGTTTTCTTGCTTCTCTTCTTCCTCAGTTTCCTCTGACCCAGCTCCACAACACTGGGGTTTCTCCTGTGCTCAGTGCTGGCTTTGTCTTTGCTTGGCTGCTCCCTCTGGCTCTGCCGTGATTTTCTCTGTCTCTGTTCCTTAATGCAGAATTCCTTGCCAAAGAGCTCCCCAGTCCCTGAAACCAGTAGCTCCACAACAGCGTTAACTGCTCAGAGGCTCAGCAGTATCTCCCCAGACTGGGGAGAGAGATCTCTGCAGGTAGGGCTCTTAATTGCTTCCTCATTCTGCTGCAGAGGTGGGAGATGGAATCGTGTCTTTGTGTCTCAAGTGTGCTTAGGAGATAAACGTGAAAAAAAGGTTCCAGTAAACTCCATGTTTTGGATTGATTTAGCGTTCAGCTGCCCTGTTGATACCTGCTTTAGGTTAACTGTCTTCTTTTAAAACCAATTTCTAATCAACTTGAGTAAAACCAGAGTGAGCCTCATCTGTGTGGGGCAGAACACATTGGCTCAGCCCTTTGCCTGGATTTAACACCACAGAGAGTGATCTCTGTGTAAAACAAGCCCCTAGTTTTCCATCCCTCTTCTTGCTCCCAGGAATTTCTCCTCTTCCCACAGCCTCTGGACAGCGGGAACAGACATATGCTTGGTGTGGGAGCTAATGGTTAAAATCCACAAAGAGAAGCTGTCCCATCTGGAAGACCCTCTCTACACTTTGTAATGTAAATGCAGGGCTTGTGTCCTGTGGGCAGCTGTGTTTTAGAAATGCAGAAAGATGACATGAAAGGTCCAGGACAATCCATTTTCTCACTGCTTAGCTCGGGAGGTCAGAGTGGGACCAAAAGGGTCCTTCAGCTTTTCATTGTGTCCTCCCTTTGTGGTTTGGTTGTTGTTTTTTTTTCTGAGGGGAGACAGCTGCCTGGAGCAGGAAAGATTAATATATATTTTTTTAATGCTTATTTTCAGGTGGAGGGCTGTGATGGACAGTGTGACTCCAGCTGTGGGAAAGGGTGGGATTGGTGTAGCTGCTGTTGGAAATGACACTTTCCTTGTAGGCTTTTGTGTGTAGCTGCTGTTTGAAATGGCATTTTCCCTGTATGCTTTTGAGCTTTACAACAATCTAAAATAGGTTGGCTGATGTTTACATTAGCAGGTCTGCGGGATGGAGGGGAAGGAAGGGAGAACAGCCTGAGCTGAGGGAAAGAGAGGTCACAAAAGAGGAATAGGGGAGGCTGGAGGTACAGGGAGGTCAGCGAAAGCAGCTGGAGCAGGGACCCTTCAAAACAGCATGTTCTCCCCATCCCTCCATTTCTTTGTGTCTCCCTGTAATCTGCCTGTTTTCTTACTCACTCTCCCCGTTCTTCCCAGCATAACTGGCTGAATTGCAGGGAAAAAAAGGGTCTCTTTCTGCTCTGAATTGGTAATACGGTGCCTAAACTTCTTTTTCCCACCCTTGCCTGCCTCACCTGGAGTAGAGGATGGCCAGGGCTGCGTGAAGTCCCTGCGTGTGCTGCCAGTTCCCAGCTGGAGGGATGGGGGTTTTTTGAGGTACAGACTTCTGCTGATGCTCCTCAGTATTAGGAAGCAATTAGTATTGTACATGCTAAAGCCAGACAGATTGTGCGAGGGAGGAAGTCAATTTGCTAATGGCATTAGCACTTGGAAAGAAGGAGGTAATAACAGAATGGTGAGGCATAGGCAGCTGTTTAAATTGCTGTTAGCTACTGAAGCTTATCTAAATTGAATAACTAGATTGCCTTAACTGCTGGAACTCGAGTGGCAGCAAAAAGAGAGGAAAACAAACCCCATATGCTGCTTTTGTGCCAAGATGGGGCTGTGGGGCTCTTCCATCCTCTGCACCTTCATCTGTGTTAATTCTTTCACTTGTTCCTGCGGTTGCTGGCAGTGGTTCAGCGACCTGCCAGGGTGCAGTGAACAGCAAACCACTTTGCCAACAAAGATTTTCCTTCCAACTCCATGGAATAATGCTTTTGAAAACCAGGGAAATTCAAAGTTCACTCTCCCCTTCCCTTTTGTTGTCCTTCTCCCAGCACATACACATTGAGTTGCTGTCGATGTTTTGCCTGTGTCCTTCCCTGCCTTTAATCCAGGGAACTGCAGCTTTTTGGCAGTGATTTTTGCATGAATATGTTCCTTTGTTGCCTGTCTGTGGTGATGCTGGCGTAGGTATGTGGAACTCTTGTACAGAGCAGCGTGTTTTGGTAAAGTGGGCTGAATACCGTGGGCTTAATGAAATGTGTCATCTTAGGCTGAGTGTAGAAAAGCAAATTCACTATTGCAGCACTAATCCGAAGGAGGAGTGTTTTAGTTAACTCTAAATCAGTGTATGATGAGGCAGATGCAGACCACAAGGTTTTTTGTGTACTTAATTCTGATGATTGTTATTTGTCTTTTAATGACTGTTCTGGGATAGGAGGCTGGGATCGGTGTAAATCCTTTGCTCACCCTTTTGGTATTGACAAGTAAAGTGACGTATGGAAAGCGATGAAGGAAACCTCTCTGAGTGTCTGGGCCGGGGTCTCGGTGAGCAGCGTACGGGGCTGTGTAGGCAGCAAACGTGAGACCCCACAATGTAAGACCTAGAAACAAGAAATCCTTTAAAATGCCTGTGGGGAAGTAACGAGGAGTTACTCAGGTGGGACACCAATCATTAACTCTGGGGTAGATTCCTTTCAGTTCTTGAAATGTTTTGTTTTGATACCATTTTAAAGGGATTTGCTTGAACTTTTTCTGCGACTTTAAAAAAGGAGCAGTAAACCACTTCAGCTGCCCTCCGCCTCCAGGAAAAACCCTGGTAATAATAATAAATAATAATAATAATAAAAATAATAAATAATAAATAATAATAAATAATAAAAATAATAAAACAACTGGTAATAATTTGAACCTTACACTGAAATGCTGTAAGTTTCATAGCAAGTTAACTAAATTAATTTCCCTTTGGTATTTACATGTAGAAAAATAGCTCTGTTGGGACCAGGCCTGGCAAAATACGGCGAGGGCTGTACTCACAGGGACTACAGCCTTAATGCCTGAAACCGCGTGGGAACCTTTGCTGGAAACACACTGACACTCTTGGCTAAACTGGTTTTTGGTCTTAAATGCAGCCGAGCTCTCCTGAGGTTACCGTGGTCCGTTGGTGCTGGCTCTCTGGGACTGATGGGTGCAAGCGATGCCTCACAGCATCCTTCATCCCCGTGCCCTCTCCGCAGGGCTGTGCTTGCCTTCCTGGTAGGACCCCTCTGTTACTCAGCGGCGGCGCATTTGTCTCCTTGATTTATATCCTGTGCAGCGGCATTTAATGATGGCTCCCGAGAAAGCAGGAGTGCCCTCGCGGGGGGTGAACCGGGGAGGGATTTATCTCAGTCTTGGCCGTTCCCTGCTGGTTTCTTTAATGATGCTGCCCTCACCTTTACAAAGCATAAATCCCAGAGCTAATTACAGCCCCGGTGATGAGCTGCCTCGCCTGCAACTCTGCAGTGCAGGGGACAAAGGGGCAGGAGCCTTCCAGGGGTCTGAGCACAGCTGAGCCCGGCTTCTTCGGGCACCCAGAGCCGAGCAGTGTTACATGGCCATCAAATATGCTTGTCCCCTGGAGCTGTAGCTTCTGGGAAGAGAGGGAGTAGCTCTATCCCTCCATCCATCCCCTCCATCCATCCCTCCATCCATCCCTCCATCCTTAGGAGCTCGGAGGGGTCCTGGGAGCACATCTTGCTGCAGGCCAGAGCCTGACCCCCCCTCTGCACCCCGTGGTCAAACATGGTATTTCTTGTAGGGGCTGCAGGAAAGCAAATGCATCCAGGATGGGCTGAGGGAAGGGTTGGGGTGAGACTCCCCACGACCCAGTACTGCTCAGCCCAGTTTCCCAAGTTTGCCCACTCCCAGCACAGGTGGTGAACTCCAGTGAAGGTCCTCAGGCCTGTTCCACCGACACTTGCTCTATCTGATCTCTTGACATCCTTCCCGAAGGGAGAAGGAAGCCAGTAGATTATTTTTTTTAAGAAGGAATGACTGTGATGAATTAATCTGACATAATGTGGATGAGGTGATTTCGTGTGGCGCTTCCTGCAATGAAGGAAATGATTTTCTATGATCTAAGTGAACCTTCCCAAGCCTGCTAGCTCCTGGCTGATCTAGTGGGTATCTTTCCTGGAAGACTTCCAGTCTTGGTTTAAAGGCTCTGATTGATGATGAAGCTTTTTAGCAAGTTATTCCAACAATCAATTTCCTTTTCTACTAATAAGGTGCATGAAATTATTGAGTTTTCTAGCATCACTTCTTCGCCATCGGAATATCAGCCAGAGAGAGTGTGTTATATTAATATCTCTAACCAGACCCTCATCACCCGCAATTCCTTGCTCTTTTGGTTAGTTACCACTGTCATGGAATAGGATTCATGTTTACTATATCTTAATTGATCCCCCTCCGTGCAGATGGGGTCTCACTGGGCTCCTTGTTTGTATTAGTGGGTGTAATTGGCAGTCAGGAAAAATACAGTTCTGGGCCAGGGGGATTCCTGAGCAAGCGAGAAACTAATTGCATTTAAAGCTGGACAGAAGTACTTCAGGCTCCCGTAGTTGTCTAAAGTCTCTGAAGATCTTTATTTATGAACTGCGTGCTACTGTAGCCAATAAATAACCATAATTACAATAAGTTACAGTATGCTTACGATGGTTCCTGTTTGGTTTTCTTAAAAAAATAGTGTACAACAAAGTTACCGAGAAGAAGACTGCCCTGTTTGTGTGTAGTGAAGCTGGATTAAAATATTCACAGTGGAGGGTTTCTGTAAAACCCTTCTCATTTGGGAGTCTCAAAACATTTCAACCTTGTTGCAAGCTCCTCACAGCACCCTTGTCGGGTAGGTTTTACTGCTGACAACTCAGGTGGACCCTCTGAAATGAGATGACTTTCCTTAGTGAGCCCTTAACAGCGCTGAGAACAGAAACCATGGCACTTAACTCATCCCTGTAAATTAATCTCTAAAGCAAATGCTCAGAGCAGTTAAATGTAAGTGTTCTTAGTGAGACAGGAAATTGATTTGCAATGTAATGGAATAGCGTGAAGCCAGTAAACTCCTTAAGATGTTGAAATCTTAAGTTTTCTCCCCAGTTCTGAACACCTTTCCTTTTAACCCCTGTGCTGCATCTTAGAAAGCTCTAAGCAGCTTCACAGAAGGTTTCTTCCACACCTTGTTCTTACGTTGGTGTCTCTGGTCAGGCTTTATATGTAGGTTTTTTATAAAGTTTAACTTGGTACAAATACTGCTTTTGCATGTGCAGTTCCTTTTCTGGGGGTCACCTGACCCCCGATAAATGAAATGGCAGGAGGGACTGCTGAAGAGAAGGCAGTTATTTTTAATTAACGCGGCTTGTGTCTACACACAAAATCTGAGCTCTCTTGTCTGGAGCAGGGTTTAGCCTGTAACTGTCTGGGCCTGAACTTGGCTTTTCTGTCCCCTGTCCTTCACCCGGTGTGTGTCATAACGTGCCACTATCTTTTCCCCTCTGCAGCTTTGGAGTATCAACAAATTCTCCCCAGAATTTCAAAAATCCATCTGCAGGGGAGAGAGTGCCTGTTTGCCATGTGTGTTTTTCAGACTTTCTTTATGCTGATGCTCAGGAGACATTGCTGTCAGCTGAGCTGTGGTGGCCGAGGTAGGGAAGGACTGGGCAGCAGAGGCAGCACAGGTAGGAGGACAGGTTTGTCACCGAGGACTGGGACAGGGACCGATCAGCCTGTGCTGGCAGGGGTTTGCTGCTCCATTGTGGTTATCACTAGGTCATACCTCTTTGCTTCTACATCTCATCCTTAAAACGTTGCTAAACCTCAGCAGTGTTTTGGTTTAAAATGCATACTGATGAAACTCTGTGCACTGATAATTTACTTTCTTAAAAAGGAAAAAGAGGCATAGCTTGAATTCAGACTGAAGACATTTAACTTTCAAGAGGATCTACTTGTCATTTGAAGGCTTTAGGAAATACTATCCCATCAGTTTTACAAATTGGAATATACTCAGCCCATTTGCAATGCAGAGCAGTGCAAAGTGGAACATTTGAAATCCAACTCATGTAGTTTTTCACTTATATAAAATGTGCCTGTGATCTAGTTTAACAGAGAAACGTATGGGGAATGTATTAAGCTTACCAGGGAAATGTTGCAGGTGGCTGCTATTTAAAACCCACTTTATATACTGTTTTCACCCTGCTATAAAGCATCTTGCTTTCCAACACTGTAAAGTTCAGTAAAACAGAGCCCCCAGTGTTACCAGCCGTGTTTGGAAGCAACTGTTGAGACCAAGTTTCTGCAAGAGACCTTGCGTCGTCAGACCTGGGCTGGTGCTGAACCTCAAGCCCTTGAATTTGGCAGGAGGACCTTGCCTTGCTTTGATTGTGAGAGTTCGTCCACCATGTGGTCCATCAAAACACGTTTTTCAGCCCTGGAGGTGCCTGATGTCCCCCTTGACGGGAACTGGCTGTGTCTGTGGGCATGCAGGTAGAGCAGACCCTTGGTGGAGCTGACGTTTCGGCTGCCCTGGATGGGATTTTGATGCACGATGGGGTGAACACAGCTGCTTCCCAGAGTCTGTGCTTGAAACCAGTACAAACATCATGGCCGTGGCCAGGGTGTGGACCAAAGTGGCTCCTTCCCACCCAGCGGTTCCTCCCCAGGAGCGCAGCAAACTTCTTCAGTGCGAGGGATTTCTGCTCTGGTCCCCCTGCCCTGCAGAGTGCTGGCTGCTCTGCAGGACCCGGGCTGCCTCCAGCATCTCCATCTCCACTCGGTGAAGGTTCTGGGCGCGTCATCTAACCTTGCTGCTTTTGTTTGCTCCTCTCCCAAACAGGGCCCACGCTTCTGCAGGGCGGCATCGCCCCTCAGGGCTCTGAAGCTCCATAGGTCCAGTTAATGCTTCCTAAATTTTATCATCGTGGCTACCGCTAGTTCCACATATCAATCAGGTAACTCTTGTCCAAGCCCTAATTGGCTTTGCTTTTGAGCTAACACTGAATTCCCAATTTTCCTTTCATCCCATCATTCGTGAGAGCAAGGTTGAAGGCCCAGCAGGTTGGAGGTGATAACAAAAATGCAGAATTAACAACATAAAATATTTTTGCCAAACAAAGCTTCCAAACATCAATAAAAATATTTTAAAATCTTCAAGAACATAAATCATACAAAAATATAATTTCTATTTAGCTGTTGTCCTTCAGAAGGAAGTGTTTCAGCCTGCTCGAGGGATGGAGGGGTAATTCCTGGAGAGCTGTGGAGGGACCCGGAGGGAGCTCAGGACGGTCTCTGGGGTGATGGTTCCCTGCCTCACTCTGCCCTGTGTCACTGGGAGCTGTTGGCTTCTTTTTTCCACTTTATCCCAGGTGTTATTTGTAATGGAAAAGGTGAGGTGCCCGCCCTTCTTGCTGCAGCTGTGCTCTAAATGTTTAGACTCTTAAGTTTATTTTTCTTTGCCTGTTTCCGAAAACAGTTCTCTTGTTTGTTAAATACCTAGGAGCCCTTCTTCCTCACTCCAGAGCTTTCCTCTTTGCATCCCGCCATGTGAGCCTCCCGGTGCTTCTTGATTCCAGATGCTAAAAGAATTGTAAAGGGATACTGTGGATAAATGCAATAGATGTAACTCCTCGGGGAGGCCAGGGATTTACGCGTGTAATCTCTCAAATGCTCACTAAGGCCTAAGAAATGAGAATTTTAAAATGCTCAGCAAGGGCAAGGAATTGGTATCTAGTGTAGAAACTGTATGTCAGTCCCTTGCCATTGCCCAGTCCTGCAAGTGTAGCCCTTTGTCGGGTAACTCTGCAACTGAGATTGCTCAGCCTTGTCTGCTGGGAAGGGGAAGGTACAGGCAGGTGAAGGTCCCTAAAAGCTCCCTTGGGATCTAACCAGCAAGCAATGCAAATCAGCTCCTGGTTAACTTTGGTCATTTGCTTGCTTTGCTGGGCGACAGAGAGATTTTAATATGCAACTTCTATTCCCAACCATTTTAGTTAACGGTGCAGCTCAGCGGCCCTGTGTGTCTTTGGGGTATCAGCCCTCGCATTTCCATCAGCTCTATGAGCCTTGGGCCTGAAACCAGCCCAAATTAGTGACTGAATCTCAGTCTTGCACTCCCAAGTTGAGACTGGTGTTTTGGCCGAATGATACTGTTTGTGTAGGGAGATGAATCTGACTGAGGCCAAATTTTCCTTGTTACCCCAATGATGGCTTCCTTGAGTCTCCAGTTCTTGGTTAAATTCTGTAATATTCCTTTTTCTTCCTCCTTTAAGACCCTGTCTATTGAAATTGGGTATGTTGACATCTCCATTATTGGGCAGAGCTGCCTCTCCAGATTAGCGGATGCTGGAAAAGTATCTCCTTTTCACTTACCCCTTCTCCTCCCCCCGGAAAAAAAAAAAGGAAAGAAGCAAACAGTATAACAGAAACACCCCAAAAGCAGGTGGGATATGGGTAACATTGAATGTTGCGTCTCACAGCATAACAGTTGATACAAACAACAGGCTGGGGCTGCAAGTGAACACCGGTGTCATAAAAAAAAGCTTTTCACAATCTAAACTCTGCGTTCACCCATCTTCAGGACGGGGCAGAGCTCAGTCTCTCCTGTGGCTTTTTCTCCTTGGGCTGGTTGCTGCAGAATTTGGCTCGTATTAGAGGGGGGGTGATGCGTGAAAAATCCTGTCCCGTAATTTGTTAGAGATGGCCGTGACTGGGATTGGTATGGAACATGCTGATCACTGTGAAATCCTCAGTCCCCATCTTCCCTTCCCCACCCCCACCCCCAAATTCACTGTACATATTAAAAAAAAAAAAAAAAGAAGTCAAGTTTAGCAGTCTGGTTATTTTAGTACATGGCTTCATAAGGCAGAAAACCTATTGGATACAGTGTGTGGGGCAGTCGGCTGTCAGAATTCATGTCGAATTCTTCTTCGTTTTACTCGTTTCTTTACAAAAATTTTAATTGGTTAAAGACCCATGTCTTGTATGAAAGCTTATATTCTTCCAAAACAAAAAAAAAAAACCAAAAAGCTGTTTCTTTCTTCCTCCCTTAAACAACGTTGTCAAATCCTTTCCCTGTGATGCTGCTGTGGTACAAAGTTGAAGCTGCAGCAGCCAAGTGTCACGTAGTTCCCTTCTGGCTTGGGAGGAAGTGTGTCCGGGTGTCCTGAGCCACATTGGCCATCGTCAGAGCTCCAGGTACCTGATCAGGGCCACCATTACCAGAGAGTTAGTTGTGATAACGGCTGCGTGTGGCACCGGCCTCGTCACGGAGTCTTCCACCATCATACTGGTCCCTGAAAGAAAGGGAACGGGGAAGGAGCAACTGTCCTGTTGCACGGACACAACCTTGAGGAAAGAGTTGGGAGGGTCCGTAAATTCTTAGTTCTGGGGTTCTTTGTGCTCATATTGTGGTTGTTGCTGATGAACCTCCCAGGAACACTTGAATTTGGGAGTGGGCGCTGAGGACTTACCCCCTGAATCAAGGGAACCTGCTGGAGTTGGGGTCGGGGCCCTACAGTCAGGATTTCACTCTTAGTGAATGTGATTTGGGCTCATGTGGGGCCTTGAGGGCTTTAGCTGCAAAGAATTAAGGTCAGTTACGGACTAGACTGGAAGGGTCTCAGAGTATGGGGAGAGGTCAGCTGGGGAGGAACAAGTCAGAAGATCCTTTAAGCAAAGAGCACAAGGGAGCCAAAAACCAGAGTCTCAGCCTAAAACACTGGGCTTGGATGTTCCCCCGTGTTCCTGGAAGGGAGAGTGGGATTTAAAAACAGAATAGCACTATTGTTATTACGCTGTGCTGCGGCCGCAGGGGAGGAGGTGTGACTAAGTCATTACTTATCAGAGAAGGGTGGTAGCAAGTGACAGGCAAGGAGTCCTGCAGGTTAACTCCTCTCTCTGAGCTCGTTTTCCAGGGGTCTGTTAAACCCCCTGTAAGTGAGCGTTGGCGCATGGAGTGTGGACAGTCAGAGGAGCCAACGTACCACTGTTTCGGAGGATGTGAACTTCTGCTGGGATTCCATCTCCCCCGGGGCCCGTCACCCTGATCTGTACGAAGGCGTGAGTGAAGTCTTCAGGGACGGGGATGTCGATCCGGCTTTTGCTGGCCAGGTATAGCGTGGGAGCAGAGTGGGAATCCTGCCTGTAAAGCATCTGTTGGAAGAAGCAAGTTTGAGTTTATGTTCCCCGGGGTTTCCTTAGGGCCACTTATAAGAGAAGGCCAGCTACAGGCTGCCTGTACCTTGTAACCTGTAACTGCAGACTCATCTGCCTTCGCCACCACTGGGTCCCACTTGATGCTGACCGTAGACCCGGAAAAAGTCCAGGAGATGTTGCCAGGTGGCCTCTTTGGTGCTAAGAGACACAAAACAAGACAGAGATGGAGTAAATCAGGGACCAATGAGAAGGTTGTGCTGGTTTCAACCGTCTTCTGAGGCTCTATGATCATCAACGTGGCTGGTGGCACCACTATGGTTGGTTTACAGGGAAGAACCCAGCAAACATGACTCTGAGCACAGATCTTCTCAGGTAAGGATGCACAGACCATAAGGCTGATCTAAGGAAATTCAAGGAACTGTTTTATGGACTGATTAAACGGTGTTAGAACACCAAGATGCAAAAAGTGATCACTGGAGATCCTCTGGAGGACACATCACCCCCGGGGAGTACAAGGTGCTCAGTGGAGGTGGTCAGGGCTCACTCACGTGGTTTTGTCGTTGTGACGTTGGTAGAGGGACTGGGGGGGCCGGTCCCAGCCCGGTTGTAAGCTCTGACTGACACGTGGTATTTCGTGTTGGGGTTTAAGCCTGTTACATGAGCCGACGTGACCAGCCCCGCTGTTCTCACTCTGTCAGCTGCCTCCTCTTTATCGCCATCCTTCCAGTACCGGATCTAAATAGAAAAGGGTGCGATGGGGATAGTAAGGGTAGAGGCATCTGCAGATACCACCCCATCCATCCCCAGTGCTGAAGACCCTTTGGTATTTGTTCCTATGTATTTTCCTTAGCCGTGTGCCCAGGAATAAGGTGACAGCCTGTGTGGAAAGGCAAGCAGAAAAAAAGTGATGTTTCCCTCTCCCTAATTTCTTGTGAGCAGTAGGACTGGCCCCATTAGAGCCTCGAGCTGCCCATAAATTGTCATCCGTCTTTGGAAATAGATGCTGTTTCCTTTCACCTCACTTGGCCTGGGGGAATTTTCTTTGCTGGGCTCTCGGATCTCAGTTTCAGTATCTCTCATTCCCATTGCAGGCTCATACCTCGTAGCCCAAAAGCACTCCAGTCATGTCTCCCTGCTCAACGGGCTCCCAAGATACATCCATTTCTGAGGACAGAACAGCCTTGGCCATAACTCTGAAAGGAGCCACTTTCGGTTCTGTAAAAGACAACAAAAGGGAATAAAATCCTTTTCCTCCCTCTGGGCAGCGTAATCACCATCCTGAAGCGAGGGGCTCTCCTCAGCACAGTTAGGAGCAGCCAGGCAGCTGGTATTATGTGTACGGAGCAGAGCGAGGGGAAGGGATTTAGGGACTAAACAGGACAAGCAGGGCCACAGCAGTGTGCTGGGAGGATCCGTGTCTGCTCTGCAGCTCCGGCTCTACAGCCACGGCTGGGCTTAGGGAAACATCTCGCTGTGGATTTGAAGCAGAAGATAAATGCTGTGCTGAAATCACTGTCAGCTGCTCTTGGAGTAGAAGAAACCTCTCCTATCGTTGAGCTCCCAGCCAGACAGAGCTCTGCAGGGAGCTGGTGGGGGACAGGTGGGACAGAGCAGGGTGGATTCCGAGTCGCCGCGGTCCCACCTTACCTTCTTCGGCAGAGTACACGATGGCCGTGAGGCTCTCTGGTCCCTCTCCTTTCCTGTTGTACGCTTTGATCTTCACTTCGAAGGGGGTGTAGGGACCGATGCTCTCGTTGCGGTAGACGTAGTGCAGCGATTCGGCGTGCGGCACCCTCGCCGTCAGCCACCCCTGGGTGCCTTTCTTCCGAAACGACAGGATGTAGCCAAAGCCATCTCCGTTCTGATAGTCCCGCAGCGTCGGCTGTGAGGGGGGTGGGAAGAGAGAGGAGCCTTGGTCCGCTCAAACGAGCAAGACTTTGGACCGAGCACAGTGTTTGGCTCGACGGCGTATCAAAATTGTAATTGCAAGCCCTGATTTTCCTGAAAGAAGCAGCACGTCCTCCTCCCCTTGGCCCTCTCCCAGCACCCACGGCTGGTGCCCTGCTCCCCACTTACCGTCCAGTTGATGATCAGCTCGTTGGGAGCCCCTCCGCCGCCACTGAGCCCAGATGGTGCCACAGTAGGTGCTGTCGGGTCCCCAAACAAAAGCAGACAGCACAGGTTGGGTTAAGGAGACAATAGAGATGGAGATGAGCACAGACACTGCATGGACTCGGGGTAGCCAAGCTTTAACAGCTCGTATGAAAGTGCTGGTTTCTATGTTTTCAGTCCACGAGTATTTCAGATGTTTGTGAAAATCAGATCTAAAATGCTGGCCAGTGCGCAACAAGCTTATTTGGAGGCAGCATTTCTCAGAGGGGACAAGAATCAAGCTCAAAAGCAGGGATATGGAGAAGAGCTTTTGCTAGAAAGGAGTTAATATGCATTTGGTGTGTTGAAAGCAGTTCTCCTGCTGTTCTTGCATCCCTTCTGCTTACGCGTTCAAGCAGCAGAAGGTAGAATGAACATTCACAGCCATTTGCTGGGAAATTTCCCTTGTCTTTGCAGAGCTGTGCTCTGTGGTATAATAGGGCTCTTTCCCCTTCCGAATCATTACTGCCCAGAAGGTACCGGATTTGAAGCTAGGATTTATAATGGTTTATATGTATCTGATGCTGGTGAAGTTACCTGCCAGCGCTGGTGCTGCTTTGTCTTTGATGTGTAAATGGGCAAAAAGGCAGAAAATGTTGTGATGGCATCACCTCTGGGAGCACTCAAGGAGATGACTAATTGTTTGGGCCCAAGGCATGCTGCGAGCCAGCCTCCCCCCTCCAGCAGAACGTAGGGATGGGAACCTCCACGTCCCCATTCTGCCTCTGAGCGTTTCTGCACGTACCTGCTTCTTTGGTACGGATTTTGCTGGAGGGTAAACTTGGCTCCCCAACTCCAAGAATGTTACTTGCTAAGACCCGAAACTCGTAATCCATCCAAGGAATGAGGTTCACCACCTGGGCTGTCTCTGCGTTGCCTTCAATATTTACAGGATCTATATAATCCAATAAGGTGAGAAGAGAAGAAATAGAGCGAGTGGCAGCCAGCGTACTAGCACGGAGCAAGAACTTGTCAGCGAGCTGGTGGCCCGCGGCCAGCACGGACCATGCCACCACCACTGCCCTCAAGACACTTACTGGTACGCATTTGCTTCCACTTGCTGGAGAGGAGGGTCCTCGCCTCGACGATGTACCTGGCAATGGGGCTGTGGTTATCGAAGCCGCGGCTCCAGCTCAGCTGGACGCTGGTGTCACCGATGTCTCTCACCACCACCCCTCCGGGCGGCCCTGGAGGTCCTGGGGCGATGGGAGACAAAAGGACGTGTTACTTAGAGGAGCGATTTGGAGGCTTATTGCTCTTGATATTGTACAAGTCATAAATTAAAATGAGGCCTTTCTTTTCTGGAAGCTGGGAAGCCTCATGTCCATTTTTGGCCTCCAGAAAAGCTCAGAGGCTTATCCCATCCGTTCAACTATTAGATGGTGAGTCCCTGGCAGGGACTATGTCACTACTTCAGGCTTGTAAGGAGCAGGGGACCCTGTGACAGCCAAATTACCTCTGACGGTCAGCGTGGCTGACTCCGAGGCACTGTCCACAACTGTCTGGGCTGTACACGTGTACCGCCCCGAGTGCTTCAGCTGGGCGTTGAAGATGCTGAGGTCTCCAATAGCTTCCTTCTGCATGGAGAAAAGACAGCGGGGAGAGCATTTGAACACGCTCCATCACAACCCAGCATTCAACCTCCAAACAAAGAGGCTGGTATTGGTTTTCTGTCCCCTTTTGATGGTACGTAATTGTCCTTTCTACTCACCACACTGGCTCGCCGGTAGTGCCCCTCCGACTTGTCAAAGTCAATGGGGAAATCATCTAGCGACCAGGTGAAGGTAAGGTCCATAGTTGGGTCATGGGACGCGTGACACTGTAGCGTGAGGTTTTCACCTACATTGATATCAGCACTAGATGGTGCCAACGTGATTTTGGTGGCATCTGCAGAGAAAGAGCAGGGAGGGCCGTTAGATGCAAATGTCCTTGTACCAGATGTATATTTAATGCTGCAGAACATCCAAACCAACGCTTTCCAACTTGTTGTCACCCCTCTCTAACGGCTGTAGTTTTACACGAGGAAGATGAGGGATTACAGTGGTTAGAAAATGGAAATGCTTGTCTCAAGGAGATAGGATTGTAGGTAGGATTTGGTGGGTCAGGCAGAGGATTTGCTGCTCCACAGGTTTTAAATGTCTTTGATTCCCTGAGTATTGCATTGATTTTGAGGAGTGTAAGGAGAGAAGTATCACACCTTGGCATTCTTAGATGTTTCTTGCTTGATAGACCCCAAATCAAGGCAAAAATCTCTACCTCGAACAGAGAGGATTCCAGTACTGTTGGCTTTGCCCATGAAATTCTCAGCAAAGCAGGTGTACTTTCCCTCATCGGATTTGCTGATGTTCTGGAGGATCAAGGTACCATCTGTGGTAATAGTCACCCTGGAAAGGAAGAAGAACCACACAAGAGGAAAATTAAAATGTCTGTTCGCTCTGTACGTCTGACAATTTCCAGCACTTGCTGATTTTAGAGAAATTGGTGATAAAGACAGGACTGCAAAATATTACGTAGGAGTTTTCTAAAGAAGAAACTAGAGGAGTAAAAAAGTGCTTTATTCAGGGATGTAGCAGCACACTGGTCATTGAATCCGGTCTTCTGGCAAGAAAAAGAGATGTGATTTTAGCTATGGTTTCTAGGCAGAAGCTGACTCTGTGCTGCTACCTGCTGCTGTTGATCAGAAGCTCAGTCCCTTTGGTCCAGAGCACGGTGGCTTTTGGTGCTGCTCGTGGTTGGCACGGGATGATGACCTTCCCGCTTCGGGCTGCAGGTATCAGTCGCTTCACTGGGTTTAGTCTAAAATCTGGCGCTAAGGCTAGAGGGGGGGGAAAAAACAAGGATTAAGGAATGATTAGAAAACCCCGCTATGTGAGCCTTTTAGCTGCCGTGTAACTAGGTATTGATTTGTTGTTGGATGACTCGGTAACAGAAGCGTGGCAGTATCTGGTGAGCAGGATGAAGGAGCGATTCCTCTGCTGCCGGGCGGTCCCTAACGCCTGCCGAGGCAGGTGTTACGTGACGTACGGGCCGTAGGTAGCAATGGGATATGACCCTAACAAGTGCAAGGTCTTTGAGAGACACAAGAACAGCTGCTTTTGAAAATGTAGAGGATGTTTTCCGTAATACGCTGACCAAAGTCACCAATGCAGACATCCAGCTTCTGGATCTGCAGAGATAGAATTGGGGTTTGTCTGTTGCCCACACGCGTTGCAGTGCGTTAATGTTGAAGAGCTGATGCTCTAGGGCCTTTAATTTAACTCTGGCATCTACTGACCAGGAGGAGATAAGCTTTTAGACGCACGTGGAACAGGTTTGGCATCAGTCCAGCTCCAGTCGCCATCCATCAAAGCGGGCTGAATGGATACTGAACGCTTTTCTTTCCCCCTTTTACCCCCCAAAAAGAGGAGGGCTGTGTGGCGGAAGGGAGCCTGTCCTGTACACTTTCTGCAGCTAAACAGATGTCCTTGTTCTCTTTCGGCATTACTGAATTTGCACAAGATGTAAATTTTCAAGGGTTGTCGAGTGTCTTGTTGAACCAGTAACTATATTTCAATGGCGAGTGAAGCAATTTTTTATTTCTGCTCTTATCTTACTCTGAGATCGCAAGCGTGGGATATTAGGAAGAGATCTGAAATGCTTCAGTGTCCCATTGAAACCCAGAGCACTGGGAAATGAGAAATTACCTTGCACTGTTAATTCAGCACTTGCATATACTGTGCCATGCTTGTTCTCAGCCACACACTGATACATGCCAGAGTCCTCCAGGACTAGCTTGGAAAATCTCAGCTCTCCACCGCTCACTTCGATGCGGTTCTGTGCAAACAAGAGGATGAACCCGTTAGATGAGAAAAACACAAATGGAACTCAAGCCTCGTGTGTTCAGGGTTGAGTTTCATCGCGGACTCTTTGCCAGTCTGAAGCCAGCCTGGTTTTCCAGGGGAGAAAACGCAGGGCACTTTTTCCGTGTGTCCTGTCACTACCCCACGTCACTCTGCTCTGTTTGCTGAGACCTCTGAGTGCTGGAGCAGCGACGTGCGGGTCACACAGAGACCAGCACAAGGTGCTAATTATCTGCCCTGATAACTGGCTCCGAGTTCCTGTGGCTGCATGAAGCAATGGCTGGGATGGCAGCGACGGGAGAAGGAACTTGCCGTCGGTAAGGGCTGTGGCATCGCTTTGCAGCCTCATGGGGGGCACATGGAATAAGGGATGCGGGGTGATCAAAGGGGGTTGAGATGCGTTTGCAGGGAGGTGGGAGAAGGGTCTAAGTCTGGAGTTGCGTGTTTGGTTCCTCCAGAAGGCGGGTTGTGCTGTGCATTGGCTCTCGCTGCCAGACCTGCGCCGGCGGTACCTGGGAGGTCAGGGGCTGCCCGTCCCGAAGCCATCGAACGGCGGGTCTGGGTTTGCCGGCGGCCGCGCAGCTCCAGCGCAGGTCGGACCCGATGTCGGCTTCCGTGTCGGTGATCACCTTCAGCCACTCCGGCTGAGCTGCGAAGGAGCAAGAGAGGTGACAGAGCCAAGAGGATCAGATCAGAGGGTTTGTCGTGCCAGGCAAGCAGAAGGATGCTCGTTGTGTGATCTCTGCCGGCAGATTTATTTCTCCCAGCGTGTTTCACCACAGTAACAGCCTCTGCCTTTTGTGCCGCCGGGCAAGGCTGAGTCCTCTGTGGGTCTGGCTGCAGCTCTGCGTGTGGACTGCACAAAATTACAGCAGAGTCCAGATCTGAGGAAGGACATTGTGGTTTCTCTTCTTAAGAGTAAATGCAGTCATGCCTGAACTTCAGGAAAGACTGGATTCAGACTAAGAGAACCAGGTTGAGTTTTGTAACTTGGCTAGATCCAAGCATAACCCTTGGGGAAGTAAACCAGGCTTGGAACTTGGTTGAGAGCCAAGTTTGATTTTTACCACTATGGTTTCTTCCCTGGTTAGCTCATTTTTGGTAGTATTATTTTAGAGCAAGTTAGGAGGTCTCTCTCTACTTGCCATTGCTTAAATGTCTCCACTGAGAAAAGCTATCAGTGATCTCTGCAGGCCTTTGTTAGGCCTTTGCAATTGGTTTAATTGGGACTGATAGAAGGATCAGAGGTGGTGGTTTCAGTCCCAGAGGCTCAGTCCGTTCCTGGGGGCATCTTGCTGTGCCCTGGGAAGGCAAGTGTTTAAATGTCTTACCTTGAATGATGATACGGCCCTGGTAGGTGTCTCTCCCTTTGATGTTTTCAGCCTCACACTCATAAGTGCCTTCATCCTCAAAGCCAACATCCTGGATCTGCAAGAGGGGCTCGCTGCCGATCCACTTGGAGGACTGCGAGCCGTCCAGCTTCCTCCACTTTATTCGAGGAACGGGGCTATGTAAAAGTAAATCTGGTGAAGGCCAGCTCTTGGGTACCCCGTGCTGCCTTACAACTGAGTGTAACACCCGGGTCCCATCCCAGCTGGGCCCTGGCCAGCAGGACAGATGGCTTTAGCCAATTCCTCCCTCCTCCTGTCCTCCCTCCATCTCTGCTCTACAGCAGACCCGTTTTAGAGAGGGGCTGTGAAAGTTGCAGGTTCTCAAGTGCCCTCCCCGTCCCCAGCCCAAGCGACACAGACGCTGCACTCACTTTCCAAAGGCAAAACACTCCAAAGTCACCACTTGCCCGGCCAGAGCGTAGGTGTCTGCAGGAAACCTGGCTTTTATGCTGGGGGCGTACTGCCTGGCATCTGGGAAAAGGAAAGCACAGTTGAGGAGCTCTGGGTGACTTCAGAATGGCACGCGTGAGGACTTACAGGGCAGAGGTACCCACAAGGTTGCAGTATTTCACAAAATCTTTGTGTGTTTGGATAATTTACAGGTGGCAGAGACTGAGTTTAATTTTCCTCTTAAAACAGCTCTTACTAAAGCCTCTAAAAAACTCTTTACAACATCTCAGGGCTGTTTCTCCTTAATTCCCTACCTGCTTAAGTCCCTTCACCCTGCCCAAGAAGTGTCTTTAGCTGCCCCTCTGCAGGGCCACCGAAGGCAGAGGAGTTTCAGGGATATCTGAGCCTGCACAGGCTGCTCCTTCTGCCATTTCTCTTTTACAAACAGAGAAACTCCATGGATGGGGTTTGCAGCTGCACAAGCAGCAAAGCCTGGAGACAGGGCTGCTTCCCCCAGCTTCCAGCCAATTAATTAATATTTTTGTAAGCTCTTAAGCTCCCCTGAGAGGCTGCTGGAGTCCTGTGAAGCCCGAGTGTTTTGCGGTGGCTTGTCAATTTTGCATTTTGCCCAGGCCCCTTCTGATAATCCAAGGGCACTGACCCTCTGCAGCGAGGCTGAGCCGGGAGAACTTGCTGAAAACGCTCTTGGTGATGAAGTCGATGTGGCTGGTGGCGAAACATGAATAGTTTCCCAGGTCAGAAGCCTCTGTCTTGGCAATGTAAAGGTTTCCCGTGGTCTGAGAGACGAAACGCCTCCCATCGGCTGGGATGAAGTTGGGAAACTCGTTGAGGAGCCATCGGTAGGATAAACCTGTGGGGAAAAGAAAAGAGGAACAAACTGCACGAGTTGCCTGTGACCTCCTGGGTGGGACTGAACCCGACCAGCCCCTCTCTAGACCAGCCTAAGCTGGAGTTGATCCCGGGGTGGTACTTTGTTTTCTCCACGTGCTAAGTCCTACCTCTGCTTTGTTGCTTTACAGAGTCCGTACGTTACCTGGGTAGTGGGGAGGAGGGCTGCAGGCGAACATCACTCCCCAGCCTTCTGTGATCTTCACGGGGTCTCGCTCCTCTGCAGAGAATTCCTGCAAAACTAAACATGCAAAGTGAAACCTGCCCGTGGATATAAAAAAAAAAAAAAAACCAGCTGGAGGAACGACTGTATTTTATCTCTCCCTCCACAGGCTGGTCTTTTCAGTGGTTGTACAGAGGGAGATCCAAAAATATTACTGAATTTCTCTGCAGTGCATCAAATTTCTACGGCACATCCACGTTAATGGGAAGTGCCAGGGGATTTTTCCAAGTGTACCGTGCACAGGAGAGCTTCTCTCTTCTCTCCAACCTTTATTAATGCAAGCAGGGGGGGCTCAGTTTGCCCCCAGGGTAACTGTGGCTGCGTTTCATTTACCTTGTGGAGACAAACTTACAGCCAAAGCGGAGGGAGGCTTCCCTGCTGACCACCGTGCCCCTGGAATTGGATGCCACGCACTGGTAGGAGCCAGCATCCTTGGCTTTCACGGGGTTGCTTATCACTAGGTCGCCTGCAACCAGCCTGTAACGGGAGTCTGGCTCCATCTTTATCTCTGTGCCATTCATCTTCCACCTGCCAAGAGTGAGGGGGGTAAATACTCATCGCAGCACTCGTAGGAGGCTGTGCTTGTTTGTTTTTCCAGCTGCGGTGTGTCAGGATTTGGATTTATAGCTGCTCTGTGACCCGGGAAGGATGCATATCACATACGGACGAGGAGGCTGATTCCCACATTAGAGATTTTCTTGACATAAAAACAGAGAAGGGAAAACAAAATTCTTGATGGTTGTGTTCCCAGCCCTGGTGTGGAGGGAGAGCAGCGAGCTCACCTGTAGGTCGCAGGAGGACTGGCTCTGGCTCGGCAGGAAAGCGTGACCTTCTCTTCTGCTGAGCCTTCGGGGAAGAGGGTGTGCACAGGCTGCTCTTCAAACACGGGGCCGTAGTTCCTTGTGCTACTCTGGGCTTGGCACCAAACTGCAAGAGAGGGAAAACCTGCTCAGCCCAATTTAGCTTTTTCTAAAAATTCTCATTTTTAGTTTTGTAGGGTGTCCCTGGCAGCCTGAGAAACGGCATCTAGAATAAAAGAAGGAGCAACATGAAAATTGCAACCCGTCTGTCACCACAGCCCAGCCCGAGCCATGGCTTTGGGCAGAGAGTGTGTGTTTCCTGAGCAATCACACCATCTCTGCCGTGCCGGGGGGACCAGACACGCTTACAGACGTCCAGATGAAGGAACACTGACACAGGCCTCTTGGAAAACCATGCACAGATGAGACTGGAGCTGAGAACCCCTGGATGCCCTCCTTCTCCCTGGCAGTGAAGATGAGCTGGTTCCTCCTCAGTCTGTACTGGTTGGTTCCTCCTGAGTCCTCTCCAGGACAAGGCAGGAGAGAGGAGAACCTGGCTGGTCGCAGTAAGTTCTCCGCTCTGTGGCTGCCTCCCTGCACGTGCCTGGCAGATCCCCTCCATCCCTGCGTCGGCAACATCATCAACTCTTGATGACTCCAGCCTTGCTGTTTCCTGGTGCTCAAACCACTGTTGGTTCCCTTTTGAACTAACGGGATGAGCTTGAACCTTCCTCTGTAGCGTTCAGACAGGGGTTTGACTCTGATCTTGCTGTCACGAGCGTGGCTCAGGTACCAGGCACAAGGGGAGCATAAGAACCTGCCTGCCTTCTCCTCCTCCACCACCCTTTGGCGTGGTGATGATGTTTCAGTGCAAAGTGCCAGCTGTCCCCAGTGACTCCGTGTCTCAGATAAGCAGCAAATGCTAGCAGAGCCCCTTCACAGAGGCGTTATGGAAACGGCAGCACAAATAAGAACAGAAGCAGAAGCTGGCTGGAAACCTCCTCACTGCGGGGCTCTTCCCTCCCTGGCACCCTGAGAAATGCCTGTCCCTTGGTGGGGACGGAGCCACCCCAAGACAGCGTGCTCCCAGCGCCGTCCCCCTCTGCCTGCGCAGCGATAAGCTCCGAGATGCTTAGCTGGCCCCAGGATCCTTCCATGCTTTGTAATTGAATTAATAACCGTCTTAAAACCGCCATGCCAACCGGCAATCTGTTTCCTTCCCTACAGTCCGCAGCATGGGCACTGGTTAAATTAAGTGACTCCAGTAAGTGTGATGTTTTATGCAAGAGTAACTTCCAGCAGAGAACGGCCGGCTGGGCTCTCCTGGGCTCGTGGGGGGGGGAGGGGGGGGGAGCAGCCCTTTACCTGTAGCTCCTGGGGTTCCTCTCGTGTTCCGGCTGCTCTCGCATGCGGAGAGGAGGGTGAGATGGGAGAGGGGCTCCACTAATTGGCTCGGTGGGTTCAGAGCAGCTGGTGGCTGCTCCTTGTGTCCGACCAGCAGCCAATTACCCAGCCCTCGGCTCCGGCAGCCGGGACGTGCTGCTGCGAGGGAGCCTGATGTCCCCGCTGTCACACAGGGGAGAGGGACTCCAGCCTGTGCCTGATACTGTGGAATAGGAGAAAAGCAGCATTTTGAGGGTTGTATTCTCTCCAAATCATTGCGGGTGCCATTTTCCTTCTAAAAATAGTTATATTCACGAAGGAGAAGCTTGGGTAGGCTGGAAATGTTCTCTCAGTTGGGTCAGCAATGGCTGCGCTGAGCAAGTCTCAGCTGGAAATAACTCCTCTGGCCAGCAGGTGAAATAATGATGAGTTAATGGAGGATTAGAAAGAAAGTAGTGTATTAATTGTGTTCTGGTAGATGGTAGTGAATGGATTAAGGTTTAACAGCTTTACATGTTGAGATTAATCAGTAGCATATGGTAAATAATTTCTATTTATTTAGCAAATAAAATATATATTATTAACACTCACATGCATGCTTTTTCTCATGGGGTGCTCTTTCCCAATCAAGCCAAATTATGCTAATTATCCCTTCTGGTTCCACCCGGAGCCTGCACCCCGTTGCTCTCCGCTGCTGTCCCTTTTTCCCTGCCAAGGTTATGGACTATACAACTGTCAGACATCGATTTTCTCAAAGGTAATCAATGCCAGAAGTTCAGATGAATTTTTATCTGCAGTTCCAAGGTGTCTGGTCAGTGTTGGGGTGAAACGCCTGGATCTCACTCATTAAGCAAAACAACTGGGAGATTAAAGTAATAATTAAACAGTTACAAGTTCGGGTCATGGCTAGGACTGAGGATGGAGAGCAAAGCGGAGCAGTAAATCTCAGTACCCCTCAGCCTGATCCTCTGGGCTACTTCTGTCACCCCAGGACTCTAGATTTTAATGTTACCAAGGCAGGTACCTTCCTCGGGGTGTTTCATTCGAGTACTGGGGAGAAGGAAAACACAAAAGAAAAGTCTTCAAGCCAAATGTGCAAAAGCAGAGTGATGGGCTCAGAATCAGGCATGCCTTAAATTTCTGTGTTAATAATCCAGCTAAGAGAACAGAAACGATGGTAAATATGCTGTTACGCCTCTCTGGAACAACATTTGTTATTAGGAAAAAGAAATAGGAATAGGTGAAAAGAGACCATCTGATTTGGAAAAAGAGCTGGAGAAAGGGTTGTGCGTTCTACACAGCACTCCAGCAGTGACTTGTGCTGTTGTTTGGGAGACAAAAAAATACCATATCGTGAAATACACCAACAAGGACACAGCAGTCTCTGTGTTGACAAAAAAAAATTCCAAACTTTATACCAGATATTGCTGGGATAGACAAAATTCAAACCTCCTCTCCTTTGCCCCTGCAGTGAGCGGGGGGGGTGGCTGCCAGTGCCCGTCCTGTGCGGTGGCTTGTCTCTGGCAGGGCAAGTTCTGGGTTATTATTAGTATTTGGAATCTGCTGAAAGTCAGACCTGGAAAGCCCAGGTGTCCAGGAGGCCTAATGCTTTGCCTTTATGCTGAGCTCTGCGCTGGCTGCGGAGACCAGGAAATGATAAATGTCTGGGTTGAACGTTTTCCAAGATGTGTTCCAGGTTTGTTCCAGGTTCTGGGGCCGTCGGCAGCAACCCTTTTGCTGAGCACGGGCAGGTCCCGAGCACTGACCGCAGCCTGGAGCCTCGGCACGTGAGGGAGCTGGGCAATTAATTGGTTTTATAGGAAATCGGAACACACACGCACACACACATGTGCACAAAATCAAAGAAGTTATTTTTGAAGAGCAGCTCTCTGAGGAACAGAGGGTTATTTTTAACGAGGAACAAAGGGCCTGCGCTTTGGCTACCCTGAGATTTCAAGATTTTCTCTGGCTTTTACTGAATGAGGAAAGGCCAGAGAGATTTTTGGACTTTCCTGACAGCCCTGTTCATTAGAGAGTCATCTCTCTGTGCTCCATAAGCTTTAAACCTTTACGTTTGGCTGGGAAGCCATCCTTTCGTCGAGGGAGGGGTGACATTGCCAACCCCTCTCCCCAGAGCTGGAGCCAACAGCCCAGATCTGGAGACTTTGGGTCTTCACCCTCCCTGGAATGTTTCCCTGAGCCTCATCAATAGCTGGCATCATTTTGTCCCTGGTCCCTCACTGATGTTCCCAGTGAGGATTTCTCAGCTGGCTCACGAGATCCATTGCATCATCAGCCAAAGGTCAAGAGAAAATAAACACACACCCCCCAGGCTTTACAGTGAGTCATTTTTGGTGGGCTCAGCTTGGACGGGGAGCAAGTTGCATGAACTCAGCTGGTTAATGGGAGAACCCAACTCCATCTCGCTGCCTCTACCAGATTTGGGTCAGACCAATTTCCAAACAGGCTAATTGCCTCCCAATCTAGGGCAGCCACCCCTCCCTCTGCCTCCTCGGGGATCCAGAGAACATTAAAAGGTAATTAGATATTTATAAGGACAGGCGAGCGGTCTCTGCCCGGGATGATGAATTAGCTTGAAGACATTATCTAATTCTCAGTTGTCTGAAATGAAATGTCTCCCTGCTGAAAAGGGGCCTTCAGAGCGCAGCCTGAGACTCCCTGAGATCCCGAAAGGGTCCCTGATGGATGGGGGAATCTTTGCAGTCAGGATATGGCCAAAAAGGCATCGCTGGAAAAATCGGGAGGTGAAGAGGCTTCTCCGGGAGCGAGTCCTTGTGCTGGGGCCAGGAGGAGCCCGGGCAGCGCGGGCTGCGGAGGGCACTGCTCCTGCCAAGGCTTTGCCTGAGGATCTGCATCTCCTGCGTTTCACCAACGTCTGAATTTAGAAAGGGGGAGACTTGTGTGTCAACCCTTCCTTCCCCTCCTCTTTCCTGAGAGGTTGGACACGTAGCACAGACCCATCCCCTGGCTGCGAGAACCAGCCGGGAGATCGGGCATCACCATTGCGCGGAGCATGGAGGGACAACGTGACAAGCACATGGCACATCCCGGGCAACGTCCCCCTTGGCACCTCCGGAGAGGCCCTCTCGGCTCCCCATGGAACCCCCCCTGCCCAGCGAGGCGAGGGGCTGCTCTTACCCAGGGCGGTGAGGACAGGCAGGGACCTGCGGAGAAATCCATCGGTGACTCCCATCCTGCGCCTCCGGCCGGTCACGGAGCCTCTTCGGGAGAGCGGGGAGGGCAGCCCTGGGAGGGACAGAGAAATGAGGGATCTGCAGCCTTTCTGCCGCTCCGCTCGAGGGTCCGGCCTCCAGCTGCCCGTCCCCGCTGGCCACCGGCCCGGGGTGACAGTCACTGGGGAGCAAATATCCAGCTGCCTGGGTGAGGAACAGGCAGGGGTCTGAAGGAGCTCTTTTTCTTTCTGACGTGACAGATCTGGTTGGGAAATTGTTCCTCCTCCCTTACGATGTGCTATTCTTTCTCCCTCCTCCAAAAAGAAGGCTTCCTTCCTACTGGTTTTTATTAAAAAATGCAAAGCCAGAAGCGCACGGGATATTGGAGGGGGGGGGGGAGGAAGAAGGAAGGAATAATTTGTTCTTGTTGTTTTGTGAAAAAAGGTATCTTTAATTGAAGCTCTCTCAGGCAGGCAGTGGCTGCTTTTGGGTGTCCTGCCAGCCCCACAGCTCTCGTTCAGGAGAAGCTGGGGGGACCCAGCTCATCCCTAAGCGCTGCACCCCAGCTCGGTTTAATGCATTTTAATAGTTAATGGAGAGATAACGGAGCCCTGAGGCGTTTCCTGATGCTGTGAGACACGTTAGTAGGTGGAGCGGTGATTTCCAGGCCCCTCTGCAGACTCCTGGCTTCCAGCATCTCTCCAAAATAAAAAAAAAACCCCGAACAAAACCCGGAGCTGTTTGTGCAGACCCCGGTCCCTGCTCTCTCCTTGGCTAAACCCCCCCCGCGGGACCAGCTTCAGACACGCATCCCTGTCCTCGTAACTCCAGAGGGGATGTTGGGCTGGGTTTTTTTTCCCCACTTTTTGTTAACAAACACTTTTGAAATAACGCACGGAGGAGCCCCCCGTCCCGGCAGAGCCCCGTGTTCCCCCGTGCCCTCCCAAACGCCCACCCCCGGGGAGCTGCTGCTGAAGGCACTGCCAAGAGCTGGGATGCGAGTGCTCCTTATCCCTCTGCTCCAGCTGGTGCCGCTTCCACCCCTCTCCCTGCCCATCTGCCGAGCAGGCAGCGCTGCTCCCGAGCCCCTCCGAGCAGGGATTAGCTCGTTATCCCACGGGATGCTCATTAACAGCGGCCCTCGAACACGCACCTGAGCAAACAGCGATAGTCCCGTGTTTGCTTCTCGTCCTGCCTTGGGGGGGGGACCCTCTTTGTGTCCTCACCCCAAAGAGAAGGTTTTTCTCCCAACATTTGAAAGGGAGGACACACACACCCCCACCCCCATCCCAAATCCTCCTCGATTTTTTTCTTGCGTGGCTGGGAGGGCTGGATCCTCCCGGTGCTGAGAGCAGAGCCCAGCCTGCCCTGCCCCTTGTTATATATATATTTTTAGATGCCGGGTCCCTCGATGAGGCTGGTGCCTAATTTCACTGCGTGGCCGGGGAAGGAGAGACCCCGGCCGAGGAGGACCAGCGGGAGGGGACGGAGCTGCGTTAAGAGACAGGAGATTTGAGGACAAAGCGGAGAAGAGCGTGAGATGCAGCCACAGGGAAGCTGCTCGGCGCGGCTGGTCCCGGTGCCCCCCCCAGTGAGTCAGTCACATGAAATCACTTGATGTCAACGAGCATCATGCCCCAAACGGTGTCCTGAACCCACGGCCTCTGGGCAAACACTGCCCCATTGTTCCCCCTGCCTTCCCCCTCGGCCTCCTTCTCCCTCCTGTGGCTGGTGCTGGTGGCGTAAGCGTTTTGGGACAAGGACCAGCTTTTTGATGGCTCTGTTGCGCGGGCAGCGCTGCGGAGTGGGCTCGCGGGCAACGCCAGGCGCTGCGCTAATTAATAAGTTGACTTTTCCCCGTCTCTGCGGGTCGGTTTCTTCTCCCAACGCCCGGGGTTTGCGAAAGGCAGCGAGCGTCGAGGCTCTTCCTACACCCAGCGGCAGCAAATTAAAGCGAGAGAGTCTCGCTCCGTCGCTGCCAGCCCCGTTTTCGGAGGCTTCGTCACAGAATCACAGAGTGACATGGGGTTAGAAGGCACCTCTGGAGATCATCCAGTCCAACCCCCTGCCAGAGCAGGGTCCACCCAGAGCA
>JAOXJM010000013.1:4517951-4543405 GCA_026413425.1 Tringa solitaria | reverse complement strand
GGGCGGCTCAGAGATGCGGGGGGGGGGGGTGTGTGCAATGAGAGGGGGCAGCACAAATTATCCAGTATCCTGGAAAAGATGGGAGAAAAATCTCTGTGAGGGGAGGGAAAGCCCTGCCTTTGGGACAGGGGAAACTCTGCTTCAGTAAATGCGTTATTGGTGTGACTGGGGAGAGCCCTGTGCTGCCGGGAGGGGACTGAGGCTGCCTCGCTCATGCCTTTTGCATCAGTTATTTTAAGTTAGAAGGACCCATGTTTGAGCAAAGCGCTGAGAAAAGAGCCGCTGCTCTGTGGCTGTGTTTCTCCAAGTGGATTATATGGTGTGTTATGGGGACAAGCATGTGGTGTGTCACAGGCAGGGTGGTCCTGACACCCAAAAGCAACTCCTGCGAATGGCAGGGAGAATTTTAGCATCACTTGGGGACAAAACAGACCTGTCTAGTCCTCCTCATCCCAGCCCAGGGAGCAGGCAGGGCTCTCTGATGCGGTCCCAGCAGGGCAGCTGCATGAAAGCACAGTCTTCAAGTACCCTCTGTTTTCTGTGTCTTTTTAAGTGCTTTTTTCCTAATAATTGGTTGGTGCATTCATGTACATCGCGGGTCACGGCACCTCATTGTAAGAGGGTCTCAGTGGGAGTTTCCCTTTGGTTCAGCCCCCAGCCAGCAAGACCCCCCCCCTCCTCCCAGCCAGGCAAACCCTGGTGCTTGTGCCCAGCTCAGCCCCTCTTTGTGCAGGAGACAAAGCCGGGGTCTCTGTTTGGTGTGGAGACACGGGCTGGGATGTGATGGGTTTGGGGCCGGAGTCACTGTGGTGGTAAAATTTGTAATAAATTGTAGTAAATTTGTAATAAATAATTGTAATAAACCAGGTGATGTTATGAATGGGCTTTTACTACTCCTCTTGGGCAGTTTGAATTTTAGATCTGAGCTTTGCACTTAGTGTTTTTGCTGCTTTTTTGTTTGGTTGGTTTTGTTTAATTTTTCCTCCTTTTTTTTTTTTTTTCCTTCCACCCTGAACCTGCCAGATCCCATATCTGGCTGCAATCACCTTATTGCCTCAGGGTGCTGGAAATCTGGCCTGAGCTGTGAAATTCTCAGCTCTCCTGCAATGAACCCTTGGTAAATCCCCAGGGTTCTGGAGCTGAAGCTCTGAATGGGACCTGGGGGCTTCCCTGCAGCCGGAGCAGGCTCCTGCCACCTCCAGGTGAGACCTTGGGGTCCCTGTCCCTGAGGAAACGCCGTGAGGACCAGCACGATGTGCTTGAAAGCAAAGGAGACTGACAGAAAGAGCCCAGAAGACCTTCCCACGCCGGCTGGGGATGCTGAGGCCGGGGGGATGGAGGAAGCTTTGCTGGGGAGGGTATTTCCCACGAGCTGCCCGCTGCCTCCCGGGCTGGGCACAAGCACCGTGTCGGACCCAGGCTGCCTGCATGTGGCTTCTAAGCTCTCCCCGAAGACTTGTATTTCAATCAATAGCCCGAGTCGATAGCAGCTGGAAGGATGCTCAAAGTCTTTGAAAACAAGGCCACAAGTGACTTCATTTTAGCGCGCGGGTGTTAGAGAGGTGATGTCTGCCTGAAATCCTCGTTAATGCTCTGATTGCAGTTGCCAAAGTTCCAAATATCGGGCCTGTCTTACAGAGGGTCCCCTGCAGATTCCCTGTACGTCAAACCAATCTCTAAGCCCAGCTGAGCCCAAGCTTACACCCTCTTTGCCGAGGAAATGCAGGTTATTAACCCAGGGATGCTGAGGCGGGCGGGATGTCAGGGTGTTGTGTTGGCAGAAGGTCGGGGAGGGAGTTGAGGTCTGGTTGCACGTGCTGCCGTTGTCTCCCCAAAATAACACTCCCAAAAATAAAGCTTCCCACTGCAGGTTTTCCTTTCCTCTTACAGCGTGGCACCACGCACGGCTCGGCCGTGGGGAGCTCTGCCTAAACCCTGGGACATCCACAGCGCTGCCAGCCCCGCAAACCCACCCACCTTCTGCTATTAGTGCCACCGTGGCGTCAGCAGCAGAAACTCTTTGATGTGGCACCGGTATAAATAGCTCCCTACCTGCGATGGAGTCTGGCTCCATCCCATCCCCTCCCCTCCGCTGCCTGGGAAAATCGCTTGGCAGGAGCCTGGGAGAGGCTGCAGGGAGGAAAAACAAGTGCAGAGCTCGGGGAAGCCTTCTGGCTAACGTGGCCCCGGGAAGGTGATGTGTTATAAGGGGAAGCCTGAACATCTGCCAGCCCCTCACACCAGCACTGGCTGCCCTCTTGGTGTCACTGGTCACACCAGCAGCGAGGGCAAAAGCCTTCCCGGTGCGATGGGGGTCTGTGCAGGGCACCATGTGTAGAATCATCTGGGTTGGAAGGGACCTTTAAGATCATCAAGTCCAACCATCAACCTAACTCTGATAAAAACTGTCACTAAGCACTATGTCTACCCATCTTTTAAATACCTCCAGGAATGGTGCCCTGTGGGCATCTGTCCCAGCCCCACTGAGCTCCTCAGCCCTCGCCGTGGCACCAGTGGTGCTTGTACTGGCCATGCTGGGGGGTGATGGGCACTGGGATGCTGGGGGGCTGTGGTACCCCCAGACCAAAGGGACCTTGCTGAATCAGTGCTAAAATCCTCTCCCTCCTAGGAGAAGGTTGGGGTGTCCTCTGCAACCGTGTCATATTTATTTTGCCCCTTGGAAGGCATCATCTCTGTGTCCGACCTTCTCGCCTGCCTTTGTTAAAGTGGGTTTTAGTATCCAGTCTCCAGAAAGTGCCAGGCTGCTCTCTTCTTTGTAAAGACAAGCAAGAACCAGCATAAAACGTATATCCCTCTTCATCCAGCGTAGGCTCCCTGTTTTATGGCTTTCTGGTGCAGGACTGACAGCTCTACGGGCTGTACAATAAATAATACATGTAATAATTTAGGACCTAGGCTGCTGTTGGGGGCTGGGTTTGGTATTTCACAGCCGGCTGTGGGTGGGAATACCTCTCGTGCTCCCTGAGGTCTTGGGACAACTCCCTCGTGGTTGTGTCAAACATCTCTCCAATGAGATCCTGGACCCGACAACCGCCTTGTGGCAACGGGGCCAAGAGCATTTGTCAGAGAGAAGAGAACGTTTTGGGTTTAAGGAAACAGCTTTTGTATATAGCTTGAGACCTGACTTTGTTTCTGAGTCTGCCAAGACCTGTTCCTTCTCCACAGCTCTGCAAACACCCAAAGACATCTAGTGTCAGAAAAAGAGCCTGATACAGCCTATCACAGCAGATTTTAATAATGTTTCTTCCCTTCCCTCTGTGTTTTTTTTTGACCCTTAAAGGAGTCTCTAAGGAAGCTTCTCTTATGTCTTTCGGTGTGTCTGTGCTTTAACAGCATTTTTAAAATGGTCAATTCTGGGGTTTCCTGCGTGATGTATTTTTTTTGTACGGCGGCGCTGGAAGCCAACCTGTTGCAAAGGGGGTGTCTGCAGTGATGTGCTCCCATCGCTGCGGAGCCCTGGACTTCCAGGGTTGTCATCGGCCCATCCCAAAACCTTCCTGGCCATCTGTGGTTCCTCATTCCTGGAAAGCAGGGCTGAGAGTGCACGGCACTGATTTCGGAAGGAGGGAGATGTGTCTCCAGCTGTGTGGGATAACTAGAGGCAGTAGTTAACTCTGTTAAGCCAGTCCCCACAAGACAGAGCAAAACCCATTGCTGTTTTGAGCAGAAGGGCTGGCTGGTGAGGGCAAGCCCGGAGCTAGTCCTGTGGCCACTGAGCCTGGGGCTAGCCAGCTCCTGCAGCTCTGCTCCAGTGAGCAGGGAGCCCTGCACGGCTCGGCTGGGGAGCTGTCGGGAGGCTCCCTCGGGATGTGATGTGTTCCAGGTGACTGCGTGGGTCTGCTTCGTGCCCAGAACCCTCAAGGAAAACTCTCCAAGACTTGGGGGTGTGGGGGGTGTGGCGTGACCATTGCAAATGGACAAAGTGCTGTGGGGGACGTGGGGGCTCGCAGGCGTTGATGAAGGGAGGAGGCTCTGAGAAAGACGGGGAGGTGTCTGTCGTAGGGGGTGATGACACTTCTCATGGGTAATTTGGGTTTTGGACATGCACGAAGCATGTAGGGTGGTTTAATGCCCGTGAGCTCAGGCTCCATGTGGAATCCCAGCTCCGTGGGTCGGACCCTCCCTGCACCGTGTCCGGGTGCCTCTGGTGGGTGCGTGGGAAGTACCTCTAATGACACGGTTGGGTTTTCTGCCTTCTGTGATTTGCCTGTGGTAAATCTGCAGAGCGAATGGTAACACAGGCCATTAAATTCTCTGCAGATGTATTTTGAGTGACAAAAGTCGTGGTTGCTCTGGTAGTAATTGATCGGGTGATGGAGAAGAGCATTAGCATCCCTTTGTCTCGGTCTACTCTAATCGTGCTCCAGGGAGAACACGCAGCTGGGCTTGACACGACCCTCTCCTTTTTTGTTTTCTTCAGTCTTGGGTAATTCTAATCTACCCCTGGAAAGTACAGTTATTTCTAGAAAGTTTGGGACCCGCCGTTTTCCTGTATTAGCAAAGCAAGCGGCTTCTGGGGTTGGTGTCGCTGCTGTCGGGTGCGCTCAGTGCCAAATACACAGCCCTGAGACGTGCATCTGTGGATGCAAACCTGCTCCTAAATTCCCTGCGAGAGCCTGTGCTTCAGCTTTGTACCCCGAGAACTTGTTGTGGAGGTGGCCTGGGAGGAGTGAGAGCCGTTCTGGGGGTTCTGGCTGAAGTCTTGGGCCGGGGTTGCTGCTGGGGAGGGCTGGGGTTGTTCCAAGCTCTGGGATGTAGAGGCTGCTGCCTCCCATCCTCAAAGCAACTAGTGTTTCCTTAGAGAGAGATGACAAGCTCTTATGAATATTCCCCAGTCCAGCCAGAAAAATCAAGCTGGGGCTGGTGGGAGTGGTGCAAGCCTGGGGGAGCTGGCGGGTGAGAGGCAAAGGGAGTTTTAGACAAGTTTAAGACGTGGGGACTGAAGCCCCCACCACCACCAAAATCCCAGCCCAGCCTGTCCTGCTCCAGCTGCCTCTCCCCCCCCAAGGCATCCTTCCTGGTGCGGGTGGGAAAGGGCGAAGCAGTGCCCTGCCTGCCCGTGTCCCCCATGCCCTGGGGGGGGCAAGTTCTTGTCCCTGACTTTGCACTGACCCCCCTGCAGCTCCCCGCTGCCCTGAGCTTCCCCAACACGCTGCAAAGCCCCCACCAGCCTCAGACACAGAAATACCCCGGGGTGCCCAGAGCAGCCCCATCTGCCACCCCTTACCCCACATCTAGCCTCGTGGCGGGGGGGGGTGTATAAGGGCTTGGGACACCACAGTCTTCCTCGTCCTCCCTCCCTAGAGAGGAAGCCCGGGTCTCTTGGGCTGCTCCGGGCTCTGCCAGCCCATTGCTAGAGATGTTGAAATAGTTTTGTGCAGCAAAAGCTGTGGGAGCTCNNNCCCGCAACCCCTCCCAGACACCACGTTCAAGATGCCTGACCCTGCCGGCGGGCTCTCAAAGTGCCCCCAGCCAGAATGTACCGGGAAAAGCACGGCAGGAATAATTAATAATAATAATAACAACACAAATTCTCAGAGTTATTCCATAAAAGACGTTTCTGCTGACAGCCACGTCGACCTCGGCCGCTCAGCCCCTGCCACGAGTGACACAGCCGGAGCCCCCCTTCTCCCTCCCACCTCCACCCCCGGCTCCTCTCCAGCGCAGGCAGAGCCCGCATCTCCTGCAAAAACCATCGCCCGCTGAGAAATGCCCAAACCGAGCCCTGCTCTTCCCTCCCCGTCCCCGCCGGAGGCGAGCGGGATCTGGCAGGTTCCCTCATCCCGGAGAAAAAGCCGAGCGCCCCTGCAAGTTGGCTCCGCTGGGGAATGGTGCCCCGAAACCCGGAGCATCCTTCCTCCCTCTGGGATGGAGGAGGGATGGAGGAGGGATGGAGAAGGCTCTTACCTTGCGCGGGGCGGGTGCGTGTGCCGGCGGCTCGGCTTCGAGGCAGCGCTTGGCTGGTGCTTGCCCAAGTGTGGATGTGTGTGCCCAAAGCCACTGCAGCATCTCTGCATTAGGATGTGCTCCTCCCTCTCCTCCTCCTTGCGTGCGCGCTCCCTCGCTCGCTGCCAACCACCACGCCGGTCCCTGGAGAGGGGAATTTTTTATTTTTTTAATTTTTTTTTTTTTTTTTTTCCCCCTTCTGCCTTTACCTCACTTGCCACAGTCCAAGGACCAGTCAGGGAGGCAGAGCGACTTGCAGCATCATGCATAATTCATGGCCCTTCCTCAGCCACCCGTCCCCAGCAGAAACCCCTCGCCTGCGCCCATCGCCCCCGGCTCCCCCCCCATCCCTGGGGCTGGAGCAGGTGTGAGCCCGGGGGGGGGTCCGAGCCCGTGTCTGTGGGGTGGAATCAGGAAAGGGATTAGCCCTTAGGGGGTGTCTCGGCAGGGACACCCACCTCTGTGCAGTCTGTGTGTTTTTCTGTATATATGCACACTCCCGTGCTTAAATATATAGATGTATATCTGTATATAAAGACACACAACCAGGCTTATATCTGCGCTGGGGAGATTGCTTTATGGCAGGGTTTTGGGAAGCTCCATGGAGCCGAGGGTGGCTGTCGTAGGTGGTACCCGACCTGCGCTGTGCTGGGGAGGGGAGGATGGGGTTTCCTCGCAGCAGGATTTGCAGAACGGGACCGAGAGGCTGCCGGGGAGACACGGGGGTGGCAGCCGGGGTCAGCTTTGGGTTTTTTGGCTATTGCTGTGATCCAAGGGGCTTTGGACCGGGCTTGCCCGCCTTGGCAGCGCTCTGCAAACAGTAGATGTGCCTCCCATCTCCAGTGATGCTATGAGGTGTGACAGGGACACTTCAGGATCTCCTCCACGACACCCTGCAGGCACTTGAGGTTTGGGGGAAAGACGCTGCCGATCCCACCGCAGCTGAGGTGAGAGAGACCCCTGCGGTGGGTTCTGCTGGGGACAGGTTGGTGCCGAGGCAGCGAGGTGGGAAGCGGAGGATTCAGGCAGGGACCACCCTGCACTCTCCATCCCTCCCAGCTCCAGCCCAGACCTGTTAATGATGTAAGGAGATCAATGGGTGCTGGGGCTGTCCGCAGGTTAATGGTCTGCAATTACAGAGGAGTAATTAAGGCATTAGTATCTCTATCGATTGGCAAAGCTCCAGCGGCCCAGGCTCCTCCAGCAAATGGGTGCAGGCAGGAGAGTGCCCGTGGTGGAGCGGGACGTGTTGCTGGTCCCACCTCTCTTCCCCTCGCCCAGCTGCCCCGTCCTCTGCTCCCTGTTGCCATTTTGGGGTGAGACTGGGAGAAACTGGCCACGATCCTTCCTGCAGACCTCACCTGGAAAAGCTGGCGTGTATTTTTTCCACTTACTTTTGCTGGGCAGAAGGGAAGAACAGGGCTGGATCCTGACCCCCAGCAAAAGGACTAATGGAGGGACCATGCAGAGGGAAACCCAAGAGAGGTGACGAGCCCTGTCCCCGGTGGAGGGGGGTGACCTGCCCTCTGCCCCCTCTCCTCTGGTTCTCTGTTACCGACAGCTCCCCAGGGGTCTCTCTGCAGGTGACAATGGCATCGGTGACCTCTCGGGTGTTCATCCTAGTGCAGATGTGTTTTGAGACCTCAGCGATAGTGGCTGGGGGAGGAAGGGGCTCTGTAAGGGCTCCCTTGGATATTCCCAGTGCCGACAGTGGATGGCTCTTATCTACGGTAACGGGCAATGGGCTGGAGCTGCCTCTGCGAGGAGGAGGAGGAGGGTAATTGGAGGCAGTCTGTCGGCATCGATCCAGCCCCGCTGCCCCACCGGGCGGGCAGAGGTCAGGGAAGATATGGGTGTCGTTACCCTGCCATAAAAAGGGACGAGCACTAATGCGTGTGTGTCTCCCCCTGTATCGATCGCGAGGATGAGGATGGGTCCGTTGTCGCTCGCTCCTGGATGATAAAAACGCCGTGTGTCCCGTGGGAATGACGGAAGCAGCCGCCTGCACAGCCTGAGACCTCGGGCCCCACTGGTTCCCATGGCTGTGGGCAGTGGGACGTGGTGGCTTTGGGGTAATGCAGGGGTCCCCGGGCTCCAGGTACCTTGAATTTCTGCATCAAAGGCTAAGTCCAATCCCTTCTTCATCCTTCTTTGGGGTGGGGACCGGGGGTGACTGGTGCCTCCATCGCCCCAGTCTGCACTGGGGAGCTCTCCTACACTGGCCAAAAGGTGCTTTTTCTGTTGTTTTACTCTGTGCTGTTCAAGTAAGTGGTGGGAGGGGGGACACACAAAGCCCCCACCGCAGCACTGGAGCAGGAAGCACTAATACTTTCATCCTATTAGCGAGGGCCGCAGCAATTACATCTTCATTAGCCAAATTGGCTCTGCTGTTCTTTTCCCCCTTCCTTCAGCCCGTTCTCGTCAAGGCTTTGCACCAGGGAGTCTCTGTTAAGAGCACTTCAGAGCCTCGGGGGCAGGAAGGGCTGGGGGGTGCAGGATTGGTCCCGGGGGGAGGCATCGCTCGCTGCCGGGACGTGCTGGGTCAGGAGGGGGGAGCTGGGTTAAACCCTGATGCTTAAACTCCCATATGTTTGCTGGGCCTTGGGGGGGCTGCTTCTCCAGCTCATACTGTGGGCTTCTGAAGGGTGTTTGTGCCACGGCCAGCATCAGAAAGGATGCAGAGTTGATGTTTGCCAGGATGGGGTGTCTCAACGATGCCAAACCAGCATCACGGGCATGGGCAGTGCCAGGGAGCCACACTCAGGGCTTGTCCTTGAGCAACCATTGCTCCTTTGTGCCTCAGTTTCCCCACCTGGACAAGATGCCATTGCCTGCGCCGAGGTCCTGTTGGTGATCAAGGCAGTTGGCAAGGGCTTTGTGATGAGTTCCTGCCCTGGGAGTGGTTCCTGCTGCTCTTGGAGTGGTTCCCCCAGTGCAAACGAGCCTCAAAGGGTGATGTGCAATGAGATATGCCCCATCCCTGGAGGGGTTCAAGGCCAGGCTGGATGGGGCTTGGAGCAACCTGGTCTGGTGGGAGGTGTCTGGATGATCTTTAAGGTCCCTTCCAACCCAAACCATCCTATGATTCTATGTGCCAGCGCTGTGTCTCCCCATCCCCGCAGCCGCCCTCATCCCGCTCACCGGGGTTACTCCTGATGGGCTCGGAGCAGAGACAGCATCTTGTCCTGGCATTGAAACTCCCGTGTTTCAACCTCTACCAGGTTGAACGGAGCATCTCCTGCTCTTTAATGTGGCTGAGCAGATCTCCTGGCTGCGGGTGGGAGATGTCAGAGCACCCAGAGTCAGGGTTGGAGAGGCTGTAAAAATGCTCGTGGGGAGATCTGTCCTGCCTGGTCTAGGACATCCCTGTAGCATGCTTGGAGTGAAGACCCACCGCTCCCCAGACCCTTTCTGCAGCCTCCTGGGAGCCTCTCGTGCTCTGTTGCAGCAGCAGAAATGCAGAACTGCAGCTCATCTGAGCTTGCGAGAGCTTTCACGAACCCCTCGGCGACCAACAATCGGACCGGGACCTAACACCCCCTCTGCCCCGTGCCCAAAGGATGGGTGAGTTGGGACAAGAGGGTTGTGCTGGAGGGTCTGGTGGCGTCCCACCATGCTGGCTGTTGCTCTTGCATCTCAGCATGGTCCTGAGCCACCCTATGATTCTATGATTCATTGGGAGATGCTCCTGAAAGCAAAGCATCCACAGGGTCTTGTCACTGCCAGTCTTGGCCCAGGGTTTGTGCTGCTTTGCCTGGATAAACCTAAAAAAAAATATTCTAGAAGGGTGGCCAAGGAGACACTGAGGTTTTTAAACCCCTTGTTGAGTTTTCTTCAACAGAAGCACAGACCTGCTGGAAGGATGTCCTGCATCTCCACAGCTGGGCAGTGCTTCCCCTTTGGATGGTTTCAGAGGAATATCTGGGGAAGGATGAGGGGATTCAGAGGGATTCCTGGGGAGGGAGGGGGATGCTGGGGCGGGCTGTGACCTGGGGGATTTTGGGGACCAGCAGGGTTTCCCAGGGCCACGTGTTTGGGGAGCGCTCGCCCGGTGCTGGCTGTGGGTGAGCAGCAGGGCCAGCTTTTACCTTTAGAAAGTGGAGAGAAATAAATTGCAGGCTTAGCATGAGTTTTGAACAATGTTTTATTATATGTTTAGTGTTCTCTATACAAAAAAATCCAGTCTTTTCTTTTTACAGTGATTCAAAAAAAATGATATCTGAGTATTTTGGCCTTCTTTCATCTCTCATGCAGTCGGTTTATAAGTCCTTATATTAAACTTTTTTTTTTTTCCTGTAGTCCGTAAATCTGCTCGCTGTAAACTGTTAATTTTACAGCTTCAGCTATACATTTCTCATTGGAACAAGTGGGTTAACACAAAGGTGTTGTTTTTCCTTTTTTTTAAAAAAAAAAAAAAAAGGCAAATAAATACATAGAATACTTTAGAACAACCAGGAGGTTTTACAGAGAGGATGGATGGCTGGCAATATATTTACAAATTAAAGAAAAACGAAACAGTCCAATACTTTCTTTCTGATGTGAGCAGGAGGAACGAACATTTAAAACTCTGTACTGCGAAGGAAGGGGTCTGTTCTGCGGGTTTGACACGGGGTTTAGACGGCGTTTGACAACCAAAGCCCGATGCCCACGGGCGAAGGACATGGAGAGACGGGCGCTGCTGGGCAAGGGGAGCTACTGATGCGGTGGGGTTTTTGTTAGGACCAGAAAAGCATCGTTATTCTCATTAATAAAACAGGTCTTAGTGCAAGAAATAGAATGTGGTCTCTATTTTTTTTTTTGTTTGTTTGTCGGTTGGTGGTGTTTTTTTTTTTTTAAAATTATTTTTTTAATAAGGTTTGTTTATCTTTATTGCTTAACTGAAATCGTTTGCTGCTAGCACACAATTAAGCCTGGTACGACGGACGTTAGGTTGCAGGTTGAAGTCGTGGCTCTGCTGGGACCTGGAGGTGGCGAGGAGAGGTTTGGGGCCGGTGGCAGGGCCGGAGCGGGCGCTGCATGCCAGGGTAAGGCACGGCGAGGGGCTCGGCTCCGGCGAGGGGCGATGCTGCGCGGCTCTGCCCTCCCACCCGTCCCGCTCCCCCGCCGGCAGGAGCCGATGGCTCCTCATCCGCTGGTCCAACGTGACCAGATGGATTCGGGGTCCGTCATCTGCGAGAAGGCAATGCTGGCAGGGGGGGGGTGGTGGTGCTGGGGATGCCAGGACAGGACAAACCGATGGTGTTTTTGTCAGCAGGATTTCCGGGCTTGTACCAAAAGTTGATTTTTTTTTTTCCCCACTGCTTTTCCATCTCTTGCTCCAACGTCCCTTCAGGGGGAACAGGAGCAGCCCCAAGATCATGTAAACGTGGCAACTGTCCTCTTGTATCCCACACTCGTGCTCCTGCGGTTCGTGTCGGCTCTTGTATACACGTGCGGGGCTCCAAAGAGCAGAAGGTGTCAGGGAGGGACAGGCTGTGTGTCCCTGGGCTCGGATGCAGCCGGCAGAGTCTGCATCTGCCTCCAGAACATGGATGAGATTTTTGGCTCGGAGCGTTTTAGAAACAGGCTCGACTTTACGAATCAGGAGTTGGACCCAAACGGCTTTTCCCCCAGCTTCTGAGAGCGCTTGATTTTGGGTCTGGCTCTTCTTTCTCTTTATTTACTTATCTATTAAGTGTTGACCCCTAATTTAAACCCTTTATGAAGATGTATCTTCTGCAAAAGAAGAATGGTGGAAGTGTGTCCTGCTCCAGAGAGGCTGTGCAGGTGCCAGAGAGGGACGGTCCCCCCTGTGATGGAGACTGACCCCTTTGGAGGGGTCCTGCCCTTCGGGAAGGTGCTGATATGGGGCTCCCCGAGCATCTCTGCGAACCCTGGGGTTACGCTGTAGGTAGTGGGAGCTGAGGTGACTGTCCTGTCCCCTCTGGACAGGGACAGCCCAGGATGGAGAAGCAAAGCAGCTCCTGTGAGATGACACTGGGGACAGGCGGACACCCAGACAGGCAGAGCTGGGTGGGCAAGACCCCTCAGCACCACTGGTCCTCGTGCAGGGTCTCCATCCGTACGTGGCCGTGGTGCTGGTGCACGTGCAGCTTGGCCCTGGCTGGTTCTGGGGGGCAAATCCATTTTGGGTGTGTGTGTGTGTGTGTGTCACCCTGTCAGAGGTTTTGGTGATTGGAGCAAGTGAGGGCTTTGCTCCCCGCGATGCAGTAACTGCACGTGCAAACACCTACTGAGCCTTTAATAAAGGGAGTAAAAAATGTTAAGCTCGTGATGAGTTTTGAACTTAGAGTTTTCTCTGGGCTCTAAAAATCTAGGGGAAGTTTCAAATAAATGTTAAAATTTTGACTTTACCTTATAATACTTGAGTAATTTTTACACCAAGCCAATACAAGGCTCCAAGTAACTTACACTGAGCCTTTTGTCTGCTGAGCCCTCTGCAGGCATCTTCCTTTTCTGGTTACTGAAAGTAAGGTGGTGGTAGGATTCTTAATGGCTTTTGTGAGACTCTTTGGGGCTAGGATAGGACCAGCTGGGCTGGGTCTGGCTCCTTCCCTCCCCGCTTGCCGAGCCACGCTGTGGGGCACAGGCTGCAAAGCTACAGGGGGAAACGCTTCTCCATTTCCAAATGGACGTGAAGGGGTTTGCTCAGTAAAGTGGTGGTTTGTGACAGGACAGAAACACAGGCTTTAATACAAATGGCACGTGATACAGATACATGACACAGAGCGCCCTGCTCCCAGTAACGCCTGAGGTTCTGGAGGTGGTGTGTGGGAGCTGAGGGTCTTGGGGTCCCCGTTAGAGATTGACCCACAAAGCAGCGAGGATCTGGGGTGCTGGGTGCGAATGCAGATGCCCAGCTCTGGTGGCAGAGGTTTTTCCACTGTAGTTTCTTTCTCTCCTCCTTTCCACCACTGCTTGGGCAAGAAGTTGCTCAAACTCTCGCTGTAAGGACAGCCGTAGGCTTGGGAAGCGCTTGTCCCCGTGACCGAGGGCTGCGTTACGTTTGGCCTGCTGTGTTTGCTTAAAATCTGAATCCATGTCCTGGGAAGGGTCTGGGAGATGCTCTCCTTGGGCCGGATGGGTGGCGAATGGCAGCAGCAGAAATAGGCTCGTTGCATGAACACATTTACAGCGACGGTCACGGAGCAAGATGTGTGGCTCCCACCTTGCGAGATGACACGGATGGAGGACACCGGCGGATGAGCAGGAGCGGGGACATCCCTGGGGGTGGCAGGAACACCCCCAGCTCTAGGGGGTTCCTCTGCCTGGTGACACCAGCCTACACCCTCCTCGGCTCACGTGGTGTGTGTAACTCCTGTGCTGTGTGGTTTGTGTCCGTCTCTCTCCTCTTTTCCCTGTGTGATCCAGCAGTAGGTGCTGAGCGGGTCCGGGCTCTGCCCCGAAGCGCAGGATAGTTGTGCCATTAGCAGCTTAAAGAGTGTGGCAAAGTCCATCTCGACAATCCATATTAGTAGAAGTATTCTCGTTAGCAATATGCCTTCATAGCAAACCGGCTCGAAAGCTAAAAGAAGAATTGCATTAATCCTATTGCATTTAATCCATTATGCTGAACAACAACGTCCTCCTTAGAAAAAAGAAATGAAAGAAAAATCCATCCTAACGTCGTTCGCCGTCTGTGAAACGGTCCGAAGGAATCCGATCTCTCTCAGCGAAGGTACCTTTGGTTTCAAAAGTGCAGGAAGTGGGAGAATACACATGGCGTTGGCCACTAAGTACTGTCTATTATAAAATTCTACCTTCTACAATGATCCATGCTGTCTCAGCTGGGAGAGCCGCCCAGGCATCCTACTCCTACTGGTCTGGCGGATCGAAGACCATGGCGTTAGGGGCGCGTAAGCGGTGGTGGTGGTGGTGGTGGGGAAATAGTATCAGTTTGTTAAACTTCACGGGAAGTTCGAAGCTGTGTAAGGCATGTGAAGGAGCACTCCTACCCGAGACGCGTCGTTACAGTGTGTTAACGGGTTAACTTCAATGGCGCCTTGTCTTGATATGTCGGTAAGACAGCGGAGGGGAGTCCCGCGGTGCAGGCGCTCGCTCGTGGAAGGGTCTCGCTCAGGCTGATTGATGGAGGGAGGAGGGGAAAGGCCACTGTCAGAAACGAGGAGGGGGAGTTTAGTGGAAAACACTGTCCATCTGGCTCATCTCCGGTGCCTGGGGGAGACGTGGACCTCGGGTCCTGCCCTCCCGCCGTGTGTCCCCCGAGGGACGCGTGTCCCCGAACCGTTCAAGCTGCTGATCGGGAGCTGCAGGGGATCCTCCACCCGATCCCGGCGGGTGCTTCTCATCCTGACCAGGTGGCTCTGATTTATTTTTATTTTTTGCAAAAATAAGGGATTTCTGGTCCTCTCATCCTACATTAACACTCATCCTGCTTCCACTCCCTCTTTGCTACATAAGATTTATGGAGTTGCCTTTAAAAGAAAGCAGGCATGGTCTGGGGGTGGTTTCCCCCCAAATTCTTACAAAGCAAAGACCAAACTGAAATGGTTTGCCTGCGGTGACCCAGGTGAGCATTGCTGTTGTCCTGGGCTCGGAGGACAGGTGGCACCTGACTGTCCTTCCACAAATCCCACAAGCTCTTCTGCAACCTCTTGTCCTCTGAGGATGCTTTGGAGCCCTGTGGGGGTGGCGTGTGATCCCCTCATGGGCTTTGCCAGGGGGGATGGATCATGGAGGCTCAGCACTGATGTGACTTAGGGCACCAAGGGAAGTGGTGAGGACCTGCTCTTCCCTGCATAGGTGCTACTTGATCTTTCGGGAAGGAGGTTGTGGCTCTGCCTGGTTTGGGAAAGGCCTATGGCCAAGATGCTGCCGTGAGGATGGACATCTCAGTAATACAGTGCCGTGGTGTCATTACCCAAAGATCCACCACTTTCCTCCTTTTGTGCACTTATGTTACTCTTGCTGCTCTGCCCAGGCTCCACTCACCCCTCTTCCTTTCTCTTCCCAAAACTTCTTTTTTTTTCTTTTTTTTTTTCTTTTTTAATTCTTTTTTCCCCCTCCCCCACTTATCTGGAACCTTCCTGTAAAGATTAAAAAGAAGAAAATTTTAACTGCCTCCCAAAAGAACAAAAAGAGCCTCGGGGAAGCCGGTGGTGGCCCCCGCCGGGCTGGCTCTGGGCGCCGGGGCCAGCCCCGAAGCTGGGGTGCAGCTCGAGCATCCCGCTCCTCCTCCGGCTCAGCCCAGAGTTCAGCTACAGCTACAACCCATCCGCGCCCCGGGAGTCCTTGCCGTTCGCTTGTTTGCTAAGGATAAGATGGCATCGGCAGCCACCTGGTCTGCCTGTTTGCTTGGATAATTTTTTTTTTTACTTTTTTTTTTCTTTTTTCTATATATTTTTTTTTTTGTCACCGTTGGTTGGTTTCATTCACACGTTTCTGTTGGAGGTAGTGGCGGCGGCGGCTGTTGTCTAACCCCCATCCACTACAAACACCTCGGGCCGTTGGTGGTTTCAGTGCATCGCGCTATGCCAGGGAGTAGATAGCATTGACTGGGGAGGTGGCTTCCGAGCTCTCGTTGCCTTCGGTCTCCTCTTTGTCCTTCTTCACCGTGTACTGGCCAATAAAGGAGCCGTCCTCATTAAACTGCCCTTCTCCCCCCTCTCCATAGTCCACCAAGCTATCGTCGCTCTCCTGTTGCTTTATCGTGCCGTCCAAGGAGGTCTGGCTGTTTGGCAGGGGTTTGTTGTCTTCATCGCTGGGTGGCAGAAGACAGACAGACACAGTAAGCGTTGAGAAACGGGGCTTACAACCTTCACCCAAGGTCTGGATATTCAAAAATAAATCCAGTGTGCAAATATACTGACCAGAGACCACAAATCTGGGGTGCTCTGGCCGCAGGCAGCAAGTTGTGGTGCGCCTGGGCACGTAAGTGAAGGTGGGGAGAAAACCTCCATGTAGGAGACCCACAGCTGCCTGAGCAATTTGGGCTGTGGTTAGTATTTCTGCAAGCCCAACCTTCGTATTTTTTTCTTTTTAGAAAGCCTTTATATCTTTTTTTTTCAAACCTATATTACATAGGATGCTTAGATCTGTCCAACTGGATGTATGTTAGAAATATCCTTTCCTTGTCACTGCTTATATTCTTTCTTTCTCGTAGCATTGTAGCCAACCTTGGTGTAACCTGAGGTTTGTTTCCAGATTTCCTTGCAAAACCACACTGGTTGTTTAGAGAGGTACATGCAATGGGGAGCGCACTCAAAGCACTGCGAGGGGCATGTAGAGGATGCCAAGTTCTGTGCAGCTTCCAAAACTCATGGGAATTTACCTTTCCAAGCTTATTTCTGAGCATCTAAGCTTGTTTGCTCAATTCTTTATCCTTTTCTCTCTTTCACTAGAAAGATTAAGCCAGGTCACTGAAAAATAAATAGTCTGACCCACAGGAAAGAAAACCCAACCCTTTAAAGAAAACCTTTTAACAAAAAAAACAAAACAGGGAAAAGCTGTTTTCTCTCTGGAGGGCAAGGGCTGGTATCTCATAAATACAGATAACATTGTGTGGAGGACAAGTGGCTCACTGTACAGAAAAATTAATTTTCATATTGACCAGTCCTTAGTTCATGTTTGATCTTATGTCCAGCATGCACATTGTATAATATTCCTAAAGATATCATCACATGGGTACCTTAAGTGTTTTTTTCCTTCCACCTCCATTCCTTTCGTTTTATTGTTGTTTTAGCTCAGGACTCTTCAGGCTCACTCTGTTATTTTTCTTAAAATTGGTAAAAGTGATGGGCTTTGATTGCAGCCCGTGAGAGTTGGTGCCCTCACTCAGGTGTTTGCCTCCCGTGAAGGCACAAGAAACACTTTGCTTGGGCCAGGGAGCAAAAATTCTCTTTGGCTGGGGAAGGCATTAACTCTCCCTCAATGCCATGGAATTAATGGCATCAGCTCTCGGCAGTGGGGGAGGAATTTGGTATCCCACAGTACAACACGTGGCTTTTTAACATATTTCCTTGTATCAGCGCTTTGTGAACTAAGCAATAATACAAAACCAATATTTGAGGCCTTGTGTTAACTTGGCATCACAATAAAAAACCAACTTGTTAGCTTTGAAAGTGGCTTCGTTCTGGGGGGAGGAGGAAGAGAATTCAGTCTGCAAGCAGGACTGCCAGTTAGAAAGCCCAGTAAATGCCAAGTAGAGAGTGGCAAAACCCAGATCCCTTTATTTGCAATATCCTTTCCCAAGGTTTGGGGTTCAGTTAAAGCCAGATTTTCCCTAACAGGGGGGTTTGCAGCACCAAACTCCCCACCAATGCATTTCCCGAACCTGCCCCCTGGTTTTACCTCTCTCCGGTACTATTTATCCTGTTAGTGCATTAGGAGGGGGAAGCAGATATTCATCAGCGTCTTGATGCACTATAACCCTGTTAAAATGGATTTCTGTGGGGTTTGCTGATGTGTGCATTAGAGAACCAGAGCACCCAGATGAAAACCATTTGGGAAACGTCATCCTGAGTTGCATAAATCATTGAGAAGAGGGGGGGAGGATTTTCAGGACTGAGAGTGGGCAGATTGTTTAGGAATTAGCAGTTGTTCTTTTTTTTCCTTCTGGTCCCTTGCCACCATCCCCTGGGTTGGGCACTGAAGGCACCGAGGGCATCGTCCCCAGGTCCAACCCTTGGCCAAGCCCTGGGGAGCTCAGCAGGTCCCACTGAACCAGGAGGGCTCAGCTGCTGGAGCGGGGGGCTTTTGGGGGGGCTGGCTGGCTCTTGGGGGTGCCCCCAGCCCATGGGGCATTTCCAAGCAAGGTGCAAGTGGCTGGCCATGGGGGTACCCCCGGTGCCAGCAGGAGTTAGAGGGATGTTGTTTAATGTGTTAGGTGGAGGCAGGTACACGGGGAATAGGGAGGGGGAGTATAGTTTCAGCTATAAAGAAATAAATAGCTAAAAGGAAGGAAAATAAAAAAAAAAAAAGCTAAATGTGCCGGACTTCTGGCAGCACGTGGTCCTACCTTTCAAGAGACCTTCATGGTCCATGTGGATAGACCAGGTGAAAAGGAGAAGAAAGAATGGGAATAAAACAGAGAGAAGCAGAAAGAGCCTGATCAGAGAGAGGTACGATGAGGTCTGCATTTACAGGGGCAGTGCTCAAAACCAAAAAGAACCGTCTGCATTCCTCATGGAGCTAATTGCCTCGTTATACCAAATGGAGCCAGTATAATTGCTGGGAGCTGGATGAGCCTCATTGGCTTCCCCGAGGAAGCGAACGCAGCGGGGAATGGCGCGGGTGGGAAGCTGTTTGCCATCGGGCTGCTCAAAAAAGGGCTTGTGGCTGAAGCCCGTTGGCGAGCGGCTGTAGGGAGCAGCAGTCACTGCTGGGGACAGGCATGCAGCGGGACGAGGGCCAAGTGAAGGGGTTTCTGCTGGGTTTCCATGATAGTCATGCACCAGAAATCGTGTTGTCTACAGACAAGGCTACACCTCCCCAGGCTGCTTCGCCAGGGCTCTCCTCCCCTCGCTGGCCTCAGAAGATGGCCCTGTGTCCTCCTGGCATGATGTCTGCCGAGATGGTCCATGCGGGGCAAGCTGGCCCTGCCTGCAGCGTGTAACCTGTGTCACTGAATCTGAACTGGAGCCCAGAAGCTAAAACCACTCAACCTTCCCTTCCCAGCGGCCGGGGTTTCCAACCGAGTCCCCCACGTGCAGCTTAAACATTTGGTATAATGAGGCACAGTCACTGGCACAGAACATTGTCCAAGGATAATGGTCTCCTGCTTGGAAAATAAGCTTCTCAGCTTAGCCTCTGCTCAGGAAAACCATTATTCTGTTAGTGGAACAGAAAGATGTGACAGTATCTCTTAATTATAGGCTGCAGAGATTTGAAAGTTGCATGCACAGGGCATTAAGGACGTGAGATATGATGAGAGCATATCAGACATGCTATGTGGAGGTGGGGAGGGAAACCAATGAAGAACTCCCGTCAGCTCAATTCCTGTCCTTGCTTGAAATACTAATTGCTACCCTCTTTGAGCCTAACATCGCAATCATTTTGAATCTTAATCAGCCAACAGCGTTTCATATCAATCGTTCAGGTTCACCTTCCTTTCTGCCTCCTTGAGGGAAGTCTCCTATTACTTCTCCCAGGAAACCTGTTGTTCCTTTGCCCTGAGGGGGGAAAGTTTATGGGTTGATGGGTTTTTTGTTGTTGTTGTTCTTATTTGATTGGGTGTTTTTCTCATGGGACAGTGTGACTGAAAATGTGGGAGCATCTTGGAACGTGGTAGTTGCCCTTCTACTGATCTCTGCCTTTAGCTTGCAAACTTTTGTGACTGATCTGTCCATAAAAGTTTGAGCTTCAGCTAAGCAGAAGCTGCTGTGTTGCAGGATGAAGGATTTACCCCATTCCTTCCTGTTCCCTGGAAGGCAATGCCCCTTGGATGGTTCTGGGGCAGTAACTGCAGCATTGCTGACTGTGGCAATGCCACCAGCCATGCCAAGGGCTTGGTCTTCCTTCTCTGCAAGGCAAGTGGTCCCTGGCAATGGGATGGCCTTAGGAGCGATGGGGGTGAGGAGGTCTTGACTTGCAACCACCTCGACGGGCTCTTGAGAAGCAGGTCTCTGAAATCAGTGCGTACTGCCAGAAGCTCGGCCATGGAGACCTTGTCTGAGATCCAGGTGACGGAGCTGAGCCCCGGGGGGTTGTGTGTGGGTAGGTGGTGAGATGTTTCAGGCTTGCCACGTGGTATTTACACCATCCCACAAATTTGGGAACCAAGAGGATCCCTGTCGTGACTCAGAGCATTAAGGGGACTTGTTTTGGTCAAAGTTTGGACACTAGCTGTGTACCATGCAGTTCTAGTTATGGCTCGTATCTGTTCAGAGAGCACTGCCTGCGCTCGTGGAATCACGCCTGGGAAGAGCTGTGTGTGATCCAGGGCAAAGCCTGCCACCGGACCGGGCTGAGCTAATTTCTCCTCTGCTGTTCTCCATGTCGAAGGGAGCATCACCCCCAGACTGTGATTTGTATGTGGATTTAATATAATTGCCCCAGGGTGGTTTGCCACCGCTGGAAGTGACAGCCAAACCTCACAGGGAGCTGTTGCCCCAGAGTGTTGTTTAGGAACCGTAAGGAATGGTGACCTCTTCCTACAACATGCCATTTATTTATTCTGGTTCCTGCTGGGGTGTACTTGTGTTCTGTGTGGTGCTATGGGAAGACTGGGGAGCTTTGGGCTTACCACATCCTTTGGAGAAAGACTCGCCACTGAAATAGAGTTACGGGGCTACTAACAATATAAACGTGGTTGTATTGAGGGCTGCAGTTGTTCTACTTCCATTTCTGTGTTGTGTGCGGGGAGATATATTCATTTTGCTTCCTCTAAAGTCTTTGGCGGAACACATGTGTCTTGTTACATCCCCTACTGAATTGTAAATAAATTCCTTCTGCCTTCGCTACCTCAATTTGCGATGCTAGGAGTATCGGTAATGACATGGGGCTTAATTAACCCCTGTTTTGAAGTCAGGAGAAGAATTCCTGCTGGCCTAATTGGGCTTTGGATCCTGCTCAGATGGAAAGGTGCATTTTAATTCTTTAAAGAAAAGCAAAGCCTGCTGTAGGTGCTGTTAATACATCCCTGTCATCTGTCAGGTGTGGGAATCTGATGAGACCTGACATCCTTACCTGCTCCTGCTCCTTGGGGGCACCCAGGAACAGCAGCAGAGCTGTGGGTGCTGCACTGCAGGAGAGCAGGCTCGGCAAAGTGCCTGCCCCTCTCTGAAATATTGTGGGTGGTTTCCTGGAGTGAAAATGGGTGCTGCTGCTCATCCAAGGATGTCCCTTTGGGTGAAAGCAGCTGAGCGAAGATGGGGGGGGAAATTGGGGCGGTTTTAGCCCTTAGGGTGTTTCTGTAGGGTTTTCCTGGGGTTCTTACAGAAAAGCCTTGAGTGGGGTGCAGGCAGAGCCCCAAATCGGTGTCCTTGCACGCTTTCAGGGCTGATCCAAACAGAACTTCGGGCATTTCTCCCGTGGATACTCTTATGGGTAGGAGAGAGGCTGACCTCAAATATCCCCAGTTTGCTTTGGAGGGTTTTGGGGGGTTGGGGTATGTTTTTGTGTGTTTTTTCATATGTTTTAGGGGTGTCGTCAAGGTTGTTCTGCACCTGGTGAGGGCTGTGTCGGGGGTAGCTGATGCCAGAACCCCCGCTCTCTGCCTGGACCGATCCTTCCAGGCTGAGATGGGGAAAGGAGGAGACCTTGGCAGCATCTCCCAGGGAACGTTTCCTTTGGGTAGAGGACTTGCAGAGGGAAGGAGGCAGGAGGAGGAAGGTGGGAGAAAGAACTGAGGAGGCTGTGTGGCACCGCGGTTACGTGGAGGGGAAGCGCGGTGGGGTCTGTGATGGCTGGGAGCGGGGGCGGATGGGGGGGCCGTGGGTACACATGCCGATGGGCGCCTACCTGTAGTCGAACGAGCCATCTTCTACGTTCTTGTCTTCGGGATTTAGATGCTCGTCTTTATTGTCTCGTACTGTAAGCAAGCACAGCCCCAACATTGGCATTAAAAAGCAGTAGAGAAGATAAAAGCTTTACGAGGCAGTAACAGCAGCCGGCGTCGTGGCTGCCTCGGTGAAATCCCTGCAGGGTAAAGTACAGCTTTTCATGGATTCGGTAAAAAACCCGCACCGGGGAGGGTTTGCAGAGCTGCTGCTGTGGGGGGCACCAGGGCACGGGCGCCCCAGACAGGGGGAGAGGATGTATTAATTGGTATATTTTCTCAAGCCTTATATTTGCCTTGCAAAACTTTTAATGAGGGGTTTTTTGGTTTGGTTTTTTTTTGCCTGAAAAGATATCTTTCTAGATGAGGAGAAGGAAATTTGCAGAGCAGAGGTTGGGTCATGCATCGCAGGAGCATCCAGCTCCGCAGCCTAAAGCCTGCTCAGCACGGAGCCCTCACCTGACCTTTAATTAACTGAAATGCTTCCCACTAATAATAGCGTTCCCGCTACAGAGAAAGAAAAGCCCTTGTAATCACAAGCATCTATCTGAGAGCAATACAATTTGATTAGCCCCCGGAAGCCTGGAGATGTTTAAACCATGAGCACAAACGATTGCCGTGCAACGCTCCTACCTGGATATTTCCCGCCTCTGCTCCTCTTAATGAAGCAGACTATCAACAGGATGAGGACCAGGAGAGCGATGGCACACATCAGCCCGATGAACCAGCCCTGCGTTGCGATGTCCACGTGGTTCTTGGTATAAGCTGGGAGGAAAACGGGAAGGAAAAAAAAAAAAATGCTATAAGGGACTAGATCAGCACCACTGAGAGGGGAAAAGATGAGTAGAAAGACACAGTCCACCGGTTTAGAAATTATCTTTAGTGTGGCATTTGTGTGTCTCTGTGTGTATTGACCAGATTATCTGAGACTGTAGCACAGGCATCTCTGGCTTCTTTTTTTTTTTTTTTTTACCTCTCTTTTCTTTTGTGGTGGTAGGTCAACTCAACGTTTTAGCAGGAGCTACAAACAGCAAAGGGTCACAACATAAAGTAAAACCTAGCACAGACCGGTGAGAAAGGCGCGTTGCAAATAATGGCAAAAAGAAGCTGGGTAACAGATTTGATCTTTCATTTACTGTGCCTGAAAACCGCCCTGGAAGCGAGAAGGTCTGAAAGAAACGTGCCCAAGCAGACCCTGTCCCCGGTGTCCAGTGAGGCTGAGCAGCACCCACTGGATCCAGAGGGTTGTGGAGCCCTGAAGGGCTCTTTAGCAGCTTCAAACTGGGAGAAACCCAAATTGCATGGGACAGGCCTGTCCGAGCCACAGAGGTGATGGCAGCCACCACTGCCAGGGTCCTGCTGCCTTTGGGTGGCCATAGGGGGGGCTCCAGGGCTGAGAGGGGGCTTGTGGAAGCCCACCAAGACTTGGCCAATGCACGAGAGGGGATGCAGTGGTGGGAAGAACTCTTTGAGGAACGACAGCAGGGTCCCAGGTAGTCGAGAGTTGGTCTGATAGCGATGGAAAGTCTTTTCTCCCGGGGCAAGCTCTGCTATTGAATATTAATAAATTAATATCAAGCAAGGAGGTGTCCTTTTTTTTCCCCAAACAACGCTCCAGCTCATAACTGCTGTGTCCTCCCTCACGTACTCTGACTCCTTGTTTGCAGCTCCCGTACACGGTCAGACAGACAAATCTGTGTCCTAAAAATAGCAACAAGATGCCATTTTCTGGCTCTCATTGACATGCGCTTCGTATTCAGCAAGACAGAGCAGAGGAGAAAATAACCTTCAGCGCAGCAGGGGGGACTAAATTTAACCAGACTGCAGTGCAAACAGAGAGAGGTATTCCTGGCAGGAGCGCGGGAGGTCTGAGCAGAATGGGATTGAATTGGGATTTAGCGGGGTTTTGCCTGAAACAGGCAGGACAGCCCGGCGAGAGCATCCTCCTGTGGTGCCCATGTGACGAAAATCAAGATGGTGCTTATAGAGAAAGCATAAAAGATAGCCCTCCCTTAGCGTGTTCTGAACGAAAGTCTCTTGTAAGAGAGACAACGACTTTAAAAATGGGTTGAATTGGCAAACTTTCCTAACCCACGCCGCTCTAGGACTGTGAGCGCACACTTATTCCATCAAAATTGAACCCTAGAGAAGAGGTGCTTTCCTTAGGATGAAATCTAAGCCACGTTGTCAAGAGGTAGTTGCAGCCAAACCTTGACAAGGAAATTCAGATAAAAGAGGAGAACGACCAGAAAGAGCACCATTTCCTAAAGAAATGATGCTGGACCCTGAACGCTCTGTGGTTTTTTTGAGCATCACTGAGCTCCTGGGGAAGCCGGGGTGGAAGCAGCTGCCTAATGGGGCCTTGGCTCCCTTTTGCTGCTTTTCCCTTTAATGCTGCCCCATCTAATGTTTACCTTTAGTACAACCTGAGCTGTGGAGTCCTTGAAGATGCACTTTTTATAATGGAGAGAATGAGATTATAACGGAGCGGAGCTGAGAACTGGATTCAATTAGCTGAGTGCTCGGGGAGGAAAGGGGAAGAAAGCTTTACTGGAGAGCTTTGAAATGGAAAAAGATTGTATTAGCAGCCCTGATGGGATGGGGTTTGTACTGAAACCAACGCTAAGGGAGAAATAAGGGGGGGGTCTTCAAAGTACAAAATGCCAAAGCAGCCCAAGAGGTGGGTTTGGGCTGAGTTTTCCCAGGAGGGAGGGTTTTGTACCAAGTCACCAGGGGATCTTGCAGTAGGATCGTGGCACTGCCTGTCGCCAAGGTGGAGGTATAATTGCCATCCTTCCCAAAAAAGCAACACATGACGACAAAATTATAGTCACAGCAATCTTGTATTTAGAGTAAACGAGTGACTGTCATTGCAGCATTCAGGAGGAGGAGATTAAGTACATGGCTGTCAGAGAGGATGTTTTGATTTGCTTTAATGCAAGGCCAATGTCAAGGGGAAATAGCGGGAAGCAGCTGTGTAATCGAACAGGTATTGATTTGAAATGCAACTTCATTTCAAAAAAATGTGGGTTTTTGTGTTTTGTTTTTTTTTTTTTAAATGAATTACAGTTTTGTGGCAGAAAACATGTTACCTAACAGACATAGTTTATATGCCAGAAGCAAAGCTGACTGTGTTTCACTGAGAGAAGATCAGCAAAGTTTTGGTCTGTCTTGGTAAAGCAGAGGGCTGGGTACATGAAGTCTCACCAACTCCAGCCTCGCATGATCCTCTTCCCAGTGTTTGTGTAGGTTGGGGATTTATTTAAAAAAAAAAAAACAAAAAACCAAAAAAAACCAAACCCCAAAACATTTAGAAGGCCTCTCTGTATTAAGCTGTGTCTGTAGTTTCAAAGTGTCTTTTGCTACTGGAAGGTGCTCTGTTGAGTTATGGAGGTGTCAGTTCATCAGAAGTGAAGTTGGAGGGCAGGGGGACTGCTATTTATTTATTTCTCTATATTTATCTATGCTCAAACCCAAGAAACTTTTAGAATAGCTATTTGCAAAACATTAAAAAGCAAAACACACACACAAAAAAAAGAACCCAACAGTGGGGGTTTTTTTTGTCAAAAGCATTCCTGATGGCATATGACTGTCCGCGGGGGCCGAGCGCTCATGTCAGCAGTATCCAGCCAGGGAAGAAATGGAGCTGCAGCGTTTACACATGCAGGGACAGAGAGAGCTCAGGTCACCCATCCGCCTCCGTCACGGGCACAACTGAAGGTGGCCCCGTCCTTTAGTCTCCCTGATAATATCAGTAGGAGCCCCTCAGTTACAGAAAATAGATATGCTGAGACTGCCAGCATCAATCAGCCATGGAAATTGTGTTTTGTTTTTTTTTTTCCCTTATTTCTAATGATTCCCTGCCCCTTGGTGTCTGTTGTGGAGGGGGCTGCCCCTTTCCCTATCTCCAGACCCCAAACTGGGTGAAAAGCAGGTGAGAAAAGAGAAGAGACGGGTCCGAATTGGGAAATTAATCAAAAAGACATGGTGCATGATATGGTTGGGGGCTGTCGGGTGATTTCTGAGTTGG
>JAOXJM010000013.1:4502724-4516407 GCA_026413425.1 Tringa solitaria | reverse complement strand
GCTGCCGGGGTTGGGTGGATGAGGGTTGTTCCATGCAGTCATGGTCAAACCACCTCCCGCCACCACGCGAATGACGTCGGCGGTGATGGATGTGACATGCCTCGGAAACGCGCCCCGCGGCGGGGCTGAAGCCCCTCTCACCTGAGCTGGTGGTAAAGGTTATGTACGAGTGTTCGCTGGGGCTAGACCATATGGGGAACACCCACAGCTTGTACATCATTCCCGGCGTCAGATCCGCCAGCTGCACAGAGGAAGGGGTCTGAGCTTTAACAGGGATAGATTTCTCTGTCTTGTTACCTGAGAAACAGAAACCGCACATCAAACCCAGCCGCGGGAGGCTCGGAGAGATTACCGTGTTGACACTGCAGGCAAGGCATTATGCTACCCCTGACTGCTGAGCAGAAATAATACAGCGTGATGGTCAAGGAGCTATTAACGGTTCCGTGGTTATTACTCACTGAGGATAGAAGAAAATCGGCGATGCAGGAATACGGTGTGGGTTTTGCTGCATCCCTGCGTGCCATACCGGTGGCTATTCACATCTCTCCCTACTTTCAAGACCCAACAAGTCCTTTATCTGCCCAGCCTTCAGGTCTGGATGTTTGGATATTTGCTGCAAAAGGTCTGGAATTTGCCTGGTCCCGCTCAGCTGGGTGAAGGTGCTACAGGAGTCAGTAAAGGAGCCAATTTTTGTGCTTTGGGAGTGGGACCTGTGCACCGGGTTTGCCGGTTGGTTAAGGAAGCTTTGAAGGAGCTGGATGTTGCATTAAATGTGTTGTTGCGAGACCCCTCGCCCCAGCTGGCAGATTGCTGCTTTTGGGGGTGAGAGGGGTCTATCTAGCCCTTCAGCTCCAGGAGGGATGCTCCTGGAGGTCTCAGGCTCTATCCAAGGATGACCTGTTCTTTGCACTGTGATGGGAATCATTTGCTGATGGACTTTAATGCTGAGCATTAAACCATTGAGTTCTAAGAAAGCCTAGAGCGGGGCTTTGATTTGTGGCTCTGGAGGTGTGTGCCTCCTGGTTCAGCAGTGCTACAGGGAAGGAGAAATGTGGCTTTGAGGCCAAAAGCATGCCGCTTGCTTCAAAAGCCACCAGAAAAGGAGGAGAGCCATGGGTATTTGGGAAGGGATGAGATTCCTTCCCTCTTGGCCAGTATCCCAAGCCGTTCCTACAGCCCATCCTGAGCATCGACTAAGAGGGCTCTGGAAGGGCATCACCTGCATTTTGTGATTCCTGGTGCTAGGAGAAAAACCAGGGCTGGCAGCGGGTGGTTTGGGAGCTGGGATACTCAGCAGTTAGGGCTTGGAAAGTTGATGCATATCCTGAATTATGGAAACCAGTTAAAAAAGGGAAGGCTGAGCTGATCCCAGCCAGCGCTGCCCACTGGAGCCCTGTTGGCTGTGGAGTGAGACCAGGCACTGGTTGTGTGTTAGAAATTGTTTCAAGGAGAAATCAAGGTCATCTCTTAAGCGATGTTGTAAATGACCGAAAGTGGTTTGCTGTCAATGACTACACCTAGTTGGTTTGTTTTTACTGCTGATTTAAGAGTGGCATACCAGGTGATGTGGGGGCTGGAATGGCTGGGAAATAAAGTCAGAGATAAGCAGTAGTCCCCACTGCCTATCTATAAAAATAATAATAAAAAACCAACCAACAACATGTAAACATCTTTTCTAAACAAGAACTAAACCCAGAGCTACTGGCTTTGAGTTTCCAGACTAAGTACTTAGCCTTACAATTTTAAGAGACAACGATAGCCGATACGACAGGAGGTTTGGGATCATAGATGATTCTGCCAACTCCAGGTTCAAGAAGCCCGTCTTCAAAGGCATTTAAAATTGCTCTCCAATTTAGAGAATTTCATTCGTTCTCCCTTAAAAAATTTGTCCCCTTTCATATATATATATATATAAAAAGGCTCTTTGTGTTGTGATCACATACAGCTCAATAACCAGTTCACAAATGACCAGTCTTTCTCATCTGTGGTTCATAAACGTCTTGTGACAGTCGGTGCGAGGAGAAGGGATCACTTTGGATCACCAGGATTAGCTCTGGTGAGCTCTCAACGGCCACGGCCACGGCCTGCCTGTTCCTCTCCCATCCTCCACGTGCCCACAGAGCATCATTCTACACGCAATAATTAAAAGCGAGTGATTGATAGGCTGCACCCACGGGAGCTGGCAGGATCTCTAATGGCATCACCACCCTATAGAGTCCCCACGCGATCTGATGCTTACTGGTGATATACTTAACCACAAAGTCAGTTCCTGCAGAGTAATTGTGGCTCCAGGTGATGTTTGCCCAGTTACTATTAGCCATAGCTCTTATGTCCCATATGAACGATCCATTGGTGGCTGGTGGACAGGTTAGAACAGGAGTTAGTATTTCGGATTATACACGAATGAGACCTCATCTAGCACCTGGTGTTGGTAAAACCTTACAAAATCATTCCTGTAGTTAATTCTTTTATCTTAACCTATGAGCGTGCTAAGGACGTATTTTTTTCCTTTCAAGATCCTTAACTTTAAACTTTTGGGAGAAGTTTGGTAGCAGAAGCTCATTGCATATCGGTGCTTAAGTCCAACTGCACTCAGCTTATCTTTGGAGTCTGAAGACTTCTGTGGCACATCCCTGAGGATTTTGGTCAGCAGGGAAATCTCTCGGCTAAATCCGTGCCCAAACGGACGCGGGAGATGCCTGCACAGGGACTCACTGCCACAGCTGAGATGGAAAGACTGGGAGAGAATATTGTCACGTTACTGGGTCTAGAGACAGCCAGTGGGGCAATGAAGTCACTCGTTTCTGATTTTGAAGTTAAGGATTGTCGACGTTGCTTTGGAGAGCGGATGAACCTCATTTCTAGTGAAGTAGAGCTAATCCACTAGTTTGGTGTGCGTTTAAGTGACGTCAGATAAACTACACCTGGGTTTTATTAGTATTGCTGTTTACTTCAGGCTGTAGCTCAGGTTTGGGGTTGACAAAATACGGATTAATGATGGTTCCTGGGGTGAGGACTCGTCGGAATCTGCAAAGACCCGACGCTGTGGGGTCGGGGATGTGACCTAGAATCCCTCGCACAAGTACAACCTGTGCTGCCCTGTCTGCCCGCATTACGGCTCAGCCTCTTCCCTCCTGTCCCCAGGGCGGTTGGGGACACGCGCCGTTCCTCTTCCAGCTCCTTTTTTCCTCCCGTCTCCTCTCCCTGCTCCGCGCCTCGCCACTTAATCGCCTATTTTCAATTAGAAACGTTTTCCCACGCAGTCACTTAATAGTGACTTAATAGCATTCCCTTTCCCTGCCCTGTGTAAGGCTTCTCTGGCTGGGGGGGTGGGGTGGTGTGTGGTTCCAGCCACCAGCTGGAACCCAAATTCCCATTTCTCAGCTCAGCTCTGCATCCTTAATAAGCAAATTAGTGCAGAGCAGGAAAGGCATGGCCGATTGGCAAATCTGTTTTACTGCAGAGCATCAGGTGGAGGCTGCTCCTCCCAGCACATGGTTTTGGTGGGTTTTTTAACCAACCTGAGCTACTGTTACGCAAGAATATAACGAAAGGGGTCTGAACTGTTTTAATGAAATTCCTTGAATTAACTGGGTGCCAGCTTTGATATTCTTTACTGTCATCTCCTTTCCCTATTTATAAAGAGTTAACGAGAATATCTCTTGCACTTGTATTTTTGGGTGTGTGCTATCCAGCTACGTAACTGAATTATTTTGATTGTATTCCCTTTTGCTACTAGTCTGATTTATTTTTTAATAACCTTACTATAACCATCCCTAATTATTTATTAACTGCAGATATGATTATATCAGCATTTTTAAAAACGAGGCTCAGCGAGGTACCTCTCTGTATCTATCAGTAAAACACATATAGTGGAGAATACGCCTCCACCAAAGCAGAGTTTGACCTCCCCGTTCTAGCTGAGTGCACGGGAAGTTTATCTTGACCTGGTAAATACCCGGCCCACCCCTGCGTGTTGTGACTTGAACCCTTCCCCAGCTCTCCTGTGGGCTACAGCTCAGTTACATCGCAAAGAGCAGTGGCATAAACCAAAAAGACTCATATAAATGCTGACAGGTCTCTTAGCTCACAGCCGATGTGCTAAATTTGAAGTGGCATCTTCTATAATAGTGACAGAACCCCTTTTCTTTTAATGGCAATAAGATACAAGATAATACTTTTGAGATCTTTCGTAGGCTCTTCCACCTCCTTCCCAAACACTGATGCTAATTCAGCATCGCGACACCCCGGGGAGGGCTGTGTTATCCCTGAGGCTGAAACCGGGAAGGTGGCACAGGGACCCCCAAATTGCCGGGAGCCGCTTGTGCACCTCGATTCCTGAGCCTGTGCCACCTCCGGCTCCTCATGAGGCCATTCCCGGAGCGTGGGATGTGTCTTAAATTCTGCCTCTGCCCTTGCTCTGAGCGAGATGCGGGGGAGATCCCAGGAGGATTAGAAGGGGTTAGAGGAAAAGGAAAGCTCAGTACCCAACTCCTGCTTTGTGGTGGCTGCCGGAGCCCTCTCTGTAGCTGCTGTAGCGCTTGCGACGGTGGTGGCGGGTAGAGTGGTGGCAGCTGTGGTGGTGGTGGTGGTGGTGGTGGTGGTAGTTGTGTCGGTAGTTGTTGTGGTAGTTGTGTCGGTAGTTGTGGTGTCGGTGGTGGTGGTGGTGGTAGTTGGGGTGGTTGTAGTACTGGTTAGACCGATTGTAGTCGGAGGCAGCCCAGTTGCAGCTGGGAGAGGGAAACACTGGCTTTTTAGAGGCGGTGGTGTCTCCTGGGGGGGGGTCGCACTCGCCATCCCCCCAGGGCTGGAGGCGCAGGCACACGAGAGGCAGCGGAGCAGCACGGTACAACGAGGGGGGGGACCCGGCGGGGGGAGGCAGCAAACGGCACCGGGAAACACCGGGAAACATGAGGCGGAACCGCTTTTCCCATCCCCATCCACGCGCGGGGACGGCCACATGCCCGGCCGAGGGATAGGGAGTGATGCTGGGGGTGAGGAGGGGGGGTTGCCCCCCACAAGCTGCTCCTACACCCACAGTTTGATCCCTTCCCCAGGGCTGAACGACCTTCTTCTCTTTTGCCTTTGCTCTGCCACCGGTGTCCCCCACCACCGTGGGCTTAAATGCCCCGGAGGGCATGGAAGGAGGAGAGTGAGGGGTGTTTTGGGGGGTGCAGAGGACACACTGTCCTCACCTCATCACCCCCCCTGTGCAGAACCCTGTTGAGAGCACTCAGGGCTCCCTGAAATAAGGACCAGGATTTATCTCTAAGGAAAACATAATAATCCCATTTGTGGTGGGCCAGGCAAGCCACAATTGCATTAATTCAGCAGCCCCTGGACTGCACCTCCAGCATTTTTGAGCTGCCAATTGAGCCTGCAGCTTCTCAGCTCTGTCCTTCCCTGTACTCATGCTGCAGGCTGGGGCTGGAGCAACTTGAGCATTAACTTGGATTTTAGCTCATCCAGCGAGTGATGGATGGTCCTTCCCCATTGCTGCCCCTCACAATTTACACTTAAATTACACCAAAGGGGTTGGCACACCCCGAGCCGTCCAGGGGAAAAGTCTGAGCAATTTGGTTTCTAAATAGCCCCCCCACACACACCTCACCTCTGCTGTGTTTCCAGAGCAAAGGGGTGAACATGCACTTTACGTGTGGTTGGGGGGACCTTAAACACCACCAAAGGGGGGTGCATTGGCTTGGACCTGAAAACCTGCCAGCAGAAAATGCAGCTGAAACGCTGCTTAAGCTACCTAAAGTAAATGAGCAGAGATTTACCCTGCGAGGCTCGCATTAAATTGTATTTACTTACTCTTACTGCAGATGAAGGGATTACAAATCCCTCTGTCAGGCAAATGAAACCAGCTATTTTAAATATCACCCGCAAACAAGAATAGCTCTAGGAAAGTACTTTAAAAGGTGTCCCAGAAACCAAGCCAGGGCTTTCTCCTTCACCGAGTCCATCCCTGAGGAGGACCAACCCCTAAAATCTCAGCCCTCCAAAAGCAGAGAAGAGCAGTAGGTCACTCAGTCCATCTCCCTCCCCAACCGCGGCTGAAATAAAACCACAGTTACCGGCACATCCCCAAAACCCCAGCCCACCCCAAGGTGTGCCCGGAGGAGCCGCGTGTCCTCTCGGTGGTGGCACCACAGCAGCATCACAGCCAGCCCCATGCAGCAGCGCAGACACCCAAAAGAAAGCACACCCCCCCCTTGCCGACCCACTGGCTGCCCCACGGCCGGGCTGGGGGGCAGCAGGGAGGGTTGGTGACAGGGAAGGGACCCAGCCTGGCTGGGAAATGGCATGGCTTTGTCCTCGGGTGTCTGTAGTGAAGCAAAAAGTCCTCTCTGACCCGACCCAGCCACCGCAATAGGGGTTACTGATCAAGGGCTGTGCGTCAGGGGAGGTTTAGGATGGATATTAGGGAAAATTTAGGATGGAAATTAGGAAAAAGGGTTGTCAAGCCTTGGAACAGGCTGCCCAGGGCAGTGGTGAAATCGTCATCCCTGGAGGTATTTAAAAGCCTGGTAGACGTGGTGCTGAGGGACGTGGGTTCGTGGTGGGTTTTGTCAGTGTTGGGTTGATGGTTGGACTTGATGATCTGAAAGGTCACTTCCCACCTGGAAAACTCTATAAGTTACCAAAACCTGTCTTGGGTTGAGAATTACTAACATCCATCTTTGCTGATTCAGAGCAGGGTTTTTTTGGAAGGTTAATGTCACGAGGTTAATGTCACCATTAACCCGGTTAAGCTGCAGCTTCTCGATAGGTTTGCAGTGCACACACTCAAACAGCGCCGTAGACGCTCGTTATTAGCTAACACCGTCTCAGCATCTCCCCTGTGACTCCCTGGCTCCCCTCTAAGGAAAAACTGGACCCAACAAGGCACAAAGTAAGTTGCTGAAAGGCAGGAGCTGGTAGGAAACCAGGTACAAGCCCCTGTTATGGGTCTCCGCATCCCACACAGCACCTTTGAGGACTCTCTGCATCATCTCGCGCTGCTACAAAGCCTTGAGCAGAAGGAGGGATTCAGCTTTAATGCTCCTCTAGACCCTCGATGGGAAGAGATGATCTGGGATAAGTCAAAGCCTCGCCATCCCTCGCGTCGGGTATCATCTCCCTGTGTGACATGCGGGTACGCACGCAGGTGAAGCTGCGGTGCCAAAGAGCCTCCCGGATGCTGCGCTGGCCGAAGCGGCTCGGCATCGGTCTGAGCCGTGCTGCTGGGCTGGGGGTGATGCTGGTGCCAGGCAGGATTTGCCCCAGTGCTCTACTGGAAGCGATCCCCGCGAGCAGGGCCATCGCATTGCATTAGGATAACGCGGGTTGGCTCCCGAGCAGGTCCTTGCATGAGATCGAGGAGGGGTGGGTGTCAACACCGGGGATAAAAATGATCCTGGCAGGACTAGGAATGGGTAAAAAATTGGATAGGACCCACCCTGTGCAGAAAGCAATAATTCAGAGAGGGGAGGATGGAGGTCTGTGGGCAGGAGCGGGCGGTGGGAAGGGGGTGGATTTAGCCCTAAGCTGCCCCAGGATTCAAAGCTACAGCCTCATTTGTGTCTGAATATGAACAGTATGCGGGAGAAAAGCTCAGCTGGGAGATTTGGGGGAAGAGAAGTTAAGGGGCATTTTCTAGGCTTTGAAATCCATCCCCTAATGAGAGCGGGTTCAGGCTGGGGGGAGGTAAAGGCGGCCTTTGACAGAGATCAGAGGGCTCTGGTGTCCCCTGAAGAAAAGGGGGAGCAGCCTGCACGGGGTACCTGGGGTGCCCCCTCGCTGCCCACCCCGTCGGGGCTAAGTAAGAGGGGACAGATCACTGCTCCTGTCAACAAAAGGGGAGGACAGGGGCGATGGAGGGCCAGGCTGGCATTTCCAGAACTGCTCGTTTTGAAAATTTACGAATCGCACACATCCTTCTAAAAAACCACGGTTGCAGTACTACACGGGTATAAGGTTTCTGAGCTTTGCAGAGTAGCTGTTTCTTTTTCTGCATTCCCAACGTGAGGTTTGCTCAAGGGCTTTGACAACACTTGCCTCAAGATTAGGTACAGGACTGAGCATCTGGCATTTGTGTGATGGGGAAAATAATTCTCCCCCGCCCCCGGCCCTGAAAGCAGGAGCTGGTGCAGAGAAGGGGCTGCCACCATCCCCACTGCAGGGCAGAGCAGCACCCAGCAAACCAAATTCCAGCAGGCTTGAAATTGCCCCAGTACACCCAGCAAAACCCAGAGTAAAAACCAGCAGCAGCAATTCCCCTTCTCCTGCTCCCGCCGTAGCCCGGCCCATCTTCCTGGAAACAGCTAAACGAGCATTCAGCTCGTTAATAGGCCCCATCGTTGCAAGGCTGAGATTGCTTTTTCCATCTGCAAGATGCATTACCCTTTCAGGTAATGGAGACCGAGGGGAGGGTGGGGAGGAGATGGGCTGTTATAATGGACGGGGGATGCAGCGGTCTGGCTGGAGCAATTAATAGGCTAAGTAACGAGATTGATGCTTGGAGCAGGACGGCGGGGCTCTCTGCTGCCCCTTGGCTCCTATGATTGTGAATGGGCCAGGAAAAAAAGAGCCCAAACCTCACAGAAAAACTGTGTGAGGCTCAGACTGATAGGAAGAACCATATCAAGACTCATAAAAGCAAAAAGGGGATATTTAAAGAGGGACTCGAGTCCCGCTCCGAGTAGCATAGCAGTTCAGGGAGTAGTTTCGTGGGGTTTTTTTGCAAAATACAGGAAACAATACACATCCATACTGCTCTTTAATTATTTAAAGGTGCTTCTAATGTGTTGTTAGGCTGTAGTAACAGCTTTCCCTTGGGTGTGTCTACAAAATAATTAGGCATGGAGAAATTTGATTAATTTTTCATGAATTTTGATGATTAGCCAAATACATTTTCAGAGCTGGTTTGCTTTTTTTTTTTTTTCCTTCTTGCCCTCTCCCAGATTTTAGCAAGAGAAGGAAAGTGCAAAGTCTTTACCGTAAAGATAAAGTGTTCCAAATCTGATAGCTGTAAGAAATTCAAGAATAGAAAGGAGCGATTGAGTAGCCTCTAAAAGAGAGGGCTCAGCAGTTCTCTCTGTTTCTGCTGCTGTCGTTTCTACAACGAACAATGGGATCTTTCTCCTCTGATTCATAATTACAGAGAGGCAAGAAGGGAACGGAGAAAAGTCAATGCTTTTTTCCTTAAAGTCTAAGACCAATACTCTTTATGGGCCCTGATGAAGTTTTTTCATACACATGGGCGGTATAGGATCCAGTTTTGGTTTTTCTTCTCATTCATAGCATAAATGAGAGCCCTTTTTAGATGCCCCCTCTTTTCCCACATCACCTCTCCCTTTGTCTGGGTCTGGCTTTGGAAAAGTAAAGCCTTTCCTAAGGGAAAGTCCCTGCACTTCACTTTGATTTCATCAAGCTGGTCCCGTTTCTCACACACACACAAAACAGCTACGACCCTGTATACGTAAGGTTACTCCTGGAAAAAAAAAGACCTTTTTATTATTTTTTTTTTTTAGTGCCAGCAGCCCATGGCAAAGAGCGTTTAACTGCAATTTAAGACAACTTGCCCTCTGAATCCATAAAATCTACAAAATCTAGGTCACTGAGCGGAGATAAATCTTCCGAGAAAGGTCAAACAGTATTTCACTGGAACCCTGTACTTGTTAGGAAGAGAAACAGCCTCTCGGGACAAACACGGCTCGAATTGTGTAACAGCTCCAGCACCCGCCCCGTGTCCTAACGAGAAATGACATCCAGCTCAAGAGCAAGACAAGGATGTGTGCTGGATCTTCCTAGGGCTTATATCGCCTCGGTGTCTCCTGCCGAAGCTGTGGATGGGGCTGAGTTAGCACTTAACGACCTACTACTCCACTTACTGACTCTTAAGGCATCTTTCAGCTCTGGTCTATCTTTTCTCTTTACTATTTCTCCTAGCAGAAGGTGAAAAATAGAGGGATGGCGGACCAGGGGGCTCTGCTCTTGTAAAATTATCCTTTAAATGGCAATTCATTCATCTAGTGTCCGGTGGTATAGGGAATTACACCTAAAGCAGTATGCTGGAAGGATAAAGAGATCACGTTGCGTTTTCAAAGTTCAGCAATATCCACCGAAAGTAGAAAAGCTCCTTGGAAGGTGATCCTGAGCCACAAAGAAAACCCAGATTCTTGTGGATAAGCTAAACCCTGGCTGAAGTACAAGCTATAGCAGCAAAAGAGCCCTCCCAGACTCAGAGGACAGAGCTCCTCGAAGCCAAAAGGTTGTGTCTGTTTTCAGTTTCCCACCACCCAGCGCAGACCAATCTGTTACCCCATGGTTTGGTTTTTTTTTCAGGAAGAGAAAGTAAGAAAAAAGATCGGCCATCTATTCAGAAAGGAAAAAAAAAAGGCAAAATAATATTGGGTAGAAAGACATCGCTGCAACAAAATAAAAGGAGGAGAAACATCTCTGAGGTAGGAAAGCAAAACCTACAGGTGCAGAGAGCGGGTCCTGCCCCTGTATCCCTTGGGAAGAGCCTTCCCTGGGAAGCTGTTCCTCCCTGGGGAGCCCCGGGGCCGTGTCCAGCAAAGGCAAAGCACGACCTCTTACAGAGCCCTGGGTGCAGGGCTAACAAGTGCTGATGCTCGGGACCAAAAGCTTTTCTGCAGCATTCGGGGTGCGTTTTGGCCGGCTGCACCCCCTGGCACTGCCACTGTCCCCCTTCTGAGCTCAGTCACAGGGCTGTCCCCGCTCCTGAGCTCCTGAAATATCAGCTCAAAGGGGTGGGGAGGGAAAAGTCACGTCTGCAGCTTTTGTAAGAGGTGGGTGTCCTTTGGGCAACCAGAAGTTGTGCTTGTGCTTTGGACTTTGCAGGGTTGACACTGGGCAACTGTGGATTTGAGTTTCCTTGGAAGCAGGTAGAGATGCTGCACCCCCCCTGCCCCGTTAAGGGTTTTCAGTTTTCTCTCTGCTTCAACACTGCTGGAGAAATTCGCAATCGAGGGCAAAGCCAGCAATAGCCTCGCATGCAGACATGCACAGCTGCGGCACAAACATCGTCCTTAACCCTTTCAATGGGCACCTGCAAACAAAAGGTTTCTCCTGTCCCAAAGCCCTGGCAGCTCTAGAAGAGCCCTGGGGGGGGATGTGGGGCTTGGGGTGCCCCAGAGGCTGCAGCCCCAACCTGCCTGGCCCAGGGAGGCAGCAGCTCCAGCAGCGATAATACAGGCTCCCGGGTCTAAAATTGCAGTTTAAATAACCCAGTTGGGCACTGGTGAGTCGGGGAGGGCTGGGAAATCTGTATTTCGCAGGGTGGGGATTTTGAGGTTTAAAGAGGGAGAGGGCTTTGTGCAGACCTGGGATTAAAAAAAAAACCACAAAACCTTCAAAAGGGACACTTGACTCTCATTTTTGCTCGTGGCAGCTGTGGTGTTTGGTGGGTTTCGCCATCATTAGGCGTCCGGGAGGCTGTTAAGCCCCGCTCAGAGGTATTTTAATCTTTTCAGACTGTCCCCCCCGGGGTGGATCCTGCCCTAATCCCTGCGGGGCTTCATTTTACCTGCCGCCAGTTTCGTATGTCCAATTTAGGCTCCTGACACTTCACGTTCCCATTGAAAGGGTTAATGGAGTGCATGCTTAATTGCCAGCACACCCGAGCAGATGAGCCTTGCCCCCATGCCTGTTACCTCCTCCGGCTGGTACGGTACCTGGGGTTGGCGTGGCTTCAGAGGGCAGCGCCAAGGATAGAGAGGGGAATACGAGGACAGCATAGAAGAGAAGGGAAGAGAAAACAGAGGAATATATAAAACAACCAGAACACACCGAGGAGAGACTCGGGGACCACTTGCACCCAGTCACCAGAGGCTCGAGAGAGAGGGAATAAATGAATTAGCTGCGACCCGTCACCCTCCTGTGCATCCCAGCCTCTCGCGCGGGGCAGGGGGAACAGGGATGTCCCCTTGGAGATGGAGATTATGGGTTAAACACACACCAGCTCCACGGCAGAGAGGCCAGTGGTGTCGATAAAGCAAAGTGCTTAAGCAGGTGCTTATATCTAATCCCAGCAAGGACTGGTTTTGACACTCTGAATTTCGTCTTAGTTTTTTTTTTTCTGGTGTAATTCTAACATCGGAGCTCGTCCTGCCTCGTGTGGGTTGGAGCCCAAGGTGCAGAACACCAGAGGGATGTGTTTTATTCGGACTGCTCAGATGAATGAGTCTGGCAAGCAGAAAATGACCTCTGAATGCCTTAATGGGTTTAATTTTCTTAGTCTGCTTTTTTTTTTTTTTTTTTTAATTCCAAACTCGTCTGTTGTAGTGTTACAGCACGTACCTTCACACCAGAGTGGGCATTTAGAGCTGCTAATTGTACTTACACGCCTGTCATTCGCAGGACTCGCCTCTGTCGTGTTGTACCTCAGGGTCTCGTGTTTTGAGGTCAAACTTTGCCATATTTCTAGAACTTCAAACTGGGATTTGACTCTTTTAATTTTTCTCACTGCTTAACGGCCAATGCTTTCTCCTTTTGCTGAGTGGCAGCTGCTCGTCCCTGGGTGCCACCACCCAGCCGTGTCCCCTGGGGCCAGGGACCCTTACCTTGTCAGGCTGGTGTGTGCTCTACCTGCTATTTCCTGACACAATCAGTTAAACAACGTACAGCAGCGATCAGTTATGGCTATTATTTAGCTATGCTCCCCTAACAGTCCGTATTTTCAGCATATGGAAGCAAACCCAGTAAAGGAAACATATATATGAAACAACTCCAACTATTGACTATCAGCACCGACACCTTCAATTTGATCCCTGTGTGGTTTCTTCAGCAAAGCTCCTTTTTAAAGCAATGACGTGACCCCTCTCAGGTTTGCCAGCGTGTAACTTAGCTAATTATTTTTTTCCATCCCATACACAGCCCCATCTCCCATCCTGACGCGCCAATTAGCCATGCTGGAGCCCACCTAAGAGGTGTCGGGAAGCATTTCATTTCCAGTGGGTCATCAGTAGGAATTACTTTTCCTACTCAGAGCCATTAGCTGGGGAGGGGAGACGGAGAAAAGGAGACAAAAACCCCATTAAATCAGAGCACTAACCAAATCATAGGTCTTTTAGCAAACGCTAAAGAAAGGAAAGAGCCAGCTTTTGTCTCCACGAGTTCCCTCAGGGCTCCTGAACTTTCACTTAGTTTGATGAATGGCCCACAATGGGCGTTTTATCTTATTAGGAATCTGGGAGTAGGGGCTTCGTTCTGGAGCTTCAGGTCAACCCCTGGTTGTGGGGTGACAGGGAAGTGGCACCGTAGCCCCCGCCTGGGGTTCACTGCACGGAGGCTGCAGCTGATGGACCCCTTCGAGACGCGTGAAAATCACCCCCATCTGCCCCTCATTTAGCACCTGCAGAGGGGCAGATCAGAGCTTCACCTCTTGCAAGAGGGGAGCAAGATGCCCTACTGCTGCAGGGCACGTGAGGAACACGGTATTGGGTCCTGGTCACTCATCTCTCTATCTCTGCACTAGATAGTAGCTCTGCACCAGTTACCGTCTTCTACTGGTGGTTCTGTGGACCACCCAATTCTCTGACCTGCAGTTTTCGGCTGACACGTGTAACATCACCCCCCAACCCCCTCCAAGCCCTGCAGCAAAGCCAGGATCTGCTCACCCCCCTGCGTAGCAGATTGGTATGCTAGTGTGTCAAAGGCATAGTGCTAGTGTTAATG
>JAOXJM010000013.1:4469378-4480992 GCA_026413425.1 Tringa solitaria | reverse complement strand
TCCCAGCAGAGGGGCTCCAGCCCTCCCAGCATCTCCATGGCCTCCTCTGGCCCCATCCAACAGTGGTGCCCAAGAGCTTCCTGAACCTGGGTACACCAGAGAAACGCTCTGCAGGGAAAGGCACGGGTGTCGCTCCCCCCAGGCCTTTGCCTTTCTCTCTTCTTGCATCCAAGGGCAGTGCAAACCCACACAATGATTTTGTCAGCAGCTGGTGAACTTATTTTTTTAAAGACAGGCAATGCTCATGGCTTGAGGCTGAGATGACTGAACAGCTTGAAACAAACACAAACTCATCTCCTTTGAACACTGTACGTATAAAGAATTTTTTGTATAGTAACAGATGAGAAATTAGAGCCTCCGCTCTTTAAATTATAAGGGCCTTTGGAGAGCTCATGGGGTGGCATTTGCATCTGATAATACAGCAGATGTTTCTAAAGGAAAACTTAAAGAGAGGGTCCGGTAAAATTGGAAGCCAATTCTCCACAGCCTGGGAGCAAAACGCTGCGGTGGCATCTGAGCGGAGCAGCGGGGGGAGCTTGTATCTGTCTGCAGAGAATCTTCCAGGATTTCCTCCACAATTTTTCTAGACAGACATGTCAGGCTGGAGCCTTTGGTGGCTCAAATGACCACGGATCTTTGTTTGCCAGAATTTCTCCAGCTCACGCTAATTTAGGACTCTGTCTTTCCCTTACAGGTAAACGCTGGCATTGTTTGGCCAGCCCTGTAAACACACAAATAATAGTCAGCATGAACGACCTACACACATTCCTCACCAGCAGCAAAGAGCCTGTTTATAGCATTTATCTTGCTGATTCCCCGCTCGTGCTTTGCACGGAGGAGAGAGAAGCTGTTACAATAAACGCGCAAAACACTCCATGCCCAGTTTGCTTCTTGCATCCCTTTCAGGTCCCTTTAATAGCATCACTTCTAATTTAAGCTGCTGTGAGACCAAATCAAGCTCCTAACGCTGGGATTCAGAAGTTCCTCGTGCCTGCTCCTCGCAAATCCTGCTCCCCAAAATGAAGCCCTGCACCTCCCAGCAAACACCACCCCTTCCTCCCAGTCGGACCTTACTGGGAACGGGAGATGGCTCCTCTCTGATGACTGGGATGGTGTTTCTGTGTCGATTGCTGCAATCCTCCACCCCAAAAGTGAGCCCATGCTCTGCAGGACCTGCATCAACCCAAGAGCTTCGTGCCCTGCGTTGCTCAGCTCGGTTCCCCTCCGCCAGCGTTCCCACCAGCCAGGACCATGAAATGCATTGGCATCAGGAACCCGCCTTCCTCCAAGCAGTCTCCTTTCCGGAGAAGAGACTGCTGGTGGCTGGACCTCCTCATGAAAAGGCTCTTCACGTGCCTGGAGAGAGCCACCATGTGCTCCTTCTGTCGCCCAAAATGATGCTTTTGGGTGAATCTCAGTTTCAAGGTGACACTGAGATTGCTGGCCATCCTGAGTGTGTCCCACGTGGACACGCTCAGACCCCAAAGGCTCCAGCCCTCCTCTCAGCGTGTCCCAGACCAAGGAGCTAAAGAGCAGCTCCTGGTCAGTGGGTAAATCCTGAGCTGTGAACGTTGACACACACTCAAAGCCCCCCGTGCAGCACCAGCACAGCTGGGAGTTCCCTGTTAAGCCTAAGCCTGGAGCAAACCAAGGCTATTTCCACCTTTTCAAACTAGGGCAAGATAGCTTGATATTATAAATTTCCCTAAAGATGGGGGAAATGCCCCATCTGTGTTGAAATGCTTTCCAGTTTATCCCAGACACACAGACTGAGCGATACCTGCACCCAGCTACCTCTGCAGCCCTCGACCCATGAAGCTGCAAAGCTCTGAGATGCTGGAGGGGAAGCAGCCACCCCTCCTTGCCAGGTTACCCATCCCAGGACTATCATTCCTCAGCCAAACAGGCTCCTGTGCTACCCTAAACAGAATGAAGGAAGCCGCTCTTCTCCCTGGTAGGTCTCAGTGCTGCCAAGGACAGAAGCAAAGTGCCTGGAAGGAAAACTCTACCCTGGAGAAGCCAGGGAAGACCCATCCTGAGGCATCACCGCGACACTTACTGGTTTTCACCTTGAGGGTGTAGGGGTTTTTCTGCTGAATGGTGTGGGTGAAGTGGAAGCGAGCGTTGCAGCTGTAGTCGGTCTGGGCGTCCTGCAGCATGACGTTGGAGAAGTACAGGTCACCATTCTGGCCCTGGGAGACCCGCTTGTCCTGGTGGATGGGCTCCATGGCTGGAGAAGAGGAGAAGAGGCATCCAGAGCAAGTCAGATCCTCCCACCCTCAAGGAGAAAACCCTGACTCAGACCACTCCTGGGTGCCTCCAAGCTCTGAACGAGCAGCAATGGCCCCAGAGAGAGTTATTTTAAGTAAAAGCTGCAGGTGACGGAAAGGCTGCCCCCGGGGTTCCAAGAGGAAAGGGGGTTGCCCCAACTCACAGCTGCTCATCCAGAAGATGACGGGAGAGGGCAGGCCCGGCGGTGGGTTGCACTGCAGGCTGAGCGGAGCACCTTCATCCACCTCTATCACATCCACCTTCTCCTTGGGCCACAGGGGAGACTCTGCCACAAGACATAAAGACACCTCGTGAGGGAGGGAGGGAAGCAGCTTTGCTGATCTCTTCCCGCTGGACCTGGCCTGGTTTCGATGGAGCGGCCTCAATGCAAACTTCATTTCTACATGTGCAAGGTTCCCTTAAACCTATACCGGGTATTTCCCTGATGGCTACAGCAACAACCCCCACACCTTCATCTCCGTCCCATCACTGAATACATCCCGACACGGGTAATGGATGAAGCAGGCTGAGATATTTGAGCAGTGGACATTCTCCGTGTCTCTCCCTGCAAAATCTCAAACATGCATCAATCCCTGCTCTGCTGGGGGCCACTGGTGGCTCGCTCTGCTCCTCTGCTGGTACTCACTGGAGACCTGGAGGTGGATTTTGCTGGAGAGAGCAGTGCCATAGTCGTTCCGGGCGAAGCACTGGTACTCGCCCTCGTAGTCCTCCGGCCGCCCTCCACTGTGGAAGTCGATGACCAGTGTCCCTGACCGCCGCCGCATGGACACCTTGGGGTCCTTCGCCACGTTGAAGAACTTCCCGTTCCGCGTCCAGGAAAAACTGCAAGCGCGGGGAAGAGGTTGGTTTTGTAACCACAGACCATATTTACCTGGTGAGGTCCTTACCTGTGCTGTGCAAGCCACCAGCTGGATTAGGAGGTGGGGGAAATGGCATGGCTTGACTGGAGAGGACCTCCTCAAGAGCCACCTCAGAGCTTCAGCATAATGAGGGCTGTGGATGCACTTACATGGGAACGGGGTTCCCTTTGGCTTCACATTCAATGAAGATATTATCTCTTGGGTCAACGATGTAGTCCTTCACGGACTGCTTGGTGATTGTGGGGGGCTGAGGCACTGCAAAGCAAAAGAAAAGCCATGAGGAAGGTCATGCAAAGAGGGTGAGTCCCCTCTCTGCTATCCTGTGGCAGATCCTGATGGGATTTCAGCTTCTTCCCAAGGCTGGACATGCAATTTGTGGTTTAAAGCCCTTCAACACCTGAGGAAATGAGCATGAACACTTGTAGGGGTGTGCTACTCATCACCCCTTGGACCATTGACTTTGTTCAGACTCCCTTTTGGTACCAGAAAGCCTATTTCTCGCTTGGTATCTTGGTCTCATTAAGAAATGTCACAGTTACATTTTCCTGCTACCTCAGGTCATTTGAGCCGGACTCAAAGGCATCCGAGCTCTGCACCTCAGAGGGGGTGCAGCTGGGACAGGGAGCCAGAGAGCCACTGGGAGACCTTTACAGGTACTCAAAACCTCCCAGCTTCACCCCAAAGGAGTGCAGCGCTGGTGTTCAGGAGGGCAGAGCTAGGTGTTTGGAGACCTGAGCTTGGCACGTGTCCTCGTGCGAGGCAGAGGAGCCTGCTCTCCTCCGAGATGTGGCGTTAGCAAGAAAAGCCTGGTCAGAAACAATATTTGCGTGGCAAAGGCACTGTCTGGCTGCTAAACCCGCTCCAGGGAGAGCAGAAGAGCCTTAGCATTGCTCCCGAGCTGCTCCAGGGCCTCCCGTGCCTCTCCCAGCCTGGCTGGGCAGGAAAAGGGGTTTGTCCTGACCCTGGCCATCAGGAGTGGGTGATGCTGCCACGTACACCCTGTGCCAAGCAGCAGCCACCACCGTCCCCCTGCCCGGTGTGACCCCCTGCTTGGCACAGACCCCCTCGTGCCCTGTTTCAGCCACGCAGAGGAGACGGACACGTACACACAGAAGGGATGGGAAGACTTACATTCACTCTGAATATTTGCTGTTATTTCCAAAGTGCAAGCGTAACGAAAGAAAAAAAAGAAGGTTAATTGAAGAACAAGCCTGTATACATCATGTGCACAAACATAAACACGTACAGTTATTGTAGGGCCTGCAAATACTACACACAAATCGTTTTACAGTTCAAGCATGTTCTAATCTACCTACTTACGTGTCCACGTGGAGAAGCTGCAAACCCTCTTGTTTGCAGGGGGTTTTAGGCCAAAAGAAAGCACAGGGGGCTTGGACAGGCTTTGGTGTTCTCACAGCACTGCCTTCTCCCCTTCCCCATGGCCAGGCTTTCCCTGAGGCCCCCTGTTTCATCCCTCTGAGTTAGAGGCTAATACCTGCCTGATAAACCCTTTTTAGGGTGATGCTCAGAGAAAGTGCCTGTAATACACATATATAAATATATATATATATATATAGATCCTGTCCCCAGGACAGGGGCAGGTAGGATTTTATCCAAAGAAGACAACTTGTTAGGGCTGGGGCAGGGAAAAAGCACCTAGGCTGGCTTAAAAGAAAGAGCAAATAGTGCAGCTCCCCCTCAGACACTGGGGGGACCCCGAGGCTTTGCCCACCTATCTGCCCCCTCCTGAGCTGCTTCTGCTCTTAAAGCATAAGATCTGGGGAGCAAAACGCCTCCCCAGGGAGATCTCTCACCCCCGGAGCTGAATCCACATCCCAGCACCGGATGAAGGAGCTGATCTCTGTGGAGCAGGGAGGACTTTCACAGCTGGTGAAAAAGACAGTTTCACAGAGGCTGTGATTTGGAGGTTTATCAGCTCCTGCTGGAGCAGCTGGGGCTGTTTACACACCCCCTGGTCAGACCTGCAGCCACCGGAGCGTGGGTGACACTTCCATCAGCTCAACCCCACAGACGAGCAGCAGGGAAGGGAGCCCTGATCACCAGGTGGCTTAAACAAGAGCTGAGAGCAAACCCCTGATGGCTTCAAATGTTGGGATGGAAGTCAAAGGAAGCTGATGCTCCATGTCTCCATGGAGGGAGGCTGGGAAGGGTCGGGGTGGGGGGGGGGGACAGGCATCAGCAGGATCCCTGAACCTCACCCAGGGCTGGGAGATGCTCCTCACCCACCTTCTCTTGGCACTGCTGGGCACAACTGCCCACACACATTATTTACAAAAATCTGTCGTGCAAGGAACCCATTCAGGGAAGGATGACAAAAGGATGCTCTCAGTTAGGCTCCCAGTTCCCCACCAGCACTGGAGGGGACGATGTTCTCGGTGCTGTGCAGCAGGGAGGAGGAGGAGGATGGTCAGCTGCTGCAGGCTGCCTTGAGCTCTTCTCCACCAGCTGTCAGCATTTCTCTTACTTTCCTAAGCTCACATTACATTTAAGTAGCAAAATCACTCCTTTCCTGATGCAAAACATGAGAAATGGCAGAAGGCAGCTCTTTGCAGACCCAATCAGTTTTTTCCAGCTGCACCGGCCCCTCTTCCATGCTGGCTGCCTGCATTTCTGGAATGTTATAGATGCTAACAAAGCCAGGCCTGAAGGAACCACTGAGCTGTGTGCATCAAATAAAACTCCCATTTCTGGGAACTAGAGCACCCTGTGCGTGTTACAGCGCTGACTCCAGGGGAACAGAGATTCTCATCCTCAATCATCTGGAACGGAGCAGAGCAGGGACTCACACTCGAGTCTGGGACCCTCTCCTTTTCAAGTAATACAAGTATTTATTCCCCTCCACAAATCAGAGCTTTCTCACTCTTTCTCTTCAGTTATTTCCAAATTTCACCCAAAAGCCACTGCCTCAGATTTTTCCCTCCCATTTTGCTGCCCAGAGTCCAGGATCAGCTGAGGTACCACGGCTACAGCCAGGACTCCACGGAGCAAAAACCCACAGGGTAGAAATTTCTCCTATCAAGAGCAACCTAGGCACTTTAGCCTGAATTTAGACCCCAGCAGAAAGCCGTGTTTTTTCTACTAATGCACTGCTCACTGGAGGATTTCTGTGCGTTGCGCTGTCAGAAGAGGTTCCCTGCAGCGACAGGCTGATTATTATTAACAGCCGCTACAGGAGGAAGCTGGGACACAAAGAAATTATGCAACTGGTTTCCAGAACAGTGGCTGAGCAGCCCTCGGTACGAACCCCCGTCTCAAGCGCGTTCAAACATGTCAGGCTCTTCCCATGCGCTGCCCTGAAGATGCCCATTCAGCAGAAACATCAGCCCGTGTCCCCCCCTTTCCTCCTCGCTCCATATCCCCCAGCTCTTCTGAATAAAACATGACTCCCATCTCGTAATTAACTGAGAAAGAAAGAGAGAGAAAAATCCCTGCCCTCGGGGACCTGGGTGGCAGCATCTGTCCTCCCATGAAGGAGCATCCCGAAACCTGCCCGTGCTGTGTAGGAACACAGGGACTCCTGGGATGCTCCCCTGGAATCAACAGGCTGAAGACGTGCCAGGACCCAGTTTCTTCACCAGCTGGGCTCAGATACTCTGTCCCATTTTGATACCGAGTCCTTCGCTCAGCTTTTGAGACAGATTAACTCAATCAGAGAGTGATTTCGGTGACCTTCTGGAGGGCATGGGGTTTAAGAAGAAAAATAGCTTCAAATAAACAACCTTAGGCTGGACCAGGAAAGCCACCTGGACCATACACATCTTCACTCTACCTCCTCGACCGTTTCAGCAGGAGTTTTGAGGGGTGAACCATAACTTACAATCCAGAGGGACTTCGATGGCGCTGACGAGGTGATGAAGGCAGAGGGCCAAAGCTATTCCTGCGCGGGTGAGGTGGTGTCTTTGCATGACCATTTTGGAGGCCTGGGCAGCGTTAGGACCTCGGTTGCGTCCCCCGGGGCGAGCAGAGCAGCGGCAGGCACAGACAGATCCTCAGCTGCAAAACGAACACAAACCCAGCCATCACTGAGCCATCTCCAGCTCCGTTTCTGTCATCTTCCTTTTGGCAACTGTGGAGAGAGTTTCCAATCCAAAACTATTTGTGTGGAGGGACAGGGTGGGGGCTGTCAATAGTGCCAGAAATAATTTACAGGCTCTGGTGACCCAGGTACAAGCCCGTAATCACTGTCCTCCCAACCCCTGGGTTGTTCTACTGGCAGAAAATCCACTTTAGAAAATCAGGGTTATTTGTTTCATCAGGGTTATATCTCTCAAACCTGGAGAGACCGCTTGAATAGAAGGAGAAGGACCATGTTGTCTCCTGGGATGGATGGAAAGTTACTCAGAGCAATTGAATACAAAAGCAGTGAGCAGTCCCCATAGGATAAAATAAAAAAAGGATGATTTTCTGTTTACAAAAATAATAGTAATAGCATTTTATGCACAAGAAATACCTATCAAACATCCGTTCTCTTCAGTGGGGCACTGGGATGAGCTCTGCAGCCCAGCAATAGCAGGGGACTGGCTCTGGAGACCCCCTCATGTATCAAAGGGCCTGTCCCCGAGTGGACACAGCCCTAGCAGGGGATGGGGCACGGTGGGACCTTTCCCAACCAGTCTCTAAACGAGCCCATTTCCATCCAGGCTCCAGCTGGTTCCCTCCCCAGATGGTCCCTGGTGCCAGATGTGCAGCACGCCGCTGCCGGGCTCCCAAAGGCACCCAGCCAAACCCCCTGCACCTCCTCTCAGGTTATCATTTGCAATTTCCGCACACATACCTTGCATTTTGCTGTTAATAAACCCGCAGCATAAAAAAAGGTGGATAAAGAATCCCATCTGTACAATAAAAGCCCCCTTAGAAAGGCTGCCCAGAGGTTGCATCGCGGCTGCGCTACAGCTCTCTGTAATAGAGTTATTAAAAGGGCATCAGACGAGCAGACAGCTCTTTGGGCGAAGAACAAAAATAACGCCAGGGCAGCAAACAGTGGAAAATCCCCAGCCTTGCTCGGCACCGCTCCTCCCCGGCCCTCGCCCGGCCTCTCGCCGAGGAGAGGCCATTTGGCAAGCACGGGGAGCCCGTCTTCATGAAATATAAATAACCGGCTGCAGCTTGGGATGCTGCTACCCCTTCAGCTGCTCCCGAGCCCGGTCCGAGGCAATTGTGGGAGGGAGAGAGGGGGGACCCAGCACAACAGACAAAACCCGGGGGGCGCGGGGCTGCCGGGGGCTGGGGGTACCGCAGGGAACGCTGCCGGGGGCCAGCAGATGTCACGGGGAATAAACAGCCCTGACACATGGCCCGGGAAGCTCTCCCGAACCCCAGACAGGCTCAAACCCTGCCCAAGACAACCTTTAAGGATGCTTTTCTCCGTTTCCCTGATGGGGAACATGATGTGCTGAACGGTTCCCCCCCCCCCCCAGCCCTCCTCACCGCCCCGCTCAGTGCCGTCGGGGTCTCCGTGTCCCCGTGCCTGGGCTGAAGCCCAAAGGAACTCGTTGTCCCAGCATGTCCCAGTTACACCAGATGACAGATTGTAGGTTGTGAAGGGGCTTGGAGGGGAGTGTTGCTTTGATCTTTTTTTGCTCGTTCTAAGGATTTTCCAATCCAGCTGTTGCAATAAAAATAGTTGAAGGACAGAATAATTATAGGACTGGGCGAGTAATTAAAGTCATGTCCAGGACTTCTGCAGTCCTGTGATCAGGTCATGCTGAACAAAGCTTTTCAAATTACTTCTTTAGCTTCCTGTCTAAGGGAAGACATCATTTTGATCTGTAGCCTTCATTTTTTAGAGCGGTTCATTTCTCCGGTTACAGCTTAAAATGAGTAATGGATCAGCTGCTTTTATGCCTTTCTGTTACTAAGCACGAGCCTGACTTATGGACTGAATCAGCCAATGCTGCACCCAGAGTTTCCGCAAGGCTGAGATTCCTCGTGTCCTCCCTACGCTCACACACACTGATGCTTCACACCACCACCACAAGATGCTTTAAACCCCTCTTCATTCACGGATGTACGACGGGAGGGAAGGCGCAGGACAGAGGGAATTTAAAGAGGGCACATCTCTACCAGCTGCTTGGAGCCCAGAAAGCGAAGAACCTGTTGTTTTCTTTAGCCTGGGTACCAGTTAGTGTGAAAGAAATGGCTGTGACACGAAGGAGTAGGTTCCTGGCGCACGTGCTTGGGAGGTATTTGTATATTATATGCATTTTGCATTAAATGGGACCCTCCTGCCACCTTCCTGGCACACATGCTTGGGAGGTATTTGTATATTATATGCATTTTGCATTAAATGGGAATGCAGAAAGGGCTGAGCCCAAACAGGGATATATACAATACACACAGGAGGCGTCTAACTGATGCAAAGGAGTGTATCCTACCCGACATCACACTCATGGGGACTAGAAAATGAAGGGCTGTGCACGTCGGGAAGAGAGAAATTTGTAGATAACTTGAGCTGCCAAAGGGAAGAGCAGGGACACGATGGAGCCCGTGGGCAGAGCTACGTGGGAATGACCCGGGTCCTTCCCGTGCCGTCGGCCCAGCCATGGAGGACATCTCCACAGAGCAGCGCCGACTGAGAGCAAATAATCAAACCCACGACACACGAAATGCATCCCAGCCTTGAGCAGAGCGAAAGTCGGGCGGCTCCAGGGCCCCTTTGTCTCGGGGCAGATGTGGGTGCCACTCGCCGGGCACCGGGAACAAGCTGCCGCCGTGCCTGTGCGTGTAGGAGGGTCCCGGGGACAGGCAGTGCCGCGAGCCCCTGGCCACGCAGAACACTGCCCACATTGTCACGGCCACTCCTGGCCCGGGGACGGGGACATCTCCCCAGCACAGAGGGCTGGAGCTGCTGCAGGGGCTTATCTGGGGACGCTACGAGTCGTGAAGCTGCCCGACGCCTTCATCTGCTTCTGAGGCTAACTCAAACTGAAATGAGACCTCTTTTTCCCCAACTTAGCATTTCTTAATCGTTGTTCCCTGCCCCTTGTGCAACACAGAAAAGATCTGACTGCTGCCCAAAGAGCAGAACAAGCCCCTCAACCTGGTATCTGCAGCCACCTTCCAGGACGGCCAGAGCCGTGGAGGTGAGAGGGTTGAGTCTGGGGATGCTCAGGAAGCCTCTGAGCTGCCTGGACCCAAAACCCATCTGAAATCTGGGCCCATAATATTCAGTAAAAACACAAAACAGGCCAAAATCGCACACAAATAGTTGCAAGAATGTGATGCTATCAAATAGGAATTTAACTGCTTAAATGCATTTCTCATCCAGTGCTGAGCCTGCATCCAGGCACCAACAAAGGCCATGTCCCTGCTCCGCTTTCCTCCAGACACAGGCAAAATACAGCAGTGACTTGTACTCAGATGCCTTTTCCCCATATATTTACCCAGAGTTCAGAAGTGTTTTTCAGACTTTTTGGTGGTTTCCATCTCCCCCATGACCTTCTGCAACATCACTTCTCACAAACTGTTAGTCTGAGTTGAGAAATACAGCCCAGACCTTGGCCCAGACCTCCCTCCACATGCATCAGATGCTTTTGTAAATATGTTTTTCTCCAGACAAAAGCTTGAGTAACCCCAGGACAGGACCTTTTAATCTAGAGACTGCTCTTCCTGGCAAAATCCAACCAACTATCCACACAGCATGGGGTGCATCTGAAAACAAGAGGTGGATGTACAACCCTATCTCTGCTGCCTTTGGAGCCTCCCTCCTCTCTCTGAACAGGCACTAGAGGGATAAAATTAAATGCAAGAAAGGACAGAAAAGGCTTGGACACCTGGGGGTGACAGAGACACCCATGATGATTGTCAAATATTTTCTGAAAAAATAATAGATTTTCAAATGATTATTTCAAATGATCTTGCAGCTGGCAAGAAACTGCCACAGGGGTTGGTGGAGTCAAGAGGAGGTACGAGGAGTCGAGGGGTCTGGGATGCTCCTGTGTCCTGGCAGAGCCCCGGGGAGCCCCATGCGCCTCCCCCAGCGGGGAGAAGCCCCCCCTGACACGACACCCTCTCCCAAGAGGTGCTGATGGCGATGGCACCCACCGGGAGAATGTGGCTGGATTATCCCAAGAGCCATGTGGGGAACGGGATCCCACTGAAACCATACCTGGCCCATATGCTCTTACAGGGTCACTGCCCTGCTCTGCTGCCAGTGCCACACTCTCAGGTTTCTCCTCATGTAGAGACACGGCTCACATGCCAATAATTAAAACAGAAAACATATCCAAGCGCTATCCTTGCAAGCCACTCAAAAGCTGCAGTGAAAGGAGAACAAAATCAGCTTTTAAAATTCCTTTAGGTCCTTCTCCTTCCCTGAAGAGCCCTGTTCCAGCTTCAGGAGAGCTGTGGACGACACCACTAGAGAGGGTTTTCTCTGCAGGCGCTGCCTCCTCTCCTCTCCTCTCCTCTCCTCTCCTCTCCTCTCCTCTCCTCTCCTCTCC
>JAOXJM010000013.1:4451685-4462314 GCA_026413425.1 Tringa solitaria | reverse complement strand
AACCCCAGTTCCCTCAGCCTCTCCTCCTAAGACTTGTGCTCCAGACCCCTCACCAGCCTTGTTGCTCTTCTCTGGACCCGCGCCAGCCCCTCAATGTCTTTTTTGTGGTGGGGGGCCCAAAACTGGACACAGTACTCGACACACTGGACACACCTCCTCCATCCACCCCCCTCAGACCAGGCGACCTCCGCTCCCCAGGACCGCATCCTTACACCGGGTATCAGCCCAAATCCAGGGACAAATCTGCCTAAAAAAGAGTCAACGGAGGCAATTAAGCGGCTCTGCTCTTCCCAGCCAGAGCCTTGGAGCACATCTGGTTCCCGTGTTCTGCAAAACGCCTTTGACATTTAATTTTCAAATCCCAGGCGCTTCGACAGCGGTGACGGAGCAAAGCGGCAGCAAATCTGACATTTCATCCCTGAGCCATCCCTTTAGTGAGGCTACAGCACAGAAGAGTTTGGAGAAGTGGGAGGGGACCAAGAAAGATTGGGCAGTTCTTGAAAACCTTACATAAAAATGCAAAAACCAAGGCTATCTGGAAATCTGCCCCTCTCAGTAGCACCAGATTTGCTTTCACAAAAATGCTGTGTAACGGGTTTTCCTTGCCCTGTGCACACTTAGATCCTAATTACACACGGGGAATCAGAGGAAGGAGATCATTACCTCTCAGCTAGACTTCCTCACCAAGTCACATTACTACAGTATGATCGAGCTCGTGTCTGGGAAATCTGATTTCCAGTGACTGCCCACCTGCCATTGCTTCACAAATCTGCATGAAAAATTACCTTTTACTGGATTATTCTGCAGGCATAAAGTATGTCTTGTAATGACTTTCCAAAAAAGGGCAAACAAAATCTCACAAATCCACATTTTCAGCCCGTTTTCCAAAGGAAAAGCCCTCCCAGCACTGCCTGCCTTTCAGCTGGTCGCTGCCCAGTAACTTCCCAACCTGTTGGCCCATTTCAAATCCAGCCGGGGACCTCTCGGCCTCTGCTACAGACATCCAATTCCTAAAAATTTCCTGAAAATTGCCCGTTGGGGAGCTTTCATCTTATGGGACAGACATTCATCCACGTTTCTGTGGCCCTGTTCCCACTGCCCATCCTCAGAGGTGCAATACTGGCAGCCTTTAACGACAGACAAGCACGTTTTAGGCTGGTGTAGCAGAGATGCTGTGAAATCACACGTTATTTATTACCCCCAGCTCAGAACTAGAAGGGAAACACCACTCTTTGCTATTTCCCAGCAATGCCTTCACAAGTTTTCACATTACTCTGCATAAAATTCTCACCCTTTGCAACACGGTCATTAACATTGCCGGCACAGCCACTCCATCTGCCTTTTGAGCCCCCTCCAAAACAGTAATAAGTTAATTGGTAGAAGCATTTGGCTTCTGCATAATGAAGCTGGCACAAAAACAGCTTTTAACCTTCAGGACTGAGTACAGGATGCAGGATAGGGATTACTTGTTCACTGTGGGTTGTTTTTTTTTTTAAAAAAACAAAAAAAAAAAAAGAAAAAGGGATGTGTATGCCTATTGAAAGATCAGGCTGGTGCTTAGTATTTCTTTTAAAAGAAGGAAATTGAAGGCAAAAAGCAGTGAGGCTTTGCTGGAGAGATGCTCCCTGAACCACCGCTCCCCAGCTGCCCTGTGAACCCGCCATCTCTGGTGCCCGGGGTGATGCCCACCCTGAGCTGCAGAAACCCCATTTCTGGCACCGGTTGTGAAAATGGGAAGGCAAAAGGAACCAGTTTGTGCCCTGAGAAGGTGCAGATGGGCACAGGAACAGCGTAGGTGTCAGTAATAAATGATAGATAAGTAATAGGAGGGAAAAAACCCCACCAAACCAGCCACAGGACTAACCATTGAATCTAATCAGAGAATCATAGACTACCAGGCTGGAAGAGACACCAAGGATCATCTGGTCCAACCTTTTCTTGGCAAAGAATTATCATTTCCAGCATCCCACGGGCTGGGAGATATGAAACCCGTGTCCCACAACCCTTGCAAATGCAAATCTCCTCTTGCTGACAAGGACTGGAAGCAGGGGAAAACTTCACTAGATAAATAATAGAGTTTAAAGACAAGCAGAAAACAAAGGAAAGGAAAACTTCAATATTTAACTGCTCCTCTGACTCTCAAATTCATCCTCCCGAGCTCTGCATCGTGGAGGTGAACTGCTGCATGTGTTAAATGCAAAAATATCTTCGTAAAAACCATTAAAATGCTGCAGCTGACAGAAACAAGGGGTAATGAGAAGGGATTGGGAGAAGAGGGCTTAATCAGCAATTTTCTTGAGGACTCTATGTCAAAGTTTGAACTGAAATCTGCCTTTGGTTTTCTAGCATGGCTCAGCCCAAGCATCCCAAGGCATCCCAGCCCCAGCATCCTGGGCAGGCTCCAGCCAAGCAGGCTGCTTGTACTGCCTGCCCTGCCTGTGTTTCCTGCCCTCCTGCCCACATAGGGCTGGGAGGAACCAGCACTCAACCAGGCACCAGCCTCAGGACACCACCAGTCCCAGGGCTTTTCAAAAAAACCACTCCCAACCTCCTTCCCTTGACTTCCCCCAGCACAGAAGATGCCATAGAAATGCAGAGCGTGTTCCCTGTTGGCTAAAGAGATATGGAAAATGGTGCACGTTTTCTACACGGTTTTTCAAAGAGCTTCTTTCCCCTTTTTTTTTTTCCTAGCACAAACTGCTGGACATTTTCCAAGCAACACTACTCTCACACCGAAGGAACTGTGCGAGCTTGGGGTTTGTGTAGCGTCTTTAAGAGCGTGTCCTGGTTTCAGCTGGGACACAGTTAATTTTATTTCTCGTGGTTCTTGTGTTTCAGATTTGGTATGAAAGGAATGCTGATAATACATATTGTTGCAGCTGTTGCCAGGAGAGATTTGTAGTTTTCAAGGACTTTTTTTCAGCTTCCCATAGAAGCCTAGAAGAAGCCTAGGCAGAACGATGGAATGGCCAACAGAATGTTCCATACCATAGACCTCATGCTCAGTATATAAATGGGGCCAGATGGGTGGCAAGTACTCGCCATCACTGCTTGGGATGGTGCCAGGTCACCAGGCAGTGAGAGTGAATTGTGTCATTAATAAATATCATTACTTTCCTTTTCTGATATCGTTCTATTAAACTGTCTTTGTCTCAACCCATGAGGATTTATTTATTTTCTTTCCCCTCCTTTTCTCCCTCTTCTCCCTACCCTTCCTGGGGGGCAGGAGGGCTGGGTAGCACCCCAGCTGTGGTCCTACGTGCTGGCTGGAGGTAAATTACAACAGAACCCAAAGGAAAGCTACGCACTAACTTTAAAAATAGGGTAAATTTGAGTTTCTTGACCAAAATGCGCACAGAGAACCATGTGGAGCTGGATCACTGTAAAAGGGGGGAAAAAAAGAAATACACAGATTCCAAATTTTCCAATACTGTGCGGTGCTGACTGCAGCATCCCCAGCCTGTGGTACCGTAACGTAAGCGCCGGTTCCACCACTCGTGGCTGCTGGGCTTGAAGGTTGAGGCTGGTTTCTTCCACGCTACCATGGAGTTACGCGCTGGAATCCCATTGAGAGCCAATGGCACCGAAGAGCCTAACCCAGTTGGACATTTCTCCACTTTAAGACTTCGTTGGAAATGTTGATAAGGCGAACATACGCTTAAAAGATAGCTACATTAAAAAATCATCTCTCCCCAGAGATACTTTCACAGCTCATTTATTAAACCCCCTCAAAGAACAGAGGGGAGAAGCCAGCTTCAATTGTTTTTAAGCTGTAACAAGCGATGAGAGAGTTCAGTTTTGCCTTCCAGCCTCGCTGCTAGTTTCACTCCTAACAAGCTGCACTTCAAGGCAATGCACTTATCACACAAGTAGCTTCATTTCAAACCCAGCGTGAGCAAAAGGCAGAGCGAGCCACAAGCCTGATCACTTCTGGGCTGATCCTGTCTCCCCCCAGCTCCATCTTTCTCTATACCCAGTTCAACCAGACTCTTGCCTCGAGTTACGCTCCCATTGAAGGATGGGATTTTCATGCTGGTTCGCAGGGAAACCCGGGCTCCCTCCTACAAAACTGTAAAGCAGCACCATCCCCATCAGAAGGCACCAAGAGGCGTCTGTTAATGAGCTCTGGCTTGGTCCCAAGCAGGACCACTTGTTTTTTCCTGCTTGAAAGTATGTATATAAAGGCAGAAACAGCATTTTCCGGGTGCTCTTGCCGGAGGGAGAGCGCTGCTCCCCGGCTGCAGGAGGAGGTGGGTGGCTGTGAAGGCAAGTGCCTCCCGTGCTGGGAAGGCGGCTCCCGAGCGTTCATCACCATCTGAGAAGGAAACGCATTTGTACAAACATGACTGAAACTTTGCTTTTACAAATGCAGGCAGAGGAACAGGGTCTGTTCCCTTTCAGACATGGGAAGATGCCCAAACCCTCATCCCCTGAGGACCTGAGCCCACTCTCTCTTGGCAAGGGCTTCCCAAAGTAACTGGGGAAATCACAAGCCTGTCAGAACCCAGCTTGATAAAGCCAGAATGTTGTTTTTTTTTTTTCACTGCTCATAAAACACTCTTTTTTATGATCTTGCAATTACAAACAGCTGTTTATTTTGCTGGTTAGCTCTTTTAAAGCGTTCTTTCCAATGCATAATGAAAAGCGTCGGGCATTTTCCAGGAATTTTCTGAGCAGAGAAAGTTTGGCACTCTGTTACTTGAGAATCACTGAAAGGGTGCAATTAGCTTAAGAACAAGCATCTATTCTGGGTGGCAACCTCAGGATCCTTCCTCTGGCATCCAAACGGGCACCATGTGACGAGCGGATGCCAAGCAGCCCAGCCTCCCTCCCGCTCAGGCATGCATACAATTCCCATAATATCTGCCTCCCAGCCTCCCTCATGGCTCCCAAAGCTGGTCAAGACCTGCAGGCGTCTGTAACCCTTTGTCTGCTTTGCATGGGTTGAGAAAGCTGATGAGTTTCAGGGAACACGAGCAAACCCAACGCCTCAGCCCCGGGCGAGGTGCAGGCAGGGCAGAGGCAGGAATTGGGGTTCTCCCCCCTCTCCTCCCCGCAGGGTTTTCTACAGCTCTGAGCCTGCAAGACCAGAAGGACCAGATATAAAGGTGGCCACCGCCGCCGGTTCAGGTGGAAAAGGGAGAACAAACCGGCTGCAGAAGGACCAGGAGGCACAAGGACATCAGCGAGGCAGCACCAAGCCGAGCCGCGCCGCGAGCATCTCGGCGACCAGACGAGGAGGATTAAATTACAGAGGCATTAAATCAAATCAACCCCTCACTCAACCCAACTAACAGATTTCCACCATCAAAATCATGCGGAACGCAAGGGAGGCGAGCTTTTGAGTGGAAAAACGAGGATTTCCACGAAGGAGGAACAGAGCGTGAAGGACCAAGCCCTGCCCAAGAGCACAGGGGCAGGCACGAAGCCATTTAGGCTTCAGAGCGTCACTAAATCAGACATCGGGACCGGAGCAGGATGGTTTGGAGCAGCAGACATCCTCGCAGCAGGGCCCGTGTCACCGCCAGACCCCCTCTTTCTGGGGGTCACGAGCCCCCCACGCTCTCCCCAACCCCTCGCTCGCATCCCCCGGGAGCATCGCGCTCGCGCGTGGCCATGGCAACCCCCGTTCATGCGCAGAATCGCCCTCCCGAGCGAAAAGGGGGGGGGAGAATTCGCTCCCCAGCTCAAAAATTATTCATGAGAAATTAGGGAGAGCGAATTTCACTTCACTTCAGAAGCCAAGCCTTTTGAAGCGTGGTTCTCCCGCCCCCCAGCCCTGCCTGGGAGCAGGCAGGCAGAGGACCTTCCTCTCCATCCCCCTTGGCAAAAGGCTGCTAATTTAATATTAAAAATGGAAAAGAGCCCTTTTCTTGTGATATCAGTTCTGAAGCATCAGTTTGAGTGCCTTTGTTGTTGTTGTTGTTCTTAATTAGAAGAAAAACCTTCTCGAAGGGAGTCTCCGAGCAGTTGGCAGAGAGGCTGGTCCGTCCTCCCCACCGCTCCCAGACCCCCTCTCCTGCTCCTCTAGGCTCCCGTTGCAGCCTAAGCCAGCGTGAGTATCTCACATCAGGGATTTCTGAACTCATTTGGATTTATTTTTTTAATTTTTTTTTACTCCAAAATGCCAAACCTGATCTTGCACCACGAGGTAATTTGAGGCTGTGGACAGAGACCCGCAGGGATGCAGCGATGCTGTGGGGAGGGGGGCAGCCCTGAGCCACCCCTTTCCCCATCCCTCTGCCCCCACAGCCTTTTACTTGCTCATTTTCATCACAGCCCTTTCCCGCGCCCACGGGCAGTTTAGCCAGAGAGGGGCAGAGAAATCCCATTATTTATTGCAGTAAATAAACTCCCATGGAAAAGAAAACACCGGGATCAGGTCAGGATACAAAAGAAGTTGATTCAATTAAAGGACCATGTTCTGCCACAATTACATGATGGTGGAGAAATCAGAAATCTCCTCACCATTCCCACCCCACCAGGGCTCAATAAGCGTTTCCCACTGGGAATGGTTTTCCCTGTGGCTCAGGGATCCCTTCTTCTCCCCTTCCCTCTGGAGGGGGCAGAGGGTTTGCTTGAACCCTGGCAGGAGGAGCCAGCACTGCCCAGGTTCCCTGCTGCCCCCCCCTCCTCCTCCCCCCCGGGAGCCTGTCACCCATCCGACATCCTCATTTTCAGCCATTTTATGCTAATTATTTTCTGCAGAGTTTTATGCAAATTCATGCATAAATGTATTTGGGCGCATGGAAATGTATTTGCCACACTCCGAGTGGTGGCAGTGCCATCAGAACGTCACGTCAGCCTGGGGACACGCCTGGTCCCGCTCCATCTGGGGACACTAATACCAACCTGCCGGCTCCTTGCTGGGATGCAGGAGAGCTTGCCAGGCGTTACGCCCTTCTCACCAGTTCCCAGCAAATCCCTGCTAGATCTGACACGGTGACTAATGGCTCCTGTTGCATCCCCACCGCCGCAGCCCAGCGTGGAGCCCGGGGGGAGATAATTTTGACCTGCCTTTCAATGCTGGGACAATTATGGGTATGGAAGGAAAGACGCCAGAGCAACCGGAGGAGGAACACAAAAGGCATCAAAACTGAGCTCATCCAGAGGCTTTGGTTTCTGCTTTCCCAAATTGAGACGCTTCACGGGCAGGAGAGAGGCTGAGACCTGAGCTACAAGCTGGGGAGACCAACCTGCAGACAGCTCTGGGTCCTTGAAGGAGAGCCCCCCCCCCCCCAACAGATGCTGGATGGAGCATATTCTGGAAAGAAACCAGCAGCACAGAAGCGGGGTTGTGGCTATTGGGGCTCTTAGGATAGGTTTCCCAGTCAACCTTTTGAGAGGTTTTCATTTTAATCAGATCAAATTGCAGCAACAGACAGGTACCACTGATGTGTATATAACTCGACACAGCATCTCCAGAGCAACCTGGCTGCAATTACACCCAAACCGTCTGACCATACGGCCTGTGTCTAAACCCAGAGCAGCTGAGAGAGCAGCTTTCTCCCCTGCAGCACGGGCAGGGCTGGGGGAAAAGGCTGGATTTGTGTGCTGGGATGTGCTGGCCATCACAGAGGGCAACAAAGATGCAATATCCTTGTACCACACAGCTCACGAGTCCACCCGGACAGAGAGAGGAGAGCAGGGAGGCAGATTTCCAGGTCACCAGCTCATAAGTGCCTTTTACATTCCTCCAAAGCCCAAAGCCAGCCCAGCAGGCTGCACTCTCCTCCATGCACTGAGCTTTCCGAGGCCTCAAGAGCATCTCAGTGCATGGAGGGTTTGGGCAAAGCAGAACAAACAAAGCCTGTCATTACTATTTAATGAGAAATGCCCAGCGCAGTTTGTGGGAGGAAGACACTAATCACCTCCCCAAGGAGTTTCACCTCCATCGTCTCCATCTCCTCGAGGCTGCAGGGTGCTCTGAAGCCTCCTGCCACCGCGTGGGGCTGCCTGCAGCGCAGGGGTGGGGACAGACCCCGCCGTGGTACCCGGGAGCAGCCCGATTGCTAGATGTCTGCCCTGGGCAAAAAAATAATCTATAGGTGCTGTGGAATAACCTCCTTCCCACACCAGCTCGGATCCAAACAAACCCCCAGCCCAGAGGGAGGGAGCAGGAGCCTACAATCAGCTTACACCCAGATTACTGCAGAGCCGCCAACTCCTTTTGCAAGAAAAAGCTTATTAGTAACCCAAGAAGTCGGGATAGCACTTTTCCATCTTGCCCTAGAGCTCTCAGGATTAAAAGAGAAGCATCCTAATTAAATCAAAAGGTACATATGCTTCTGATGAAGGCTGGTATTTACACCACCGCCTCCCCCCCGCAGAGGAACGGGCTGTTTCCATCCAGGCGCAGCGGCAGCGTCGTTCAGCTCCGGCTCGGTGATGAGCAGCCCCGAGAGCAGGAATTAAGGGGTTAGACACACACGTCATCCCTGCCCGACTTGGAAAAGAATGGAAAGCAAGAAAGTCAAGCTCTGCAATAATAGACATCAAAACCCAATTATCTTGCCCCGTGGCAGAACGAGGCACTGAAAGAGCCGAGGGGGCGTAGGTGCCGGTGGCCGATCTCAGCTCACCACTGCCCAGCAGGACAGCCACACACAGCTGGAGTCGCTGGCAGGTCTCAGCCCCAAGGTGACTCACACCATGCCCTTGGGACACACCGGTCAGCCCTCAAGCAGGACACAACAGCACTTTCCTGCCCGTCCTCTTGCAAACATCTCAACATCCAAGACTTTTACAGAACATCACCTCCAGCACCACCTCCTCACAAGTCACTCCAGAGTCGCCTACCCTTTGCCTTTCCCATTTAAGATACAGTTTTTCCCCTCCAGAGCTCAGGTTAAGGTTCTCCATCTCCTCTATCCCAAACACACCGTGTCTCCATGTACCGGGGAGGATGCGCTAAGCCCTCACAGAACCGCGAGCCCCACGGCTCTGCCAAGTAGCCCCCAGCCCTGGAGTGGACCCAACCAGCCAGGGGCGAGCCCAGAAATCACCGAGCTGCTGCCCAAGACCCTTTTACCACCCTCCCTCCGACACAGGGCTGCGTTATCTCCAGCCCACCCATCCCCACGGGCCGGTGAAGGGGAGAAGGCACAATAGCCGTTATTAATAACTCCGACTTTTCTGCTCCCTTCCCTCCCTGCTCTTGCTGGATTTTTCCCCATGAATAATGCAGGAGCTGTGGTGCAGGACACTACCCACTCTGTCCCCTGCCATTCGAGTGCCAGCCAGGGCCTGTCCCCGTGTCCTGGGTGCCAGCGCCGCCGGTACGACGGGGTTTTGTTCCCAAGATGCAGCTTCCTTTTGTCCCAGCCCCGCTGGCAGCAGCATCCCCGGCGGGGAGACAGACCCACACATCGTGCAGCAAAGCTGCCCAGGAGGCAGGGCAGAGATCTCAGCCACACCAGAGCCAGCCCAAAGGTGGAAATTTCCCAGCCAGGGGTTTCGAAGCATTTCAACTACGTTTCAGGACAATTTTTCCCCGTCTCCAACAGCAGCATCTCCATTTTTCAGCTACGGGAACTGAGGCAATGAAGGTACAGGAGGGTGAAGGGAGTCACAGGGAGCCTCATTTGATTGCTCTCTCAGATTGCTCAGGTACCAGTATCACAGAATGACATGGGGTTGGAAGGGACCTCTGGAGATTATCTTGTCCAACCTCCTGCCAGAGCAGGTCCACCCAGAGCAGGTCCCACAGGAATGTGTCCAGGTGGGGTTTGAATGTCTCCAGAGAAGGAGACTCCACCACCTCCCTGGGCAGCAGTGGAGTCTCCTTCTCTAGAGACATGGTACCAACCCTGCTGGTACCAAACTGAAGCTCAAGAGAGTGAATTCATTAAAGCACACACACCCCCCTTTCCCCTGTAGCCACAGCCCTGATATGCCCCAAACAGAGACCTCCCAGGCTCCGCTGAGAATGTTATTTATTGCAAGGTACAAGATGAAGCCTGAGAAGTACGAACCCCTCCAGTTTAAGCAAGAGAAGCCGAGGAGGAGGCTGGCCAGCATTTGAGAGGACACACTTTGGACAGCACGGGGTAGAAAACAATGAAAATTCCCTTTGAGCTCCCAGGTCCTGCTCTCGCAATGCAGAAAGCACCGAGCACGCTGCACAACTGAGCTCCAAATGTCTCTCAAACCCTGCCTGCTCCTAAACACGAACTGTCCTTGAGACTGTGCCCGGTGCAAGACGTCCTGCCTCCAGCTGCTGCGCGCCCGGAGCACACGGTCCCCCCCCCGCCAACCACCCACCGGCCTGTGATGCATCCACCCTGTATCACCCCAACCGTCTAAAAACACACGAGCAAGGCTCCAATGCCACGAAGCACAAGCAAATAGAGCAAAGCAGCTCCCAAACCCTCCTCCCAAACCCGCTGGGCTCCAGCCCTTCTGCTGAATCACTTACTGCATTGCCGGCGCGGCCGCTGGGACCTTCCCGAGCCCTGCGAGGCTCACGCCGGAGACACAGCACCCGGCAGCATTGGCTGTGGGTTTAACTCCTGGAGCATCACAGCACACCAAAGGCATCCAGAGCCAGCGAGAGGATAATTACCTCCCAGCAGGTTTCAGCGCAGCCTCAACTGCCCTGCCCTGCCTATAATTAACTGCATCCCTAAC
>JAOXJM010000013.1:4399622-4427430 GCA_026413425.1 Tringa solitaria | reverse complement strand
CACGTTCCTGTGGGACCTGCTCTGGGTGGACCTGCTTTGGCAGGGGGTTGGACTGGATGATCTCCAGGGCTCCTTTCCAAACCCATATCAGCCTGTGATTCTGTGAAACCAACCCTGAGGGTGCTCGACTTGCTCACCATCTTGTGTGACTGAGGGCAGCAAAGAGACACAAGCCCACAGCAGCAGAGTTTGCACCGAAGCCTCTATATAGGTTATTGGTTAATTAATCAATAGGCTTGATCCTTTTCAGACACTTACAGAAACCTGCCTAAGCAGAGCAATTAGTATTAGGTGGGTTTCTGGTACCTCTGTTCCCACTTAAATTACCCGTGATTGAGCAGCAGCTGCAGGCTGGAGCTCTTCAGCATGAAATAGCTTGTAAAAGAAAGATCGCAGATCCATAATGCTTGTTTTGAAGGTGAACAGCAGCATCCTATACTGAAAGGTAATAGAGGTCTTTTGTACAAAGAATTCCCACCTGAAATCCTAGAAATCATGTAAGTAGACTGCATTAGCTACACATCATAAATATTGATGCTGTTGCTAAGGGGAAGGAGGGCTGGGTTCAATGTTAATGGACTGGTGTTGGTATGCTGGAAAGACTCTGGGGAGCAAAAAGGACAAAATACCTCTGTCAAAGAGAGAGCTGAGTGCGTCTCCTGTGGCTTTCGGGCAGGGCTCGTATGGCCCCGGGAACGTGCATGTTTTGATACGTGTGTGGGTTGTTCCTTGTACTCCTTCTCCGAGTTTCCAGTCAATTATGTGACCTTGTGAAAACAGCAGCTGCTTTTGCATCTGATCTTAGGCAGAGCACAGACCACAGACGTGGGGCTGTGTGTCTTCACGTCTGGGCCTTCTGCGTCCAGCACCGGCATCTGGCTTCAGTTGTATCCCCTGGGGAGGGGGGAACTGCAAGGCTTTGGGCGCACAGGGCAGAAGATGCCTTCTGCATGGGTTGTTGTTGGAGGTACTTGATGAGCTTGTGCAGTTGTGTAGGAGGAGACAGCTCTCACATTTTCACCACTGGGCTCGCTGGCACAGGCAGAGCTGAGGGGTGACGGTGGGTCCAGTGGAGAACAACCCACTTCCCAGTGAGCAGAGGCTGGGCCGAGCACGGAGAGAAAACATGGGGAGATGCTAGATCTAAGCTCCACTCAGCCACAGGTGGAGTGATGGAGGAAGAGATGGTTTTGGAGAGGGCCCCAAGAGGTCTGTCCTTGGGATCTTGTTCCACAGAGCTGCAGAATGAGGGATGGAGATGTCCAGCTGCTCAGCATCCCCTGCCCTGCAAAACTGCAGATGCCTTCAGGCGGGAGAGGAGGACTAATTTGAAAAGGAAGCTTTTAAGGAGAGAGGCTCCACACAACATAAGATGATGAACGACCACTGGAGCAACCCAAGCCACCCCACAGCCCCGGTGGTGACCTGTGCTCCGAGCTGGTTGGGGTGACAGCCGGATCTGCCCTCTTCCCACTGCAGGGGCACTTTCACACCCCGCTGAATTTCTGCCCCCTGTTTGCCTGCAGGACTCGAGAACCTGAAGAGCCCTTAATGGGTCAGGTATCTCAGGAGAGGATGATGCTGACAATCAGTGGCTGGAATTTCCCTTCCTCCTTTCCCCCTCTGAGTTTTTCCACTCCCTGCCTCTACAATTCCTGATGGTTTCCAAATTTCAAGCGCACGAGGTGTTACAGAGGCTAGGCTTCCATGGCTGCTTATTATTCACAACAGAACAAGACCTAGACAGCAAATTGCTTTGTTGATCCTGTGAAGGGAATCGATCCTTACAAGCTTGGTGCATCTGACATGTTTATCTCTGGCCGGGTGCGGGGAAGGATGCTCACGGCGGGGCTGGGAGGGGTGGCCCAGCTCGTGCTGGTGCTCCCCCCGCCCCCGAGCCCTGGTGTGGAATGAGCGTGAAGGCTGGGATTAGCTGATGGGCTTTCAAGGCCAGAAGGCATGGTTCTGGTTGTCTGATCACCTGCGCGGGTATTAACTCTGGTATCTCATCTGCAGACACTGAGGACTGTGGGCATGAATGTGAATTAAAAGGCTGGGGGGGGGGGGGGGTGTCCAAATTAGCTGGGGTGATCCTGAGGAACAAGAGGTTCTTCCACCAAGGAGTTTGTAGGACCTCTGAAAAGGATGTAGGTGTTGATGCTCTTTATTGGGCCTTAATCATTAATTAAACCTTGGACTTTATGGTGCTAAAGAGCTGCCCACTCTGGAAGAGGTGTCCCTGCTTGCATCCCCCAAACACCAAGTCCTCTGCTCACCCCCCACCCCCCCCCCGACCCCTCCTGGGGAGATGAATCCCCTCTGGTTCAGGAATGGGACCAGAGAGGGGTGGGCTGACTTTTCTTCACGATGCCCAGTTCTGCACTACACAGTTCAAAGCTCACCCCGAGCTAAAGAAAACAAGATGAGAAGCAAAAACAACCCGAATCCAGGCTGGGGAGAAAGTGATTACTTGTTAATGGAGCAGACAGCGATGAGGCTGCCCCAGCCCTGCAATTCAGGCAGTAAAACCCACCCGCTGGGAGCCTCTGCCACAAACTTGTAAGAAAAAGCGAGTTCTTCAGAGAGAATAACAGATCATAAAGCTGCAGGACACACAGAGATCGTTAAGGAGGTGGCAATGCCTGAGCCCCCACAGACAACAGGCAGCAAACCCCGGGTGCTGCGGGAGCAGGTCCCTGCCGGGGCAGGTCTGGAGTGTCCCCAGAGGTGACACTACCCAAACACCGAGGTGGGGACCGTGTGTGTTAAAACAATGAGAATAATCAGCAAAAGACACAAAGTGGAAGCAAATAGCGCAGGAAAACACCTACTCGTGGGTTCCAGCACCACATAAATCTCACCGATGGCGAACAGGAGGTGGCGGGCAGGCTGTGCCAGGTTTTAGCCAGTTTCAGGTGAAGTCAGTAAATCAAATAATTTTCCAGCCTGCACGTGTCTCAAAGGCAACTGCAAGCGTCCAGCGGTGCCTCATTTGACTTTTACTTTTGCTGATATAGACCCAGTGCTTTGCCACTCCAGCATCTTTCCCCTGACAGTTCATCGATTATCAAGCTGGAAGGGACAACAGTCATAAATTCATTTGATCTTGTTTATAGTATTCGTCTGTCAGACTTCCCTGAATCGATTCCCATTTAAACCAGAATAATTCTCTCAGGAAAAAAAAATAAATATCTATGCATGGCAGAAAACTCTCCTAAAGCCCTTTTGCATCACGCTCAAGCCCTCGGTGCACAGGGCAGATCCTTCAGTCACAGCCACCCCCCAGCATCACTCTGGCCCCAGTGTTGGGAGTACCCAGGGTTGGCACAGGCAGGGATTTGACCCATCAGTTGATGGGAGGGCAGTGGAATGAAAAATAAACAATTGAAAGGGAAGCAACGGCCCTGGAGTCCCAGCAGGGTGGCATTTGGGGTTGCTGGTTTGGTTCAGTATTTCTGGGCGGCTCCAGTTGGAGTCCTTGGACTCAATGATCTTAAAGGTCCCTTCTGACCTAGACAATTCTATGATTCTATAACACAGGTTATTACTCTCTTCACTCCCACACTCCCCACCTGTGATAGAGCAGAAATAATTGGGTTTTTTTCCTAATTTTGGTGTGTAGAGCATAAGATTGTTGGGGAGCGGGAAGGCTGTCTTCTAAGGTGGCCTCTGCCTTCCCCACACAAGTGATGGCCCAGGAGTCCCCCATGGGGACCCTGCCTGTCACCCCAGGGACCTGCCTGCCACCCCAGGGACTTGCCTGTCACCCCGGGACGCTGCCTGCCACCCCGGGACTCAGCCCCCCACGGCGGTGCCTTCCCTTCCCTAAGGAACTCAGCCAATTAACGGTACAGCCCATCGTGCTGCTGTAATTGCACACTATATTGCTCTAAACAGTAACAACAACAACAAAAAAAAATGGTTGCTGGGACTAGAGACTTGAAAAATCCATTAAAGGATTTATTTTTTATTTTTTATTTTACCCAATACCTTGGGGGTTTGAAAGCTCATCTATGTGTTACTGCTCCAACAGAAAACCAGAATAAATGCATATTTGAAGTAATAAAAGCCCTTTCGTACTAAATCTGAGTACAAATTAACAATTACTGGTGCTGTCTAATGCCTTTCTGCCTCAACATTTTCATTTAACAGCCGTTCTTTTATCTTCAATGCTCCAGTTATTTTTTTTTTTCCTCCAAGATGCTTATTGTTAGGTTGGGGAGGGAAGTGTTGTTTTGTTTTGGGTTGTGGGTTTGTTTTTTTTTTTTTTTTCCCTTTCTTTCCAATTTAGCAGCAGGAGGAAAGGATTTTATTTGCTGTTCAGGCAAAAAAGAAGAAAGAGAAAGGAAAGGAGGGAGCCACCGCTCCGGCTGCTGGCACGGAGCCTTCTCCACGCTTCGGTGCCAGAGATGGATGGGCTGGGAGCTGCTGGGGTGATGCTGCACCCTCGCACCACAGGGGCTGGGAATGTTATTTTGGGAGGATGGGATGCTGGATGGGATGCTGGATGGGATGCTCCTCACCACTCAGGTGTGCTGCTACCGGGGCTGGGGTCCCTGCCCACCCTGGGCATCGTTGCAGAGACACCTGCGAGCAGGTAAAGTGCTGCGTGGTGTGTAATCGTCACCTTGATGCGTCCAAGTGTTGCACAGCGGTGGCCAACGGCCTCCTCTTGACGGCAGGTGGCAAAGGGAGCTTGGGAACAACCCAGCCGGAGGAGATCTGGGGTGGCTTTGCTCATGAAGGAAAAGGTGGAAGGGTCTCCCAGGAGAAGGAAAACCGGGTGCTGAGGATCTGCCCGTCAGCGGCATCGCAGCCCGGAGACAGCGGGGGAAAGGAAGGTGAGCAGACAAAGCCTCTCGCCTTTCTCGAGGGCTGGGGATCTCAAAGCACGGGTGGGAAACGAGGAAAGGAATGAGCCACGGAGTGAACTGAGGGCATGAAAACAGAAGGTTACCCCCAAGCGCTGCTCCAGCTCTGCGTGTGCTTCCTCTTCACACCCCATTAGGTTTATGGGGAAGCGCATGACACAGCTGGGACCCGAGTAACTGCTGTTGATTAGCGCTCTGCAAACAAGCAGGGCTGATGGATCTGAGCACAGGGGCTTGGGCAGAGAAGAAAGGTTGTCCATGGGAAACCTCTCAAAATACGGCAAGGGATGCTCTCCAATTTCCAGCCTCTCCCCACCCTCCCGACAGACTGCGCCTCTCTGCGGGTCACGGGAGGGTTTTGGTTTGTGACGGTGGGAAAGAGCCGTGACAAAACCTCATCCTGCACCGGGGCACATCAAGGAACTGGCTGCCACCACCAGCATCAGCATCGACGTGTGTGAGCATCATCCTTGTGTGTAAGGAGAGAAAAAGAGGGATCCTGAAGAACACTCAAGCTCTAAATACTTTCACTCGTCTCAAACTTTTGGAGAAGGGCATGAAACATCTCTTTAAAAAAAGAAACCTATTTGCATATTTTGCATAACTTAGCAGGAGACGCTGTGTGTTTTTGCTCTCCCCCAAGAGCTGTATCGAGCTTCTCTTTGATCTGGCTCCTCACATCATCGATAAAGCACAGCATCAAGAAAGCACCACCGGGGATGTCTCGTACGGAGGAGCAGGAGCACCACAGCTCTTACCTTTGTGCTTAAAACCACCCTGGGGTCCCTCATGCTCATCCACGGGAAGGTTTCTGCCACAAGAACTGGGGTCAGAGCAAAGTCCAGCTCAGGCAGGGGTCAAATGAGTAAGTTTTAGGGCACTTCCTTGGTAATGGAGAGTTGTCCTAGTGGTTAAATCCACCAAGCCCCTTTGGGACTCCTGAGCCCTTTCCAGAGAATCAGTGGGACCCAGTGGCCAGGACTCTGACCAGTATCTCAGGAGACCCAAGGGCCTCTCCCAGCTCTGCTGCTTCTTCATTAAGTGACCTGGTGATTGCCCTTTCTGGCCTGGATGGGGACGGTGGGATGCTCCCCCCCACTGTAAAGCACTCTGAGATCCCAGGTGAAAGTAAAAGGGCCCCAACGGCCCCTTGCCGGGGGGTTCCGTTTGGTTATTTGGCCTGTTTTAAAATACAGTTCCTATTCCTTGCCTCTATTTCTCACTAGGGAGCACAACACGCTCTTCGCAAGGCCGTATCATGTTTTGAAATTCAATTCATTGCAATCAGCAGCAGCAGCAGCTCTGAGGGCAAATGGAGAAAGCCAAGAACGTCGTCTCAGTTAATAAGATAACAATTTAACATGTGGTGGGGTTTCTCTCCCTCTTCCTCCATTCAAACAGACCAGCAGACATTTGGAGTTGCCTCTAAGTAATTTAGTAGAAAGGCTGCTATGATTTCAATCCCCCATCCACCCCGTTACCATCCAGCAATGCTTCTTGTCACCAGCCAACGGCATTTAAAATATTTACAGCCCTGTCTTTTCCCTGGGGAAGGATCAGAATAAATCATTGTAGCCGACAATAAATCAAAAATTAATCTCCCGAAAGTGCGAGGCCTGTCCGATCCCTCAAATAACAAGCAGCAGAATTTATCAAGTAAATTGGTACTGGTGTCTGCATGGCATTGCCGTGGGGTGTAATGGATGGGGTGGAAGGGCAGGCAGCTCAGCCAGCCTGGGGAGCTCAGACACCAGGGAAAAACGTTGGGGGATGGCTCTGGGGTCATCAAATGCCACCTTCCCTTGTCACCCGTGTGGTGTTGTTCCCCTACCATCCCAGAACGAGAGCTCCCGTTCCCACACATCCCATCTTGCTTTCTCTACATGTGAGAAACCATAGTAAAGCTACAGCAATCAGCATCTGACCTTGTTTGTGTCTTAATTGCACCCTTGGAATTATTGCAAACCCCTCCTGGACCAATCAGACCAGGACCTTATACCACAACCAGTGCAAGCTCCCAGCTGGGTCTCCCACACTGGTACCCAGCACTGGTTTTCCCACAGTCGGAGCTCAGAGCTGCACGGATGGAGCCCCAGGGAGTGAATATCCTTGGTCTTGTTTCCACACGTGTCCCTGTACCCACGCAGCCCTCACAGGGACCAGCAGCTCGAGCTCAGCACGGAAAGGGACACGGGGAGAGAAATTATAAGGTCCTTTACACAGTGATGGTCTTTTTCTTTTGTATTTTCCAACATATAAACTCTGAATATACTCATCCTATTGGTATATCTTAATAATGACTAATTTATACTGTCAATGTTTTATAGGACATTATTCTTTTAAATCTCCGTTGCACTATATATGTACACACACACATTTACTACAAAGTTTTCTGCCAAGGAACCCCTGACTCCAAAGCCTTACAACTGCTGCAGGAAGGGCTCAGCTCGTGGGTAGGAAACAGCACCCAGGCCACAGGCTTCCAGAGGCTCTGGAAAAGCAGAAAATAAACTGCTCTGACTCTTGCACGCAGAAAAAGCCCTTAAAATAAGAGGAGGAAAGGGTGAGGAGGTTTCTGCTCCTAGAAAGAGGAGATGGGAGGCTCAGGGACTGGCCGTCAGCATTCCAGGGGTGACCTCCCCTGCAGAGGGGACCCTGCCGGGGGTGGCAGCGGGGGCTGAGCTGGGCAGAAGCCCCCACCACCTTCCCGGGAGAGGCTGACATGTGGGGCTTGCCAGGAAAGAGGAGCAGGTCTCCGCAGATTTCTGCTTTGGGGTGGAAAGAACTCACTCCGTGGTTAGTGGAGCTCCAAATAGTTCTTGGATGCTTTGATGTGGATCACATGTGAAAGCAGTGTGAGGCGGGGAGCAAAGAGTTTTGATCAAATTCTCTCTTAACAGTCTCCGGAGAATTATTTTTTCTTTTTTTTCTTTTTTTTTTTTTTTTCCTGTGGTATGGAGCCCGAGCAGAAGCGATGCTGCCCAGCCACGGAACCGGCTGTAAAAGGGCTGCTGCTGCCAGCAACGTGTAAAACCCTGCACCGAGCAACGTGTGAAACCACACAGCGAGCCACCGGCACCCTCACTCCTCCGCTGCTCCCCCCAACCCCCTGCAATAACGATCAATCCACAGCCCTGTCCATTACTGCTCTTTAAAAAGCTGATTTATCCGAATACCAAAATCGCTCTTTCCTCCCCCCCCCCCCTCCCCAGTTGGCAGCCGCTATATCTGCTTTTCCTGCAGTGGAGGAAAAATTCCCTTTTGATCTTCCCCCCTCTCCTCGCAACAAATTAAGACTAAACTCATCTGTAGTAATTGCTCCCAACAGACTTACTGTGGGCACCTCCTCTCTTTCTGCTGCAGCTCAGGACCTGGATGTTTAAGTCAATCTTATAAAAGAGAGTGAGACAGACGAAGAGATTAGAGGAAATTTTATAGAGACGACCCCAGCTATACGCAGAGAGTGCAAATATTTAACTGGAGACTGTCACTGGGATGTGTGTGGAGTCCCCTGACGCCCATGGGGACATCTCTGACACTTCTCTCTCAAACTTGCTTTTTGTTAAAGCCTCTCACCACATTCAGAGCCTCCGAACTGCAGAGAACGTGCAGGTTTCTTTATTATTTTTTTTTGTGTGTTGTTACTAATACGTGTATGCAAACATTAGGGTTTTTTTTAAAGAAACATGATTTATAAGGTGTCAGGGCTGTAAGGCTGGCTAACCTAGGCAGCAAATTAACTTGGGAAGTGCCAGGGTGCATTAGTTTGACTGACAAGCAAACAGCCTGAACCGGGTCAGCAAATTTGTTAGGTGCCTTAGCATTTTCCTTAATGGAATCAGAGAGATCTCTTTAACAATAAATTAATCTCTGTCAATAGCACACATAATAGGGTTTTCCTGACAGACAGCTTCCCAGGATGAATCTCCTTCCTCTCCTGCACCTTTCCCCCCCCAGCACAGGACTGTTGGTAGTGATGTTCTCTCAGGTGGCAGCAGAACCCCGGGTCCCCCTCTGGAGACCGACCGGGGGTCTCGGGAGGAGCAGGGACTGGTGGGCTGGTCCCCACAGGACAGCCTGGTGCTGCCCAGGTCCCTGGGGCTGCTGCTCGGGGGAGGATTCAGGAGATGGAATCTGCCTGCAGCTCGGCTGCAGGAGAAGAGACCTCTCCTCAGGTCTGAGCATGCATTTTTCTTTTGGTTGTTTTTATATTATTGCATTTTGTCCATAAACTCAGTTTTCCCTTCATTCCATTTTCTCTTAACTTCGCCAGAATAACCCAGACCTGTTATTCTTCTGGCTGTGCCCAGCTCAGCACCAGGATCCCTGCACCCACCTCAGGGGGATGGATGCTGCAGAGGGTCCTTCCAGGTGAGGCACGTCCCTGTCCCTCTGCTGCAACGGCCAGTTCTCAGGCAGCAAGATGCCAGCTCAAAACCAGAGGTTTTCACTGAACCTTCCATTGATGCAATCCCCAAAACACAGTGTTTTAAGCAAGAGCCTTGCATGGCCCTGTTCCTTCGTAAACTGCGGCATAAGGAGGGAGGCTTCACAACTCCTGTTTTCTTCCTTTGTGCTAAACCTCAAGACAGCAAAGTTTTTATTTATAAAGTTATTCTGAGGTTTTAACAGGATTTTACAAAATTTGCCAACTGTGTACACACGTGGGTGTGTGTTGACTTGAGTGTTTTTCTTGTCGTGAGTTACACAGACAAGAAATTACTCTGTTCAGAAGAGAAGCCTCATTCCATCTCTTCACACTCGTTTCTCCATCTACTCATCTCTCCAGCCAGCTATCAATCATCTTTCAGTAGCATAACCATCTACCATGTAATTATCTACCTATGATATTTTATGGCTTGGCTATCCATCTGTATTTATCTTCCTCCACATAAACACAAACACCCATCTGCTTAGTCTAATTGCTCTCTCAAGTCTTCCCCTTCTCCTGGGGGTACTGGTTTGCCTGGGGACCACTTAATTTGGCTGTGATCACACCCTGAGGGTGATCTCAGGCAGACCAGGACCTAAACCAGAGTTTAAACCCAGCTCCCAGTCTCTCCCAGCAGCGGGGAGTGTTTCTCAGCCCCTCTGGGCATTACAAACACCAGGTACCCTGTGAAGGCACGGAGCATCCAGAGCCAAATACGTTTGCAGTGGCTCAAGAACAAAAGTGTCCCCTTATCCCACGTGGCAGAACAAGCTCCAGCAAGGACACGGGTACACACAGCCAAATCTAACTGGTTTTCACCCATTCTTCACTGGAAATCGCTCCAGGTGCATGTAGCCTGCCAGCGATACTGTATTTATGGTATTACTTCTGATTTACCACTTGTTGGGTTTTATTCTCACCACATCCTTGGTTTATGTGGCATTTCCTCCACTCCTATTTGTCTCTTCTTTACAGACGGACGTGCCCCTGAAGGTTGGACTTTAGAGCCAGTTGCAGAAGGAACATCTCGATACATCAAATCTGGGTTTCCAGCAGCCCCGCTGATGCCTTAGCCAGACTTTCTCCTCAAAACAGCAGCAAGTTGTTTACAATTATACAAAGAGGCTCTTTATTTGCCACAATTACTACCAAGAATGTATAGAAAAAAAAAAACCAAAACAAATTATGAAATGAAAAGATTGCTAGATCGCATTTTCCTGCCAAAATCAAGGCTGGTTTTGGCTCAGACTTTGGCCTTCGTGTATGATGCAAACCAGTTTGCTCCTTCCCTGGGGAAAAAGGGAAACTCTGGCCCCATTGGGATGTCACTCACATTTGCTGGGTTGATGTTTTATGGTCACCCAAGGAGAGGATGAGCTGGAGGAGGGATGCACTGGCTGTCACAGGAGATGGAGGCAGAGAGGGGAGGATGGAACACGCTCTCTCCGAGCATCTGAGCTTGTCAAGGCATGAGGAGCTAAAATTGGTGCCTACCTGACATGCCAAAAGGAACCTGAGGCTGCTGCACAATTACCCTTCCAAATACAGTGATGTTTATCCTGCAGCAATTTTCCATAATTACACTGACGGTACCTGACAGCCCCACGTCAGCTGGGAGAAGGCCCTGGCAGTTGATGTTCTTGCTTCCTTCCCACTGCCGTGGTCCTTTCCCCCCACCCCCCTTGGTGCTACTCTCCAGCTTTCTGACTATTTCAATGACTTTTGACAAGTCAGGAAAGTTGAACCTGGATAGATCTTAGCTTCACCAGAGACAGGGAGTTCAGCCCCGGGTTACAGGGGGACCAAAGACACCTCCAGCCGCTCTGGGATGGGTGCAAGCACCAAGCAACAGCGTTTGTGGTGAGCAGCAGTGTTTTTTTTTCCAGCAACCATGCAAGCTGGAAGGGGATCAGGTCAGATTTATCCTGGCTTTCAGCTCCAGGGCTGAGCTGTGTAAATCACTGCCAGCCCACTAACTTCAAGGGAAAACAGTGGATTATCCCACCTGGGGTCCAGCTCCCTGCAGCAAAAGGATGCTCTTGGCCACAAGGCACATTCCTCCCCACTCAGTGACTCTTCCAGTGCTCACAAACGTTACCTACAGCTTTTACATTTGATATGTCTGGTGACACAAGCGTTTTCCCTGAAAACATCACTCACAGCCAGAGCTGGATGGAGTACAGCTACTCTCAGCTCTCTGCTCCGAAAGGAGGAAGAGCTGGGAAAGCATCTCCCTTTCTGCAGCCGTCCCTTCCACAAGCTTCCCTGTGCAGGCACAAAGATCTGGGCACGTCACTTCCACTCGAACTCAGCTTTCTCTCCTGGCTCTGGCTGGATTCAATTTTAAATTGCCTCGCTTCTTTTGAAACCTCACCGGGGACTTTCCCACAAGGCTCATCTAAAATTCTCCATCTCTGCTTTCAACTCAATGAAAATTTTCATGGAATTTGCCCTCCTTGGGAAAAAGAAAAAGTCTGTTTTTCATTAAAACAACAAAAAATAATAAAAGGTTGAATTTTCAGATGAAACTTTTCATTTTTCAGGTGTCAATCAGTTTCTGGCCTTTCATTTTTTTCAGGCTCCTGATGAAAGCAGCGTGTATAAAGTGAAAACCCAAGCCCCCAAACTGCGTGGTGACCCTGGTCAACCTTCCTCTGGGCCCCACTTTGCTCTGCTTTTCATGCAATGATGCAGAAATCCTCTCCTGCAGCCCTATGCATCAGAAATTGCACTCCTGCAGCCCCAAACTTCCCTCCTGCACCCCAAATGCCTGCTGAAAACACTGCACGTGGCTTTTCCCTTCTCTTTGCATCCATTATTGATGAGCGTGGCCGTGTTGGACCTCTGCAGAGCATCCTGCCGTACAGGGCAGGCACCGGGTGTGCAACACAGCTCCAGGGCTTGCTTTTCGGAGGCAAGGAAGTCCTAACAACTTCCAGTGGTGCTGCCAAGTCGTCTGTTCTCCTGGTTCTTAATTGGAAAGCTGGGCTCCCCCCCCCTCCCAACTTCCTCCGGGGAAGCCATCTGGAGAAGTCTGGTGAGAGACGAAGAAGAAATGCAGGAGACAGATGTGATCTTGTCTTGAACACACTCCCAGAGAGGCTACTCCATGCTTATTTTTGATCAGGACAGTGGGTAGCTAGACAGCAGGTTGGGGAATGTAAATAACCTCCTTCAGCTGAGTTTTTATAATTAATTCACTTTGCTGAATTTCCCCTCTGTGTTTGCTCACTGCACGTAAGCCTGGGATGAGGCACAGTCACGGGAGCAGTGGGCCAGATCCTCATCACATCTCTCTGCCTCCAGTGCCAATTTGCACCCGACCAAAAGTAAGGAACCCCGAGGGGCTCGGTGCTGCTGCTGATCTCGGGCTGCCTGGGTGGCTTGTGCAGGGAGGTGATTTAGGAGGACACTTCCAGGCTTTCATCCAGCATGTAAAGTGCAGATCAGCAGGAATTTCAGTGTCCAGCTCCCTGTTGTCCATGTGTCTTTGGTTGAACTCAATTTAAACCACCGCTTAAATTTCAACAGAGACCACATGGGCAGCAGAGCTTGAGCCATGGGAGGGTCTGAAGGGGAAGGAGCAACTCAAGGTGGCCCCCCAAAAACCTGGCCCTTGCCCTCACCATCCTAGGATGCTCAGAAGGGCAAGCTGTGGTACTCAGGAGATGGAGAACCAACTGGGGTTGACGTTTCTGGATGGACAAACCCACCCAAAGCAATCATCCCAACTCCTGCCCTCCAGTTCACCGTGTGTTAATCAGCCCTGAGCCCGCAGGGACCATTTGGGATGATCAGGCCACACGCTCTCTCAGGCAATGGATTCTGACAGTGTGACATAATGGAAGAAAATAATACAGCAGAGCCTGGGGGATGTGGTAATGGAAGTTTTATCACCCTAACTACCTCTTCTTCTGACCCCAGCAGCTAGGCGGATAATTGGGTTTCCACAGTTAGAAAAATAATTGGGATTAGGACCAAGCAGGATGGCGAGGATGGCTTTGCCCCGGGTACAGAGCAGTGCCCACAGCTTGGTGTTTGTGGTCGGTGGCAGCAGATTCCCACCTGGGCAGCAGGCAAAGGGATCAGCCCTTTGGTTTAGCCACCGCTGCCCCATTTACACAGAGGCAGCTTCTCCCTTTGCTTAGAGGACTCGGGGACTGCTTGCAGAGGTTTATTTACTGAAAACAAAACAAAACAAAAAAAACCACCAAACCCCAAGTCTTTGCATGGTGAGCAAGCAGTAGAAGGAAATTTAAAGGAGTTCATGATCATTCAGGGCTTATACCCAGAGCAAAACTCTCTGTGGGTCATTTAAAGGGCTGGGAGAAGCAGCAGCACCCACGGGCACATCTCGGGTGGGGAGGAGGGCTCTGCTCTGCCCAAACTGATGGAGAGCTCTGAATTTACACCAGGGAGGGACTGGCCCAGCCTCTGCTGCTCATAAATTGCCCTGTGCATGGCATTAATTCCTGCTTCCCACAGCCAGGAGGTGCAGAGCACACAGGGTCTCGGGGAGAGGGACCAGGCTGGCGGTAATTACTATTCATGCAGGAGAGAATACTTTATTCCCACGTCAATGGCAAAGACGCTGAGCAAGTTGTACAGAACGTACATACATAACTAACTGCCTCATTATTTATAATAACCCAGTTTATTCTACACCCAGTCCCATATACAAAATGATTTCCAAGGCAGTTGTCGGAGAAGGATTAAAACAAGTTCTTGCACTGAATCAGGAAGCAAAGCCCCGTTAGAAACCTCCTGTTCCTAAACACATAAATCCAACCCGGGCATTTTGACCAAACTGTGGAAATGCTCACATTTTGCTGCTTTTCTGGTATTTTTTAAGGTAGAAACCACCAACCCACCCACACCAGACCCTCCCCCCAGATCTCTCAGGACCCACCTACACATGTACATCCAAACCCACGCCTGGATGGTGCCCAGACATGAGTTTTGGGCTTGTATCTAATGGAATTTACAGGATATATGCAGTTTGCAGGCTGCCACATGGAATAAACTCACTTATATTGCCCAGAGAGCTCCCACAAGGTACTGCCAGCCCAGACAGGGGTTTCACGGCCACCACGGGACCTACACACACGTGTTTCCTTACACACACCTTCACATCCACCACACACACTCACACCAGCAGCTTCTTGTGTTGTCATTTAAATCCCCAGCACAACATCCAATATTTAGCGCTCATATAGCACGGCACATTCGTTTGCTGTATGCACAAACATGAACTAATTAGTAGAGTTAATTAGTGTGAGGCTGCACAGTGAAGAAAAATGAAGGCAAGACACAGAAAGGAGAAAAGACAGAGCAGAGGGGGAGAGATAGGGAAGAAAATGGGAATACAAAAGGCCAAGACAGTTGGGAAAGACAGATAGATAAAAGGTCTATATAAAAATAGAAGCCAACTCATTCTCCCTTATTTCTGCACAGCATGGCTCTGCATATCAACAGCTACAGAAAGGATTCCCACCTTGGGCTCTGAGGCAGCCCTCCAGGGGAATATCCCTTGCCAGGAGGGAATGACAGATGAATCCCTCCTCTTCCTCCTTCCCTGGAGAGGAAGCACATGTCTCCAGGACCATTTCTCCACCTTGGGGCACTGCTCCTGCACCCCAGGTCTTGTGTCTCTGGCTGAAAGCAGGCTAGAGCAGCAACCTGCTCATGGGAAGAGATTGGAAAAGCAATCGGGGGCTTTACAAATATAAATAAAAGTATTTCAAGACAGACTGATGGGCTGCTAGACAGCACGGGAGCCCCACCATCATCTCTTCCAGCAACTTCAAACCATTCTTAGGCAACACTACAGGCACTGAGTCCCAGCCACGTGGCAGGAATCTGTACTTGTGTACACCGAATGTGCATTAAGACTCACGTACAAAAGCCCACGGTGCAAACGTGCCGACGTGCGCGTCCATCCCTCGCTCGCACACAACCCCCTCACACAAAGCACTCAGGGTCCCTGCTCCTCCTCCTTGCCAATCCACTTCTCACTGGGAAAGCTGAGCACATCGAGGAGAATAGCAGCACTAAAAAAAAAAAAAAAAGAGAGAAAAAAAGAAATCTTACTTCTCTCCCCCAGGGAGAAGTCATTTACTTTTCCAACCGGCAGCACAGTTTGGGTTTTCATCCTCCCCACTACTCATCCACGAGATGAAAGAGTTTGAGGATTTCTCTCTGCCTCCCGGTCTGTGTTGGCCTATACCACACACTGCGGATGATAAGGCATTAAGGCTCTCAACTAGAGAATTTCTCAAGGCAATATTGACTAAAAGGTTTCCTTAAATGTCCCCTGATAGGCAGCATTTGATGGGGTTTAAAGGCAGTGGCGAGCTGAGGCTGGATTTAGATCTGCTCCCGGTGCCCCTCAAGCAGCCAGATTGCAGACACCTCTTTAATTACAAGTAACTCCCCCAACTTGAAGCAAAATGACATTTTAAAACAATGAGCTTGTCCCTGAGTGCCTGAACAAGAGAGGGGAGGGAAAAAACCCCAACCAACTGTGGGGGTACAAGGAGCCAGGGCACTGCCAGGGACAGGACAGGCAGTTGTGGTGTCAGGATGCTCCTGCTGTTGTCCCTTAGCACAGTCCACAGTTAACCCACTGCCTGTACCTCAAGTTTTTAGGCTAAGCTGAAACTAATTGTGATGACTGGCACCTAAATGCACCCCAATTTGTACGGAAAGTGATGGAGGGACAGACTCCAGGCCACACCAGAAGCCGAGGTCCCCAGCCCCTCTCTTTTCCCCCACGCTGGGCTGCGCAGGAGGGAGCTGTGCCCCCCTGCCCGCTGGCAGGCAGCGGTGTGGGCAGAGACACACACACACAGGGTTCAGGAAAGCAGAGCTACAGACAGACATCCCCTGACTATTTCACCCTTGGCATCTGCAGCTGGGGCTTAAAGCAGTCTATTGTCGGTCCCACTCCACTAAACCCGATGCCGATGCGTTTTAAATGTTATCTGTCCTCTGCAGGAAAAGAAACCCCTCATGTAACAATAACAACGACTTCCACACAGCCCTCCCAGACCCCCTTTGCAGTAAATCTTTAATTAAAATCCCTTCTGGTGCCCAGCCCCATTCATTAGCTGAGGGGCTGCCGATGGAAGCGGAGGAGCCCAGGGAGAGTCAGCGCTGGCTCCTGAGCTGCTTTCCCAGGGAATCACATCCAATGGCTTTTTGTTATCACTTGCTGCTGAGTACCTGGGCTACAGCCTGAACCCCCCTTCAAATAACAGCCTGCATTCCCAGCCACAGGGCTCAGCAAACTTTACAATGAGTTTTCCACAGAAAGGAAAAAAATTATTATGCATATACCCGGATTAAGCTATAAAACCAGAGCAAAATAATGATACCAAATTGAAAGCAGTGTCCCAATGGGTCCAGTCCATGGAAGGATGCACACAAGTGCCAGAGGCACTGGGTCTCAGCTACGGAGAACTCAAACATTCTGCCCCAGGTAACCACAGGGATGAGCACAGTCACTCAAAGAGAAAGCAAAGCTGATCAGAGGGATCTGTTAAGCTTCAGTGTTGCAGCCAATTTAAAAAAAAAAAGAAAGCCAAAACAAAAATAAGAAGAAACAATTATGTTTAAAAGCCTTCCTTAATAATGCAGCCTGGGAACAAACCATGGAGCTGGGACTGTAGATAGATGCCGGATAAATTCTTGCCTGTTGCAGGACGGCACAGTGTGGCTGCTTCACTCCAGGTGAGGCTCCACGAGCTGTTTTAACCCAGTGCCTTGTGTGATATTTCAGTACATCATTGTGCTGGGCTTTCATCTGAAAACACAGCTCCAGGTGCCTCTGCTGCTCGGGGCTTGCAGAGGTGAAAGCAGCGCTTCAAACTGGGGACCCAGCTTAGCTTCTCAACCCAGAGCTGCCAGACAGAGTCTAATTAGCTCCGGCATCGGGTGCTGCTGGCACAGAGGGCAGATCTGGGAGGAAGATGGCTGTTATCACAAGCAGGCTGCTGCCCAGGTAGCTGGTTTAATCTCTGCCTGGTCTGGCACATTTGGGAAGCCGAAAACAGCGCTCAGCTGGAGCCAGTGCATCAGCCTCAGAGCATCCCAGCAGGCATGCCCTGGCCTGCCCAGCCCAGCGGAGGAGCTCCTTAGGAGAACAAGGTTATTAAATACTCAATTTTCACCAGCAGATGTTGGCACGGGAACGGATCGGTCCTTTGCAAGCAGGAGCTGTGCTGGAGGAAGGCAGAGCTCTGCAGAAAAGCAGAGCCTGGTTCATTGACAGGACACCCCACATGGACCCAGTCCTACTCAAAAATAAACACAAACCCTGAAAGCTTCCAAAGTGCCTCACAGGAGTTAATTAATCGTCAACCTTTTGTGGGAGAGGACAGGAGCTGTGACTCCTTGAAAGGCAGCCCCGGCTCCCTGCGGCAGTGGAGGTGGGAGTGAGGAGGGAGATGAAGAGGGGTTGGATGGACCAGACCCAGCACCAACCCACACCAGCCACAGCTCCAGCACCACAAGGGGCTTCAGAGGAAAATGCCTGTGAACTCACTCACCCAGGTCCACAAAGAGACAGAAACAAAACTGTTCCTTCTTCCTTGTATTAACCATTCTGGATCTTACTGATTTACATAAAAGTAGGGACCTGAAAGTGTTTATTTTTTTGCTGTTTCTCCCTTAATATTCAACCACCCAATTCTCCAGGACAAAGAGGAGCCTGCCTTGCTCTCCAAGTATTACACTGAACAGAAGCTGACCATTAAACTCCCCCGTGCAGAGCATTTGTGTTTTACAACCCTCAGTGTCACTGTAATGTCTAAAGCCCGGTAAGGAGCGCTTTGTTGGCCGGGTGGACATGTCTCCTCGCAGAAGTCCAAGCAGCCATGCGTGACACAGCTGCACACAGCCATCGTGTCACCTGCTTCCCTGCCACTGACTGAAGAAAACCCTGCGACCGGCCAAGGGGAAACTTGCCAAAGTAAACCTGGGGCTGAAGAGGTGCTCCTGGTGGGGCTGATCTCCCTTCTAAATGCTCAAGCTGCCAAGAAACGGGCCCTGCCATCTGGACAGGAGATGGGCCAGTACCTCTCCCCTTGCTGTTGCGCTTTAAGGGCAACCATCGTCTACATGATGGGGTGAAACACAGCCCAACCTGCGTTATTCTGGCTGAACCCAGCTGCTGTTGGCAACAGCGTGTGGTCACAGCCTCCCCTTTCTCTCCATGCTGGTTTATCTGCTTGCCCCACTGAAGACTCCGCTGTCTGCTCTGGCAGGGGATGGACGAGATGGTCTCCAGAGGTCCCTTCCAACCCCTGTCATTCTGTGATCTCCCCAGGCTCAGAGATGGCCAGCACTGAAGTCCCCAGTTGGGAAGGCAGCTGTACCAGGCAGGAGGAACAGAGCTGGCACCTCAGAGCTGTGCCCTCAAGATGAGAAGGACCAAGAGGGGGACTGTTGAGACAAAGGCAGCTTCTCTGCCCGATGGTTGGCTGCCGGCAGAGCCGAGCTCTCACATCCCTCAGAGCGATGCTCAGCCATGGCAGGAGGCAGCACTTCCATACAAAGCTCCTTTTGCCACCAGAGGACCTGCTGTGCAGCCAGTCCCTCCACCTGGCAGCAGCCTCAGGGTTACAACATCCTCCCAAATCCCACATTTGCTCATTTCCCACCTTGCTTGCTCCTATCAGCCCCCATTATCTGATAAGCTTGCCGGGGCAGTCGGGAACAGCTGATTAGCACTAACAGGAGAGCGCTGACACCTCACCGGAGAAATTACAAGGAGCACAAGAGATAAGCAAGGGCCCTGGGTACACCAAGATAACACGGGTCTGTGTTTCACGGTGCTCGCCCTGCCTCAGGAGCACAGATGTGAGCGCAGACACCCCCACATGGGAACCTCGGCACGTTCACCAGAACCTGCAGATACACATTTATCCTGACAGATGAATACATAAGATTCAGCAGAAGAAGCAATGTCAGTCAGCAATGCTTTCTTCTTCACAAATTACAGGAGACAGGGAAGTCTATAAATAATAGCTCTTTAAAGTCCCCAGGAGGCACCTAGGTGAGACCTTCAGCTACAGCAGAGGTGGTTGCCCATCTTGGAGGAACCCTGAGGGTGCGGGTCAGACCTACTGGATGTCACACACCGAGTGTGATGGACCTGTTGACACCCTCAAAAGCTGAGGGACCACAGGGACATCTCCGTCTGAGCCCAGCAGACCTGGTACATATGATACTGAATGCCCAGAGCTGGATGAATCCCTCTTCAGAGCGGGTAAGACTTAGTGCCAGCGTGCCAGGAGCTGAGCGATTCCTTCGTGCTGCAGGGAGATATGGAGCTTGACTGATCCATGGCTTTGGCTGCTGCAGCAAATCCTCAACCTGCAGACCACAAGACAAATGCGAGGCTCTGGGGCTGTGGAGTTTTGTGGCTGTAGTTAATGTGCATCCCTATCTGTGTGCAAGAACGGTGCAGACAAAGGCATAGAAATGACAAATTGCACACCCTCCTGCAATTACGGTCACACCATGTAGGATGTATTTTTGACCCGGCAGCTCGAGCAGGGCCCCCTTTGAACACATAAAAATCCTTCTCTTTGTTTATTATGCGACACATCTGATGACACCACACACATCAGAGTGGCTAATTGCCTGGAATATTCCAATGGGTGCTACTTGGCCCATCATAAACTGTCAGTGAAGGAAAATCGCTGATAAAAACACTATCTTGCCTCATCATATAAATAATTGGTAGTATTATGAATGCATGAGCCAGCACAATTAGGACCTGAAGGTTGTGCCATATGTCACAGCAAAGCTAATTTCTCCTAGATTTGCAATGAGGCTTATTACTCAATGTCACCAGCTTATTTAGGAGTGGATTCTGGTTTCATGTAAATCAGCATAACTATGTTAGAGAATGAGCTGGTTCTGATTTATGCCAGGTGATGAACTAGTCCATAATGTCCATATGGGTCTATAATTATCCATATGGACAGAGATACGGACATTCAGCACCAAACCACTCCTGTGCCTATTACAGTTATGATTTGAGATAATAAAAAAAGGCTAATGTTGTGTTATATGCCCATCAAAAGTCCCAGGCTAGTAGGAGAGTAAAATTTTCCAACTGTTACAGGCCCTAAATAGACAAAATAATGTCCATTTTGCTTTGTAGGTGGTTGAAGCTGAATTAGTGAAAGAGATTAACTTAATAAATACAACATTCCAACGCTGGAAATGTCATATAGTGACAGCTGATATGGACACCTTAGTTTAAGGTTAGAACAGGCAACGCAAAGCGTGACTTTACTGCATGGGAAACACGTGGCAGAGCAGGAGCCCTGAATCCAGAGCTCCCAAAAGGCACTCCGGTGCCTGGACCAGCTTTTCACCAGCGCTGCAAAGCAGTCATCTCCGGGAGGTGGGATGGGGAGGATGGCAGGAGATGACTCAGCCTCCTCCGTACTTCAGCAGAGACGCAGCCGTGAGCGAGCAGAGGATGTTGTGCCTACCTGCCTGTTTGCAGCCTCCTCAGAGGGAATCCTGGGGAGCCCAGGGTGCCGAGAACGAGCACACACACTGATTCAAGTGCAAACCTCCAGAAATCCCAGGGCTTGACTGTCTGGAGTAGGTTCAAGACACATTTACAGTGAACTCTGAACACAGAGTAAAATAGGTGCAGGGCACTTGTGTGTGTTGTGCAGAATAGCAAAGGAGCTGTGCTGGGCTTGATCTACTCAGGGATCCCAGCAAAAGCCAGCTGTGCTCCCACCCCTGCAGGGATGCATCCAACAGGGCTTTCCCAGACACTTGGACCTGGTTATCTCCCACCCATCCATCAGGAGAGCAGAGCATTTCCAGTTGGGATCACCAACAGATTTGTATGGCAGGAATTTTAATCTGAAGCCCAAGGACTACTTGCTCCTGGGCAGGGTTGCCCAGTCAGTGACCATCCTGGGCAGCAGCACGAGCAGGAGGACTTCTGTGGTCGCCTCATCCCTTGCTCTAGGCTCAGCGAGGGGCTGTCACCCCTAAGGGCTGTGCCAAGGCTGCAGAAAGCCATGCCATGGACCTTGCTCCCTGCATCCTTAGAGCCAGAGCCTGGTTCCCAGCTTCTGGAGCAGGACACTTGCCAAATTTCATCTGAGACGCAAAAATGGAGGTCTGGACTGTTCCCCAGGAATGATCTTCCTACAGGAGTGAGCTTCTTAAAATAGTCACAGCCCACCTACTTCGCTGGCAGCTTTTTCCTGCACCCAGCGATCCCGACATCCCTGTGGTGGGCTCTGCCCAGCATCGTTCCCCAGCCCCCCTGGAGCACGGGGGAGAATTTGTGCCCACCCCGGGTCCGACCATGTGGAGGTGATGAACAGACGGGTGCCTGTTACAGCTGATTTATCACATCACATTGTGTCTTTTGATTCCTGACGGCTCACAGGCTATGCCATAGAAACAGAGCTCTTTTCCTGCCTCTTCTGAACCACCAACAGGACCAGATAGCTTATTTTATTCAGAACAGGGTAGCAGAGCTAATAAGCACCAGCAAAGCAAGCATTAATAAGGTACTATAAATATCAATGTCCCTCTCAGAAACAGCGAGGGGGGCTCAGCTTTCAGTTATATGCCTTGTAGCAAACCTAAGGCTTGAACCTACACAGAAATCCCCTCTGATCCGTTATGGGCTCACATTATCCACAGCACTAGCTCTTTTAATTTGACATTTTCCTCCAGCTTTCCCAGCCTGATTCAAACTCCAACCACCAAAAGAGAGAATTTACATTTCCAATTCATAGGCAATACAGTCCATTAGGTTTAACAAGTGAATGAACTTCACATGTAACCTACAGCAAGCATCAGCTCTGTGGCTATTCATTTTAACTGATTACCTCGTTTGCTATATCTAGGAGCCCCTGGCGTGGCCATGGCAACTGGTTTTGCTTAAATGCAGCTGAACAGTAAAGTTAATTTTAGATTAGGTGAGGAGGAAGCTGGTGCACCCAGGGAAGCTCAGTACTAGATTTCTCTCTTCATCTCCTCTAATGGAAATGGCTCTGCCTGCCAGGTTCTTACCAGCCAGCCATACCCTTGCCTTGCACCAGGCTCCTTGTGATTCCACATCCCCGCTGAGGATGCCAGGCTTCAGGCATCCCTACACCAGACCAACTCCACACAATTCCACAAGCCCTCCAAGCCACCAGCACACCCACTTAGACTCTGCTGGTGGAATCCCTCTCCTCCAACCCACGACCAGCCCTTCTCTGAGCTTCTACGCTCAGCTTCGCTCACAGTCAGTGGAGAAAAGCAGATGGTGTGGTTTCTCACATCCCAGGGTAGGTCTCTAACCCAGGGGGGCTAGCTTGCCCTCTCCCTTCCAGCTCTGTAGACATCACCGAGATGATTTCCTCTCGGTACCTTGTAAAGGTGTCAAAAATGTCTTTAAAAACCCAGGCCTGGGGACAGTCATGCCCCAGCTCAGTCCATTCATCTATACATATTGATGTGAATATTCACACCTTAGCCAGAAAAACCCATAAATAAGCTAGAAGTGACCTTAAACGTAATTAGTACTTTGGGCCTAAGAGGTATATTTTGGTTGTTCGCATGAGAATGTGAAGTAGGTGGTAAATGGGCATTTCTGTGAAGCACACCTGCTTGTTACTCCAGCCCTTCCTGCAAACAATGCCAGGCAGCCTCAGAAACTGGTTTCCCACATCTCTTATTCCAGCCAACGCTCACCCTGGCAAGATTTCTCAGGGGCTGGGTTAGCAGGGCTTCCTTTGCTCTTTTGGGTTTTCTGCCTTCTTCCCTGCCTGCTCTTGTGATGTTTCTGGCTCAGCTCATACATGTCTGCACCGGCCCAGTGGCAGCATATAGCTATATTCGCAATATATGCATATATATAGTCATGTGTTAGCTTTCCTGTTCCATATCCATACACTGTGTGCAAACCATCACTGACTATTAATACATATGCTCACATAGGAAAGCAATACTGAAATAATAAAAAAAAAAAGACCAAAGCATGACTTGATTTGGCTCCTAACTGTTGCCTGGCATTAAAAAAAAAAGCCATCCTGCATTTAAAATATATATTTACTTATAAAATTGTATATTTACTTGGACAGCAGCTCTGTGACCCCGAGTCCTTCAATTCCCACCGTGACCTGAAGGTGCTGGGGGACTCTGGGTTTGGGGCTCAACCTTTCCCAGCTCCAGGGATCAGCCAAACCCTGGGTCTTATGGTTCAACACAAGGCTCAGTGCTCAAACGAGCACGTTGGAGTCCTTTTTATTTCTTTCTTTTAGGTTTGTACACAGGCTTCTGGCCATCCAGCCCAGGATTTCAGAAAAGACAAATAACCACCACCTCTGTAGCAATTCCAACTAATTCCTACGACTGGGAGACAAAAACCATCAGCTACTACAGTCTTTTCCAGGAGACCGTTAAAAAAAAAAGCCACAAACCAAACCTTCATACAGAGAAACCGATTGAGATTGATTAACCAACACGGTGATTTGTAATTTTGCTTAATGCTATTAAAGAAAAGCATTGACCATTTGTTCAAGAGAAAGGCTGGCAGGGCGCCAAGTTTTTGCATAATGAATTCAGAGGATTAATCCTATTAGTCTGCCTCCCTTCCCCCTAGCCCCTTCCCTTCTCTCCAGACATGCGAAAAAGTAGTAAAAAAAAAAAAAAAAGCCCCAACCTCAACCAAACAGCCAGATATTGGCTGAGCTGCATCTGATATCTCCGAGACCTTTGTGCTTGCCCTGCGAGAGAGGAGAATGAGTCAGAGGAGCAGTGGTAGGTGAGGAGAATAGTGGTGATGTTATCAGAGAGGCTGGGAGACGCTTTCAAAGCCTCCGGCAGCTGAAATATGGAGAACAATAGAAGAGAAGGGGGTGAAAAAAAATAATAATTGTGTGGTTGAGGAGTAGGCACAGGGATATTATTAGCAGGTTACAAGTTGCGTGTGTGAGGAGTGCTGCGTGGGAAAGGGGCTGGGCCCCATGGCACAGGAACACCCTTGATGGCTCATGTGCCAGGGGTTCAGCTTCATTGCAGAGGGGCACCTGCAGCTTTCCATGGAGGGGATCATTGTACCCCTCACCCCCGAGTCAGGCCTGCAAGCACTAGTGCCAGGGGGCGTGCTGAAGGAGAGCTGGAGGACCCCCTTGGCTTCCCCCCAGCTCTAAATGCCAGCACTGAGCAGGGTGCAGCAGCCCTGGCTCCCCCTGTACCTCCAGGAGAAGACAGGAGACCTTTCTGCTCCCACCCAGGCAGCTGTAGCCCAGAGCTGCTGTGAGGGGACAACCCTGGAGACCCTCTGAGCAGTGCCAGGGCTGTTTGCCCCAGCTGACACTGCTGTTGCCGCCATGGTCCTGCAGCTCATGGGGGGATGTCACATCACCTCCCATCTCAGAGCCATCAGAAAAGCTAAACCAATTTTCTGAGCTTCCCCTCCCTTATCTTTAAGTATCTTGTTGTGAGGAAATGACTCTTCCACACCCAGTTCCCTGGTCCTCTGGCTACATGTAAGGCATTGCTAATGCACTTCCCCGGGAACCGAGGCGGACATTAGCTGCTTTCCTTTGGTGCAGCATGTCACCTATAGACAACATCACGTTAGCTTCACATCATTACATGTGACAAACCTCTGCATTAAGAGCCATAAATATTTATATAGCATGAGTGCAGACAACAGAGCCGACACCTCGCACTGCAAAGGGATTCGAGCACGGAATATTATTTACAAGTTCTTCAGTAGCACTTGAGTGTCACCTCTTCAGTGCCACCCCCCTGCTCTGCATTATTCCTTCCAGGAAAGGAGGAATATACATCTCTGGGCACAGAGGGGTTTGCCTATGACATTTCTCAGCTAGAACTGACTGTACAGTGTTTCTCCACCAAGGACATCCCACGCAGTCAGCCACCAGCTCTAACCAAGTGATCAGAGAAAGCTGAGGAAGCCAGTGCTACCTACTACAGAGACACACCACAAACCCCAGCTGCACTAATGGACTGCCAGAGAGTCCCTGAAAAAACAGCTGGTTTTATCCACCAGGATGATAATCTGCTGATTGCTTCACTTTCCTGCAGAGTCTCTCCAAGCCAGACCTGGTGACACCAAACTCTGCCAGTCAGCATGAAGGTTCAGCAAGTTAAACCATTTCAGCATCACCTGATGGCTGCTGTGGCCTCCTAAATCCAACCAGTCACCACAACCTGTTCACCAGTGAGATGAACCCTTTGGGAGCTGCTGCTCCCCAATAGCCCCTGTCTGTGCATGGGCAATGGCACCCCTTCCTCCCACCCAAAGCATCTCCTTCCTTACCTTATCACTCATCCCATGGAGTAGGTTGTGGTCACACCTCCCATCCTCAATCTTCTGCAGGAGCAAGTAACACCAAGAATTTCTGGTTGCAGCCATGGCCACCCCAGCTGGCACCAAGGCTCTCCCATAGCACACCCAGGAGAAGGGACATGCCACCCCTGAGACACCACCAATGCTGCATCCAAGCACCCCAACTCCAGCAGCAGCCCCCAGGGGAAGCAGCCCCCTCCCATTCAGCAGCTTTATTGGCAGAGCAGCTCTTACACAGGTGCTTGGTGTCTTGAATTTCCAACACTTTCTCAGGTGTTGGACGTCAGTCCTGATGAAAGCAGCCAACTGCCAAGTGTCTCCTCTGTGAGCTCGTTGATGAGCACTCAGACTTTGTGTTCTTTTCCATTAATAGTTTACTAATGAATTTCTTGGCACGTGCGTTCGAGCAAACAGCCAAATTCAAAGCAACTTTTAGAGATATTTCCAGAAAGTGCATTCAGAGCTCGCTGCCACAAGCGTTCAAAGAGCCGTCCCCCAGGGGAGCAGAGTCACGGGAGAAATAACGGATCCAGAGCTCACTGAGGCAGCTCGCACTGAAAATCTCCCGTCTGCTGCTGGTGCATCAGCCACCGTTGGAGCAGCCGGTGCAGAAGTTATTCCATGATCGATTTGTAAAAAAACGTCTGGCTGGGAAACTCATAAGCTGCTCACAAGCCAGTTTCAAGCCAAGATTTGTGCAGAAAATTATTTTTTGGGAGGCATTTACTCAGTTCTCGCCTTGCCCTAACAAATCCGATACGGTGCCCGCGATGCTCCAGCCTGAAGAAGCTGTTGCAATCACCCAGCCTGTGCTCCAGCCCTGAAATTCCTGCTTCTTACACTAATAACCATCTTACACTTATGGTTTGTGACTGAACTGGAGCATCTCCCTGAACCTCCCGCGTGGAGAGGAGCAGGGGGAAGGTGGGCAACCTCATGGACCCCATCCATGAGTCCAGAGCTTCCCGGACACCCTGGAGCAACATTGCAGGCTTGGGGTTGTCTCCTGGCAAGCAGTGTCTGCAGAATTAGCTCCCATTAATCCTCATACACTGCCAGTTGACCGCAGCATTAAATTAGCATCTGGTTAAGCATGCACAGGAGCTGAGGGAGATCGATCAGCAGGAATGAGTCTCCAGTGGCCATAGATCAGCTGCGGAGTCTTGGGGACACCAGGTGAGCAGGGAGGTCCCACCACTGCAGCATCCATCCATGGGACAGTGGCCAGCTGCCCCTCCACAGGGGGACATGCAGGACTGTGGCAGGGGGTCCCAACACTGGTGGGACCTCAAAAGCCCCAGCAGTTGTGTGCCCAAGTCTCCCAGAGGGCTGAGGGGAAATGAGCAGGACAGTCCCACCAGGGACAAAGGGCTTGAGGAGGAGATGCCACCAGTGATGACCAGCCAGGAGCCACTGGAGGTGGGACAATCCTGTGAAAGGCAGAGTGAGATGGACCCAAGACAGTCCTGATAAGCCCTATATGTGTCACCTGCCAGGATATTTAACTGGGACCAAGCAGCAGCAACTAGTCCAGGCAGTGGTTGGCCTTTGTCTACATTTCTGCTCCAGAAGCCTGCCCTGGACGTGGACCTGTGGGTCTACAGCACCACACATTCAACCAGAAACCCTGTCAGATCCACCTCTGTGGCTGCTGCAGCACAGCAGGGTGAGGGGGCACCTGGATGCTGCCAGCAGCTAATAGGTGGCACTGACATTCATCAGGGTTTCTGGATGCAAAAGAAACACCCTAGAAAATTGTTCCTGTCTTGTTTCCTCAAAATGCTTTGTAGTGAGGCTTGCAAGCCATAAAATTTTCACTGCTACGATGGTTTTGCCCTCTCGTTTCCGGCAGTGTGTCTCTGAGAATTAGTTGCCTGAATACCTAAGGAGAGTCTCTGCTATGAGAGGCTTATAAATGCACAGCAGGGCATCCTTCGGGCACCCAGGGCTCTCCCAGGCTGCTGCCCCAAATCTGTGCCCGGGGACACTCGTCTGCTTCCCACCATTATACAGGAGCAAACATCTTGGGGGGGAATGAGGGATGAGGGATGGGGAGCCATAGGAGGAGGGGGAAGGGTTTTAAAGCAAAAGAGGGGAGATTGAGCTGAGATGTGGGGAAGAACTTGTTTGGTGTGAGGGTGG
>JAOXJM010000013.1:4358160-4376919 GCA_026413425.1 Tringa solitaria | reverse complement strand
GGGGGGGACACACGCGCGTGGGGATGCCGGGGGCTGTAATTCCCGGAAAAGATGGGAAAACGGCAACTTCTCATGCTCTGCCCGCGCTGGGCGGGCTGGCACCGGGCGACGCGGGGGCTCAAGGGCTGCGGGGAGCCTTGTCCCATCGGGTGACAGCCACCCCTCGGTGTGACAAGGACAGCAGCGAGGTTTCCCCGTGGCACGGCAGCCCTGGAAACCGGGGGCTTTGCAATTAGCGGGAGGGGGACGAGGGAAGGAGCAGCTGGGATGCACGATCCTTAATGCTCGTCCTTCCTTTAGCCCCACCAGGACACGGGGGACTTCAGGGTGACTTCTCAGCTCAAAGCTTCCATCTCCAGCCCAGCATCCTCCAAACTGGGTAATGCCAGAGGCCGGGTCACCCCAGCTCATCGCAGCCTTCCCCCTACGGGTGAATTCCCTCTCTGCTACCAATTCCCTTCTTCTCCCCTCCCCTGCCCCCAGGCTTCTAGCGGTCACATGGAGGATTTTATTTAAAATAAAACTGGAAATTGATTTTGCCAAGAATAAGCGTGACTCCTCACCCATGAAGGCTTATTCCATCCCCTTCAGTTTGGGGAGAGACCTTTATCAGACCCCCCCCAGTGCCCTGCGGTTTGGCCACGGGCAGTGCCCACCAGCATGGGGGGGGGGGACATGGACTCTGGTGGAGAAAATGTGGAGATTTAAGGGCTGGGGGTTCATTTCTCCACGGGGGTGGGTGCAGGGGGAGATGTGCAGACCCCTTGGCTGGTGATGGCAGAGTCAGCCCCGTGGTTTGCAAAGGACCAAGCGGTTCCCATCCCATCAGAAAGCATTTCTGGGGTCTCTGCTGGTGGCAAAGCCCCTCTGCCTCCCCAGGGAGGGGCTCAGCACCCCCAAAGCCCGTAAGGGTGATGGTGGTGAAGCTGCCCCAGCCTTGCTGAGCCCTTCCTGGTCCTGGTGGCTTCTCAGGGCACGGCACAAGGCTTTGCCTCCATCCCCACCTCGAGCTGCTCCACGCCTGAAGGAGGGGGTGAAGCAGCCCCAAAGCCGTGCCTGCCAGTTGCTATGGCAACCGTACATTTTTTCTTATGATTCCTAATGACTTATTGGCATTTGCACTAATCTATGGCGGGTTTTTGGCTGCCAGAGGTTGACTCGTCTCCCCTCAGCCCCTAAGAGCCGGTGCATCCCATATGGTGCTGAAGCCTGGGTTGGGCTGGGGGGGCTGCCCTGGTGCTGCCCCCCGCTCCAGGCACAGCATCCCTGGTGCTACCCAGGGAGCAGCAGAGACAGGAGCTGTTGGCCACCGCTTTGCAAGAGGCAGGTGCTAAATCATGGCTTGTTTTTTCCCCGGCGAGGCTGAGAGGAGGTAGGAGGGCTGTGGGGTTTGGAGAGGACTGGCTTTCTCCAGGCAGGAGCCAGCTGAAATGGAAAGCAACAGCCCAAAAAGAGAAGGAAGAGGGGTCCCAGGCTGTGCAAACCCCCAAACTGGTGCAGGGTTTGTTGGGGTCCAAGATGAGACTTCAGTATCATTTTTCCAGCCATGCTGGTAGGACATCTGAGCTTTTCCTCAGCGAAATTCAGCACAGAGAGAAAATCAATGCACTCTGCTTTAAATCCATGTTTAATACCAAAAGTAATGCCTCGCCCAGATTTATTCAGGTGGATTAGATACTTCTTAGCTGCTCTTGAGCATCACTGAGCAGCTTGGGAGGCAGGAGCAATGCTCCGAGCAGGGCTGCCCGGCTCCCTCGGGCTGAAAGCAGGGCTTGGATGTGGGCATGGCCAGGGCTGGCTTTGCAAATGCTTGGAGGCTTTTTCAGAGGCTTTTTGGCCTCACCCGGGGGCCAGTTTCTGGCTGCTGAACCTGTACTTGTGCCCTGAGAGCAGTGCAGGGTTCTCAGCAGGGGAGTGTGTGGCTCTGAGCTCTTCTGCCCAATTCCTTCCGAGGCACGAGCCATCAATCCACCCACCCCAGGTTCTTCCTGCAGAGGCTGCCGTGTGTTGTACATGGGAAACAGCGTGGAGGGCAAGGGGAGAACAGGGGGACAAAGTTACTGGCATGGCCGGGAACGGCTTTACGTCCAACATTAAGTCACCAATGTGCTCTTCCTGGCTGTCGTGTCCTAATGAGCTGCTGAAACTTTGGGTTTGCAATTACCGGCTGAAATGTTAAAACCTGAGCAGTACACTGAGGCTCAGACGAAATCATGGGGTGTCCTAGGGGATTTTAGGGTCAGCGACAAGCTGCTGCAGTGCAGGGGCTGGGGGTTGTTCCCCTTGTTTGATGGGTCGTCACCAGCCTGGATCTGCTCTTGTCCTTGCTTTTTTATTGCTTCTCTCCTCTTCTCCCTGTCCTGCAGCCCCCGAGCCCAGATGTTGAACGCAGAGGGGCTGCTGCTGGTCAGGGATGGGAGAGCCAAGCTCCCTCTCTCTGCTGGCTGAGCCTCTGCCACCACGCATGAGTAGGTTTGGTAGGACCTCACGTCCTCATGGCATCTCCAGGGGCATCGTGGCAACAGAGCAGGAGCTCCTCAGGATGTGGTCTGTGGTGGGAAGCAGCGGGGGGGAGTCCAGGCTTCCAAAGGGCAGGTTCAGCCCCCCCAGGACACTGCTAAGATGCTCTTTTGTGTCACTCCGGGGGGTCACCAAGCCCTCAGGAGGTGCTTTGTAACTCCAGCGCCTTTATCAAAGCCACACAGGCAGCCACACGGCCCAAGGAGGCCAGAATGTGCCAGCAAGATAACAGGGAGAGACTTCCCCCTAATTAGAAATTAGCCTGATTTCACGGCACTTACAAGCAGTCCTGTGGCCATCCTGACCTTTCTTCTGCTGAAGATCAAAGGGAGCAGGGCTGGGCTGCAGTGGGGGCTGCTCTCACGCCGCTTTGCCTGTGTGATGTGACCCCGTTCTGCTGCCCGGCCACCGATGCTGAAGTCCCCTGCCCATCACACAGCCCCTTTGCTGGCCCAGAACCCTGCCTGTGCCCTTGCCCGTCCCCTTCCCGAGGCCAGACACCACGGTGGCCACCGACCCCGGCGAGCTCCTGGCTCCCTTTGCCCCTGGAAGAGCAGGTCAATCCGTGAGCGAAGGGACAAATGAGATGGAGACGGCAAGGGACCAGCTGAGGTCCCAATACAACGGGGCTGAGTGAGGTCCCCCATCCCCTGCCCCTCTCATCTTCTCTTGGCACCTCCGTGCAACGTTCCCCGCCTGCAGCAATGCTGCTCAGCCGAAGAAATATTGTTTCCAACAACAGACACCTCTAGAGAAATAACAGCAGAGAGCTCTTCATGGTTTAGATTTTAATTACGCTCAGGAATTCTTTCCTTTTTTTAAAAGCTTTGTTTAATAACCTGTTCCTCCCCACCCTCCCCTCCCCTGCCGAAGAAAGTTTAAAGAGCCTTGATTTATCCCTCTGAAGGGACTAACTTCAAAAGGCTGCAGTGGCAGAACATTTCTTCCTGAAATATCCCAGGGGGAGCAGCCCATCGATACCTTATTCCAGTGACCTGCTTTTTTGGCCCAACAGAGGGACAGGGATGTGCCCTCCCCAGGTGACATCCCTGGTCTCTGTCCCCTTTGGAGCCTGTAGCATCGATTCGCTTCGTGGCTGGTTTGGGGGGAGCCACGCAGGAGGCAGAGACCAAAAGCCTTTGACGTTGCCTGGAGCATCCCTTCTCCAAAGGATGCTGCCCTTGGCCTTGGTGTGGGTTCGAGGAAAGGGGGAGGTTTAGGGGGGGGCCGCTCGTTAAATGAACCAGCCTTAATGGCCACCCCTGGCCCCCGGGGCTGTGCTGAGGGTATCGATTGTTCCCGTTTGTGTGTTGATCTGCTGGGGAAGGTCACTGGGGCTGATGCAGCACAGGCAGAGCCTGAGGCAGCGAGTACCCTGTCCATGGGTCCGACGGTTTTAGGGACCGAAATTCCCATGGGACGGGGACCAAAACTTTGTGCTGGGCGGGATGGGGATCCTGGGGTGTCCGAGCAGCCAGGAACAACACAGAGAGATGGACACCCTCCTCTGGGCTTTAACATCTCTGGAGGGGAGGGTTCAGGCAGCCCCTGCCTGCCCGCTGCAAGCTCTGGGCGTGCTACTTGTTTGTTTGATTAGAGAGACGAAGAAATAAATGGAAGAGATATGAGCATCCCTCTTCACTCCCGGCTCCGATGCAGCACTGGCTTGATTTTTCAAAAGGACTCAGCGTCCAGAGCTCCAGAGCTGTCTGCATCATTTAGACGGGCGCAGGGGAGATGAGCCCTTTGAAAATCTTGTCCCAAATGCTTAACGGGGAGCCCTTCTCCCCCGCGGGCTGGTGGCCTTTCCTCCCACCCTAACGATCCGGAGGGGGGGGGGGTTTCCCTGGATCTGCCACATTCCGAGGGAGGGAAACGGTATGTCACGGACACATATATCATCATTTCCTGGCGTGCACCTGTCTCTCCGAGCCCACAGACTGCTGCGAGGCACAAACACACACTTGTGTGGATTATGAGCCGCTGTTGCTGTCACGTTGTCGCAGCTCAACAGGCGTGTAGAGCCACAGGAGTTATCGCATCCCAGTGCTTGGCTCCTGGCAGCCCCTGGCAGCCCCCCCGCTCCTCTCTCCACGCCAACAGCATCCCCGGGGCTCCAGGGGAGATGTCTGTATCTCAGAGCTGCTGGGGAGGGGGTGGAGAGACAGGACAACCCCCCCACACACAAATCTTGCAGGGACCCAGCGTGGAGCCTCTCTGCAGGGAGAGAAGCTTGCAGGCTGTGGGAGATGCTTTAGATGTGAATTTGCTGGGCTGGCCGAGCTGCTGAGAGAGAGCAGTGGCAGCACGGGAGGGAAATCAAGCCGAGCTCTCCCTCACAGCTAATTAGCAGCCTGGGGATGATGGAGAAGGGAAAGGTCCCTCTGCCGGGGCGCTGCCTGATGGAGAGGGGATCGCAGAGTCCCAACGGGTGCCTTCCCACGGGAGAGCCCACGCTGCGCTCCAGCCTGCAGCCCTCAGACACGGGGCCGATGCCAGCCCAGGCTCCGTAGCCCCCGGCAGAGCTGGCTCCCACGCAGCGAGCGTCGTGGCCGGGGAGCCTGCCAGAAACCCGGGAGGTGGGAGAGCCGGAGAGAAGGCAGGAGCTGGAGGTCTCCATTTCCGCTAAAATCTGGCACCTTCCCCCTCTCTGGCAGCCCCGGTGGAAGCTATAATTATATCCAAGTGCTCACAAACACCCTTTTCCCCGAGCACCCTGGGGATAACAATCAAGAAGGATGCTCTGAAGGGGAAGGCTTGATTGATGGGAGCTTGATGCTCCAGACTCGGCGCTGGATGGGTGATGGAGCAGTGGTGACAAGTCCCAGCATGAAGGGACCTCCGTCCCCGGCTGGGTGGAGAGGGAGGGGGGGTTGGAGACAAGTCCCCTTGGGGGGCAAGGACAATGGGTGCTCCCATTGTGGAGGCAGCATGTCCCAGGGCTGCCATCCCACATGGCCAGGAGCTCCAGTCCTTAACGCAGGGTGCTCTGCTCCGCTCCAGGAGCTAAAGCTGGAGGCAGCGAGAGGCTTTGGGGGTCTGCCAGCCCCCCCAGGGCTCTGCAGCCTGGCTGAAGACCCCCAGCGATGCTGCCTGCTCTCCTGCCAGCCCCAGGGATGATGTCCTGCAGGCAGCATCGCCGGCAGGAGCTCTGCTTCTTCAGCAGGGTTCAAAGCCAACCCACCTGGGACTGCGAACAATTAATTTTCCCAATCTGCACAACGATCAGCTTCTGAGGAGAACAATTAGCCGGTCACAAATTGTAATTGTCATCTCACTTCTGATTTTAATTTGGCCTAATGAAAGCTAAGTGATTCCGTCTCGCTCCTCCTCCCCTCGCCCCACGGACCCTCCAGCATCCCCGGCTGCAGCGGGGCCACCGGGGGGAGGCAGATCCCGGCCCATAGCCCTGGCCCTTCCCGGGATGGGGAGTGCTGGGGGAGACCAGGGAAAACCATTAATCCCCGTTGCAGGCTGCTTGTTTTCAGATATCATGGCCAATAAAAGTTTTATTTAAGGGAATTGGCTGCCTGTGTCCATGCATCCTGGTTTGTCACAGCCTGTTAGCCTCTCACGCTTGCCCTTTGAAGCAGGGGCTGTCATTTAACCTTCATCTAAAATAATGCACTGATTTTTTCCCCCCCCTTTTCTAATTTTAACTCGCTGCTGTTTCTCTGTCTCTGTCTGTGCCCTGCCCATCCCCACCTCCCCGACGCGTTATCATCTGCAGCACCCTTTGGATCTAGCTGTGTTTTCTGATGAATTCACGGTCTCACTGAATTGCCTTTCACTTTAACACTTAATTTAGATTGAAGAAGGTTGTTGCTGGGTCTCGAATACCAAGTCAGTCCATGCTGTAGCTTTGGCTGGAAGTTGCGTGGTACCCAATGGGGTCAGGATGAGCAAAGCTGTCTGAGTTTGGTGAACTTTGAGTAATCACTTTGCTTTCTGAGCCTGGCAGCCTCCCTTCTCCTCCAAAGGAAGGGCAACGAGCTGGTGAGGGGTCTGGAGAAGAAAGAGAAGGGTCTGGAGAACTTCTGAGGTGCAGTTGAGGGAACTGGGGGTGTTCAGTCTGGAGAAAAGGAGGCTGAGGGGAGACCTTCTTGCTCGTCCCTGAAAGGAGGGTGTAGCCAGGGGGGGTCAATCTCTTCTCCCAAGTAACAGGCCGTGGGACAAGAGGAAATGGCCTCAAGTCACACCAGGGGAGGTTTAGGATGGATGTTGGGAAAAATTCCTTCATGGAAAGGGTTATCAAGCCTTGGAACAGGCTGCCCATGGAAGTGGTGGAGTCACCATCCCTGGAGGTATCTCCAAGCCGGGCAGACGTGGTGCTGAGGGACATGGGTCAGGAATGGTTTGGGCAGCGTTGCGTTGACGGTTGGACTTGATGATGCGAGAGGTCCCTTCCCACATAGACCAGTCTGTGATTCTACGAGTCTTGCACATCACATCATCCATCTCCGAGAAGGCCCACCCCGGCTCCCTCCCTCTCTGCAGCTTCTGGCCATCCTTTAATGGGGGCAAAAAGCGCTGCGGAGCCGGGGAGCGGGCGCTCTGCCACACGCCAACTCTCCCCAGCCCCAAGTGCCATAACTTTAACCCAAGCACTAAGGCGAGGGCTCCTTCACCCTGAGAGAGAGACCGAGCCTCTTCGGGGGGTGAAGCATTGCAGCTCTTTAATAGCACCAATTAAAACTGCGGAGGGAATGAGGCGTTGGCAGGCGGTAATCACCCGGACTGGAATATGGCCTGAGCATGAGTTTTAATAGCTTCGCTTTAAAGGGAAAAACATACTTTCCGTGACCCTTGGATGAACAGAAACTGGTTTCTGAGCTTCTCCGGGGTCTGGGAGGTTGAGGCTCGGCGTGGCCTGGAGCCCTGTGCTGGGACAGGGCTGCCCCATGGCATCCAGTAGCCCCCCTACCGTGGCCCATTAAAAGCAGCAGGCGGCGAGTTGTGAGGAGGAGCAGGGCGAAGGGGAGAGGAGAAATGGGTGCTATTAGCCAGACGAACATCAAATGGCAGCGACAGAAGCTGATTTCTCAGGGAAAAACGTTATCTCCAGTTTGTGGCAGGGCAAGGAGGAGTTGAAATGAACTTAGGATTCAGATGAAATATCTTCCGGGGCCGGTTGAAGTGAGTGAAATCGTCCCCTGCTCACCCCCTTTCTGCAGCCCGACACGCTGCCGGGCCCCAGCATCCCGCAGGCACCCTGGACAACTTGCCAGAGCAGCCTGGCAGACCCTGCCTGGCACTGCCACCAGTGCTTTCCCGTTTCTTTGTGCCACCTGGGGAGGATCCGGGGGCCATCCTGCTCCCAGCCGTGCCCCCGACTCGCTCCGCAGCCCTCGCCCGGAGTTATGGCTAATGTGCCCCGCAGACATCCCGGGCTCAGTTCTGGCTGATGCGGTCAGCCGTTAGCACAAATGAGGTCAAAGCTCGTCTTGTCTGAAGCTAAAAACAATTAAAATCACTCCTGGAAGGCCCTTAGCACGGACCTGGCTGCCGGCAACGCAGCATCCCTTCTGCCACAGCTCCCTCCTTGCCCCGCGGCACCTTGTCGGAGCTGTAGGGAACCCGTTTCCCAGCTCAGCCCTGAGCATCCAGCAGTTTCCAGCCCTCTTTGCATTCCCAGTCGGACCAGCCCAGCTTCAGGGACCACCAAGCGTCCCCTAAGCTGAGCGAAGCAGCCTTGCAGCGATGCCCACCCAGCCCCAGCACAGCCTTCTCGGTGCCACCATCGCTGCCTGCTGCTGTCACCGGGAAGGTGACTGTTGCTGGAGCCTCCAGCTGGGGTTGGCACCAATCACCTAATGATGAGGCCTCGTTAAGGCCAGGAGGACCCCGTTAGAGCCATCCGGAGCTGCCTTTTTAATTGAGCAGGGGGTGGTGAGCAGCGCTGATTTGCTGGGGAGGTTGGAGATGCAGAAGTTGGGCTCTGTGCTCATTAACCCCTGCTCTTAAGGGGCTCATCACACATATTTCATAGCTCGTGGGATGGTCTCGGTGGCTCTGGATGAGCCTTTCCTGCGCTATTCCTGCCATGGTTTGGTTTCTGAGAGCTTCAGGGATGTCAACCTACACCCTGTGCACCTTCGGGGAAGCCTGGCCCAAAATTTGGCCCCTCGATGGTGTGTTTGAGCTTTTTCTTCCTCTCCCTGCCCTGGCTGGTGTAAATACCCTGGAGGTGGCTGCAGAGGAGGCTTTGGAAAGGTAAAGTCCTTTATTTTGTTGTGCATTATTTAGAAGAACAACTTGGCATGTCACTGCCACTGTAGGTTTTTTGCTTGAAAATGGGTCTGGAATTTCTTTTTGCTCTTAGTACACGTACACATCCTGTGTCAGGTTTATCTTTTTCCACAGCCCTTCTAAACCTGTAATGACACATCTGAAAGTTCCTCCAAAAAACAGCCCCTCTCCTTCCTTCTGCGACACGAATGGATGAAGATCTGCTCCGAGCTCAGTCATGCGGAGAGTTGCTTCAGTGGTGGCTGGTGTTTTGTTTGTTTGGTGGTTTTTTTTTTGAAAGCAATATTTTCTGTCAGTTCCTCTGAAGACGAGTTGACGATGGGCTGTCTCTCCCTACCCCGTGACTCCCTGCCCAGCTCCTGGGTGCTCTGGTTGCAGGAGCACCCCCCTGGAGGAGATGCACCCACCCAGGGGGGATTCACCCACTCAGGGGATGCACCCACCGACTCTATATGTGCTCCTGGGGGTCCTGCAGCCACAGTCCTGCTGGCTGTAAGGGGAAGGGGCTGGCTGGGAATGGGCTTGCAGCCCAGCACCACGCTAGCCACCTCTGGCGTGGGGGGATGCTGCATGTCCAGGCTCTCGGTGCCGGGGCTGGGAGCCGCCCCATGGCCTCCAGAAAGGCTCTCCTCACGGCAAAGCATCACGCCCAGCCCTGGAATCTCTTTCCTTCACCCCTCCATGCTCCCGAGGAGATGCCTCCATGGGCTCCAGAGCCTGTGGGCAGGGTTTTATCAGCTCCCAGCCACAGGGGCCAGGGCAATATTGCTGACACAGCCCCGTGTTTTCAACAGGGACATCATATCCTTTGCAAGTTTTCCTTTCCAGAAGAGCAATTATACACTGTGATATTACTTTAGGTAATTCGAGTGTATGCGCGGTGCCCAGAGGAGAAGGCAAGGAGGCAGGGCAGCAGGCTCCAGCGTGGCAGCTGGTCTGATGTACAACGTCTGTGGAGATTTCCAGTGGACAACACTGTGTCATGAGCACTGGAGGAGACACAACCACGTGTCCCACGGACACACGTTGGGATGCTGAGCAGCTCTGGCACCACAAAGGAGCCGGCTGCGGTCCGTGCCTCCCACGCCTGGTGAGGTTAACCACTCGCCGAACCCTTCCGCGGCTGCTTATTTTCATAAAACTTGTAGCTGCCTCATTATCTTTGAAATCGGAGAGTTTAAAAGCCATTTGAAGGAAAGGAGATGGGCACGTGTGCCTGTGTGCACCGGCTGTGTGACCCACCCCCACTCCCCCTCCTCCGTTAGCAATTTTGGGCAGCCCCTGGGGTGGCCGCATCCTGCCCTGCAGTGTGGATGAGGGCGCTGGGGCCATCTGTCCCTCTGCCCCCTGGCTGTGGGTTGGGTCTGGGAGGGACATTTGGGCTGTCACCGAGCCTCAGCAAAGTCTCTGTATACGTCCCTCCCCAATGATGCTTTACACCAAATTGTGCTGCTGCCAAGCTGGGAATCCTTAAATAGGTGGGACAGAGGCGGCAAATGTTTTCCATTTCTCTTCCTGTTCCTATCTGGGATTTTTATTATTATTATTATTATTTTATTTTACATCCCCTTTGAATGACAACTCTATCAAAACAGCTCATTTGGAAATGTCAGGTCCATTCTTGATAAGTCATCAGTCATCGTGATTGGTGCTGACAGACGCCCTGCAACAGTGCTGTGGTATCTAATATACTGTGCTGCAGTCTTTTGTAATATCACATTATTTTATTTATTCAGCATGGCATGAAATCTCTCCTTTAGGAAAGGGAAAGGCCAGGGGGGGATTAACCCTTCTAGCGATGCTTCCACTTCTGGGTACTCCACGTGGCAAGTAGCAGAAATCAGACTTTGACGTGGCATTCGGGTGATCCTGAGATCCTGGATCGTAGTCTGCTTTGGTTCAATGAGACCTGATGCTGGATTCCATGTGTGTCCTGAGTGGGTGCAGCCCACAGCACCCCTCTCCCCCCATTGCCCACGGGGAGAAAGAGGACACACCATTCGAGTGCCGCTGTTTGCTCCATCAGGGTGATGACGAGAGCTGCTGCATCCCACCGGGTTTGTAGCCGTAGCTGGTGCCCACGAGTGGGACAGCCACAGGCTTTATCCCCTGGGCCAGCAGTGAGCTCCCTGCTGGTTCTTCCTCTGCGCTTGAAATATATGGCAGGAGCAGGGGCAGTGATTTAGGCTCCCCCTTCGCCTCCCCTTGTATTTATGCTGTGCTCAGCTGCGTGAAAAATACAGCTCCTTGGCATCCTTCCTCCTCTTGCTTTTGGGAAAGCAGCCTCAGCACCGTGCTGGTCCCTTCCCCACCCCTAGGAGGGATTTGGGGAGCTCCAACCTGCCCAATCGCCCCCCCCCAGCCCCATGGTGCTGCCCTCCAAAGCAGCCTTCCATCCCGGCCGTGGTCCCTGGGATGCTCCGGGGGTGTCCCCCAGGAGCAGGATGGCAAAGCCCAGTGGCTGGGCTGGCTAGTGGCCACCCTGGGAGCTGCTTCCCTGCATCCCTTAATCTGCATCGTGGAGCCTTTGTTTGCTCTCATTAACGTGTCTGCGAAGTGCCTGATGTGTGAAATATCCTTTTTATTAGCTGGAATTGGTGAGGCCATCTGGGACTCGTGTCTGCTCTGCTTTCAAGGCCAGGATTCTCCAGACAAGCCCGTGTTGGTCTTGCTCAGTTTCTGGCTCACGGCAAGTGAAGGGCTCGGGCTTGTGCTCGGCTCACAGGAGTTCTCCTCCACCCAGAAACCACGAGTGGGACAAGACACGGTGTCACCCATGGGTGTACCCACCCCTGAGGTCCTGCTGGAAAGAGGACAAGAGTGAAGTGGGCAGAATGGTCTGCTCAAGCAGAGCTGGGGCTGGTGCCTCCAGAGTTGGGGATTCCCTGGACGTTCCTGCCTTCAGGGATTAATGTGGTTTTCCTGGAGCCCCCTGGGACTATGGGGACTGTCCCCAGAGCGCAGAGGAGCTCAGAAGCTGTGGGAAATTACCCCCTGAGACAAAAGTTGGGTGGGAATTGGGGCAGTGAGAGCAGCCCAGCTCAGTCCGTAGCTCACGAGGGATCTCTCCATTTCTCCTTATTTTTTCCCACCGCTTTCTTCCCATGTGCATTTTCAGCCTCTGTCACTCCCGTACCCTCAAAGCAGCAGCACAAACCCCCGCTGACAGGCAGCAGGCTCTGCTTCTGCGGGCTTAACCTGCTCACAAGAGGTTGCCAAGCAAACATTGAACCTTGAACCTTGTAGCCAGCCTCGGTGAGACTGAATCCTCCCTCCTGGACGTGCTCCCTCCCAAGAAGATGCACATGTTGGCCCATGTCCCCACCCTGCTCCTCCTTCCTCCTCCTCCTGTCCCCAGTGCTCCCAAGACCCCTGGGGAATCTCGTCGCAGCAGCCGTGTCTGTCATGGGAGCCTGCCACAAAGAGCCAGAAAATGACAGGCAATAGGAGGGCAGGGGCCCTGCTAATGGCACGAGTGACATTATTGTGTGATCCCTCCACAGTGCCCCTCTCCTGCCCCCCTGCCAGGCTGGGGGACGTGGCTGGGCTCTGCCCGGGGCACTGCGGGGCTTGGCAGAAGGGAAAGGGGATGCTGGTGGGAGAAAATGAGGGGACACGGGGAAATAACAGTGGGGCAGGGCTTGATCCAAGGCTCTCTGGCACTGGTCTGGAGCCGCTGGTGCTTGTGGGGTCTGGTGTGGTTCCCCCTGGCCATCTTTGTCCTACGAAGGGAGGTTTTGGGGATGGGGGGCATGTGTTCCCTGCTCTGCCAGCAAGCTCCATGCAATATCCAGGTACCCAGGCTTGGATGATGCTGAAAGGCTTTGGCTTTGAAACCACCACCAGAGTCCATCTCCCCGTGGGGGGGGCTTTGCTCCAGGTTTTGTTCTCTGTTGCGTTACCCGTTTCTGGCCCGTTTGAATCTGCCCGGCTTTGGCACCGCCGCTTTGTGCTTCGTGGCCCTTTGTGGCCACCGCTGCGGCTCCTGCTCTGCTTTGCACCAGCCGGGACACGGCCCGGCCACCTGTGAGATGCTGGTGGTGCTGCGTGCGTGTCCCAGCGATTTGGGGACCCAACAAGTAGCCCTGCCACCGCGTGCAGGGACAGGATGGTCACCGGTGCTCGCTTGGTGTCGGTGGAGGGACCTGAGCTCCTCGCTCGCCTTGGACGGCGGGTCCGTAGCGAGCTCATTAGGAAAGACCTGGAGGTGTTTTCCAGGCAGTTCAGGAGCTGGCCTGAATTATTTAAGACGCCGCTCCACAGCACGGCGGGGAGGAGGAACTGGGGGAGCTCATTACCGGGCTGGAGCTGTTTGTTTCTCGGCCATGGCACGCCAGCGCCAGGGACAGGCTGAGCCTGCGGCACGGCTCCCCGTGGCCAGGCAGCGCTTGCCAATGCCAGGCACGCCAGTTCGGGGAAAGGACCACCACCTTCTGCCTCTGACCACCACTTTCTGCCTCTGACCCGGGCAGGATGGAGCTGTGCCCTTGCCAGGAAGGTCCTGGAGCAATCCGGGGGGTCACTGCGGGGCTGGAAGGTGGGAATTGAGCGCAGCAGAGGGGAAGGATGAGGGTTTCAAAGGGGCTCAGGATGCTCGGGGCATCCTGGCAGGCTGGGTGCTGTCTGGGGGTGCTGGGGTCGGGGCACACAGCTCCCCACCTGCCGGGGTCTGGGAGCTTTGTTGATCATAGATTGGGTTTTCTAAAGCCTCGGGGTGATGAAGGAGGCAAACGGCATTTGAAACCCTGCGCTAGGCTCTCAGGGGCTCAGCCATGGCTTTTACAGGCTGAAGGGCTCTAAATTAGCTCTTGCCACTCAGGAAGGAGATGGTGGAGATAGCTCTGGAAACAGAGACACAGTCCAGCAGCCATCGGAAAGGGCAAATGGCAGGCGAGGGATTATTAGGGAATAAATAAAGCAGCAGAGCAAAACCAGTGTGATCCGGCTGCCGTCCGAGCAGCACCTGGGGGTTCTTCTGCCTGGATGGGAAGGGTCTGGGCAGGGAAACGGAGGTGGCCGGGGCTGTGAAATGGGCCCCATGTGAAAAGCAAAATGGGCCAGGGCAGATTGCAAAAGAGATGGTGGCAGAGGGTGCCGTGGGGGCCTAAAACACCAGGCATGGCACCCCTCCTGCTTTCACCGAGGGCGCCGGCACTACCTGATCCCTCTCCCCACCTTCTCCAAAGCGTTTCTGCCCGGGATGTTCTTCACTTGGACGCTTGAAAGGAGATGGTGGGGGTGCAGGGTCTGGCCGTGCAGACCAGAGATCAGCTCCTGCTGCAGCCCCGAGATGGTGCCAGTCGTTAGAGACGCTTCCAAAAACGCAGCGAGCTGCAGCCCAATGAGGTGTGGGCTTTATTAAATCACACAAATTTTACAGAGTAAAGGACAATTCAGCCACGAGCTGAGACGGAAGCTCCATCTTCCCAGCCTCTTGTTTCTTCAGGCAATCCGGAGCTTTTCCAGTTGGCTTTTGCAAGACATTTACAAACGCACCAGTTAACCCCGCAGCCTGGAGACCAGCCCTTGCGGTTCTCCTGGATAAAACGAGATGCCCCCGGGGCTGCCCGGCCAAAAAGGAGTGGATTTGAGGCTTCCCAGAGACATGAACATGCTGCACGCAGGACATGGGAGGAGAACTGCTGCCTTTCTATAATTCTATGATTCTTTAGAGCTGAGGCCACCAGCTCAGCACCCCCAAAGCCACCTTCCCGAGCAGGCAGGGCAGAGGAGATGGATTTACCTCCTGGCCCCTCTAAGGAGCCCGATTGTGGCTCCGGGTGTCACAGGTGCCATCTCAGCATCTGTCCCCACCGCCCTGCACAGCCACCTGGCCCTGGTGCTCCTCCATAGCAAGGTCTCACAGTCCCAACTTTTGCAATCAAAGAGGATGAGGGAAATGAGGGGCAGGGAAGGGCCCGGGTGATTATCTCCAAGAGGAATAAACCTTCAGGAAGCCTGAACGCCACTGAGCTATGTGTTGGAAAAGCAGCTTTGCAGGGACCCCCAGCACAGTCCAGGGACCCCAGCTCCTCCCTGAGCACCTCCCCGGCCACCGTGGTACCCGCTCTCTCCACATCCCGGTGGGATGAGACTGTTCTTCTCCCCAGGCAACGAGTGTGGGACCAAAACCAGCTCTGGGATGCGTTCAGCGCTGCGTGGGCACTTTGTGGCTGAGCAGGGCCAAATCCTGCAGCGCTCCAGGCTGGAGGCTGTGCCTGAAGCTGCCAGCAGCATCCTCGGGGAAGCCAGAGGGACCTGTGGGAGCGTTTGGGAGGCAGGCAGAGCCACCGCAACCCTTCCAGAGCCTGAAAGCAAAAGGAGGAGAACAACAGGCTTATTTCCCAGCCCTCCTCATTAAAAAACATCCGAGGTGGAGGCAGAGAAGCATCCAGATAAGAAGCGGGGACCGCTCCTGCCCGCCGGCTCCTGGCGCATGGGCGCGATAGCGAGATGCAGGCAGCAGAGCGCTTTGCTTTGCTCGCTCCCGGCAGCTTTTTATCTCCCAGACAAGCAGGAATAACGCTATCGCCCTCCCTGCCAGGAGAGATGCAGGAGAAGGCCCACAAACAGCATCCCTGGGTCCCTCCGCACGCAACAAGGCTTCACCGAGGAGGAAAGAAACCAGCAGAAAAGCCGGCAGAGCAGCAGCCCAGAGCTGCTGGGTTTGGGGTTGGGGGGGGGAGGAGGGGTTGGGGGCGTCTGTCCCCTGTCTCATGTTAATGATTTTCAGGGGATAACGAGCTAAAAATCACCGCTCGAGGCTGGAGCACGGCTTTGCTGCCGTGGCCCTGTGCGTGGGCGCAGAGAGCACACAAGGTGGGAGGTGGGGACCGGTTTGGGGGTTCCCTGTGCCCCCCACGTCGCCCAGGTTGGTTTATTAGCTTCAGGCGGGGGTGAAGGTGCAGAAAAGCCGGGGCGGGAGCATCCTCCCATCCCTCGGACCAGACAGCGGCGGCGCAGAGCTGCATAATGCGCCGGAATTTAATAAAAACGCCTCAAACAGACAAAGTTTTTCCTTTTGCCAGCTGCTTAATTAAATTGCCTAATGCTGTTTGCGATGGCAGCACAAACTCCTGTGTTTAAAGACCACGGTGTTGCCATGGTGCTCACCCGGCGGATGGTGCGGGGCTGTGAGGGAGCATACAGATGAGGGAGGCAGCCGTGGATGCGGGGAGGGGGGGGACAGTTGCCACGTTACGGGGTAAGGGGAGGGGGGGGGTGTGCGTGTAGGGGGAAGATTCTGTGTCTTTTCTCTCTTTATTATTTATTTGTTTGTTTTGGGTTGGTGTCGGGATCTTTGCTCCGAACGGAGGAGCTGCTTTCCCAGCCCAGGGCTTCGAGGATGCTTGCTCGGAGATACGAGCTCCCCGGCAGCGTCGCTGAAACATCCCAGCCCCCTTTTACCAGCAGGAGGGAGGGGATGGATTCGGCTTCCAAAGACACCCAGCTCTTGCTTTGCCATTGCCTTGCCTGCCGGGTTTGGAAGGACACAGGACTTGGGAAGCCTGAACTGGTTTTGTCACGTTCCCGGGGTCTGAGATGGGGACTGAGCCCAGAAATCCTGACCCATAGCGTGGGGGGGTTGCCCTCTACATGTCTTTGCACGAAGGAGTTTTCCATCAGCAACAGGAGAGAATTAAAGCCCAGGGCATGGGGGAGCCCAGCTCAGCTGAGGCTCCACCGAGGTCCCCATTGAACCCCCTGGTGCTCCATTCCCCAGGTGTGAAATTTTCCTTCTCACTTTTCCTTTCCTTTCTTGCCAGTTCTGGCTGGTGCAACCACTGGGACGTGCTGGAGGTCTCCGGGAAGGAAAGCCAAACCTGGCCAGGGGCTTTGGGCTCCGTGGCCGTGGGTAAGGCAAGGAGACCTGCCAGCCAAGCCGGCTGACTTGGAGAAACTCTTGCTTCCTATGACGAGGGGAAGCTTTGGGTGGACACTGGGCCATGGTGCTTGAATGGGTTTCCTTGCTCAAGCGTCGGGTGTCTCACACAGCAATTTCTGCCATTTCCTACCCCTGTATCAGCTGCAGCGAACCCAAGATGCCTGCAGAGGCGTCCCTCCGGCTGCCTGCCTGCTTCTCACCTACCGTTCTCTCCCCTGGATGGTGCAAATGGAGAAAATCCCTAGAAACCCATGAGCAGCAGGGATTTCTCTGTGGGATGGGGTTTGTGGGGCTTCCTCTGCTCCCACCACATGGGGATGCTCATCCCAGGGCTCATCCCACCTCCCGGAACCACCTCATCGCTGCTCCATCCCCTGCAGTGCCCGATGACACCAGCTGCTCCCTACACCCAGAAAAACCTTTCCAGAGCCTGTATAACCGTTGAAGGATATATTTCCTTTTCCTGGTATCCAGACTTACGTCTCTGCATCATCCCTGCCACCATTAGCCCCGGATAATGAGTTGACCTCCGCAGCTTAACCGAGATTTAATACGTCAGCTATTGTATGTTAAACAGGGGATCATTAAAAACATTTATTCAAGATTAACAGCTATCTAATAGGTACTATTAGTATGACAGTTGTAGAAGTGGCTAATCCAGAATGCGTGCCGTTTGATGATCCCTTGGGATGGATTTGCCAGGCTGGAACTGAGCTTTTAGACCCAGACTCCAGCTGGCCCGATCCTGGGCTCCGTGGTGGGGACAGGAGGTGTGTGAGCTCCTCGGGCAGGGCTGGCCCAGGGTGGATGGATCCACCAAGTGCCAGCGTTTATCCTCACTTCCCAGAAGGCACGAGCTACCCAGGGGGAGGAAAGGGCTCGTTTTGCATTTGCACTAAGGCTCTTGGTGCTATAAAAGCATCATAAATAAGTCACGCTCCCCGTTGGCATCGCGACGGCAGCAGGGGCAGGGCTGGGGACCACGGAGTCCACGCGATCCCTCTTCTCTCTCCCCCCAGCCTGGATTTTGACCTACGAACAGCACAGAGCTGCCTCCAGCTCCCAGGCACCATGTGGGTGCTCAGCGCTGCTGAAAACAGGAGGTTGCTGAAAATAGGAGGTCCCAAGGAGTTTTTACCAGCAGAGGGTGGCGGTTTGGGGGATACTGTGCCAGGACAAGTGATGGTGACAGCAAGACCCCAGAGCCAGCCTCATAAAACCGGCCATTACAGCAAAGCCCTGCAGGATTTAATACAGCATCTCCTTCCAGACAGAAAAAGTGATATAGGAGCATTTCAGCAGGGTACCCTATTTCTAAGTTTTACAAGTAATTGGTACAGAACCCGGTTTAATTCTTGTTGGTTTTATCACAAATAAAAATGAAGCTTTTATAAAGAGATTTCAACAGGGGAGATGTGACCTCGGCCTGAGGGGACAAACTTTGCTGGGTGTCACTGAGGAAAGCCTTCAGCCCAGGGCAGCCAGGGCTGGGAGCTGGGCCAGGTGATACGCAAAAAAAAATATAAATATATATATATCCCTTTTCTGGGGATACGGTGGGACTGTGCAGCTTGGTTTGATGGTCTCTGAGTGTGCAGAGAGGCTGGACCAGCAGCGTGGGCACATCTCTGGTTGCAAAGCCATCCCCATCTCCCCATGGCATCCTCTCCCCGGGGCTGGCTGCGGATCTGAATCGCGCCATCGAAAAGAGCAAAAGGCGACGGGGACAGCAGGGGGGGGAAGGAATTTCCCACAGCATCCGACTGCCACTTCTCATCTGCCTCTGCCGGGAGCTGGCAGGGACGGTGACAGGGACGTGAAGGCTCAGCAGCCGCCCAAGTGCAGCAGGGCTGGAAAGCTTGGAGAGCGACGGCCGTGTCGCAGGCTGCCGTGTGCCCTGCTTGCTTAAAGCCATCACCCAGAAAAGACAGGGGCTTGGCAGGAGCTCGCGGCCCCCGGGGAGATGCAGTGAGGGCTGAGGCATCTGGTTCTGGGCTCCCCAGTTCAAGAGAGACAGGGAACTGCTGGAGAGAGTCCAGCAAAGGGCAACAAGATGATTGAGGGATTGGAGCATCTCCCTGATGAGGAAAGGCTGAGAGAGCTGG
>JAOXJM010000013.1:4317175-4345537 GCA_026413425.1 Tringa solitaria | reverse complement strand
ACATAATTTGGGGACACTTGGGGTGAGCAGGACCCCCCTCAAAGCGACTCATTTGGGGGGGGGGCGGGCTCTTCTGAGGGCTGGATGAGGCCCTGAGGAATATAATAAGGTTTTGGGGGCTCAGCTGTGGCAGCAAGACATGGGGAGACACAAAGGGGGGGCAAAATCTCCTACCTCCGCCATGAGAGATGGAGAAAATGGTTAAAAGCAACAACAAAAAAAAGCAAATATAAAGGGGTGGGGGTGTAACCATCATCTGTGGGTCGGGGTCCTGTGGCGAACCCCCGGAGAGCCTGTGGTTCCTGGTGCAAATACCCAACAGCTTTGATCTCTACCAGCCCTGTCTAAATCTTGAGCGGTGTCTTGTAAATCTTTAATTACAAGAAAATTGCAACCTTAACAGTGAACACACAAACTGCCTCGATAAATATTTAAAATGGCCACAGCGACGGATCTGAGGGGATTAAGAGAAGATATATTGGAGTGACAGTTATTAAACACCAGATCCCAGCAAACGTTACTGGGCAGATAAATAATGCAGGTCCCCGACAGCTGCTGAAGGGGGGGGGAAAAGCGGATGATTTTGGGGGGGAAGTTGGTGAGGCCGAGCCCCTGGGTCTTCCCAAAAAGCCCAGGGTGGTGGTAGGGGGGGAGAAAAGGGGGTGAAAGCACTTTTTCTTGGGACCTGCAGCTCCTTCCCCAGCATCGCCGCATCCCTCTGGTGTCCCCAGTGCCAAAGCCACCCGGGGCCGGCTTGGTCCCCCTGCCTGTCCCTTTGTTCCTCCCCGTCCTCCTCCCTCACCTTTTTCTGTCAGTTTTGAGGTCACAGACTAAATTTCCATTATTAAGTTTCCAGCCAGCGTTAAAAGATTTATTAGCCTGCTGAAGGTAACTAGCAAAAAAAAAAGTTCATTATTCCTAATAGCCTGGGCTTCGCTCGCGTGGAGGGAAGATGCTCGAAGCGTGAATCGCCCCAGCAACCTTCCCAATAAAATATTGATCTTAAAAAGCTGGTTAATTATAAATATTACAGCAGAGTGATGAGAAAAGGCCCTGTTTCTGCCTGGTTGGGGGGAAGGTGCCCTCTATTAATGTGGCCTGAGGATGGGCACTGGGTCTGCCTGGTAGATCACCGTCCTCTGTCTCAGAGTAGAGTGGTGTCTGGCCCAGCATCACTGTGTCCCTGCCGTGGGGCTGTCCCCAATTGTCCCCCCCCCCAGGACCCCCAGCACCCTGGGGGGGAGCCAGAGCCCCCTCTGGAGCCAGTCACCCACCCCACTGAAGCCAGGGGCTCTGGGGTGAGTCTGTGCCCACTGGTGTCCTTTTTAGATCTAATTTACGGTGTGCTCTGCTGAACTACGATAACAAAGCCCTTAAAAACCTAACGAGGGAGAGTGTGTGTGGGGGGTCAGGTTTGTTGGCCTTGCAGAAGTGCTGATGCCCACCTAATAAATCTTTAATTGAAAGTGGAAGGGAACTGGGAGGCTCACCAATAGAGAGAAAACAGTAAATATTTAATTTGGGCACAGTGATTACACAAACAAGGTTAAGGGAAAGGGGGGAGAAGACATAAAAGTGGCACCTATAGAACATTAAGTCCGGACAAAGTCACCGAGGAGATAAATAAAATATCTCCTTCCAGCAAAGGCAGGAATAAACCACTTCCCTGGGGCAATGCCAGCTCCATGTCCTGGCACCTGGGGCCACCGAGGGCTGAAATGTCTCAAAAATAGGAGTTTGCAGCTGGGGGTTCAGCTCGGCATCATGTTGGGGTGGGGGGGAATCCCCTTGCTGACACTGGTACAGCTCGGTGGGGTGGGAGTGGGTGAGCAGGGTTCTAGCAAGGACACCCAGTGGGAGCCCCCCATGCTTCCCAACTTGCCAGATGAAGCCCTGCTTTGGCATAAAACCACCCCAAGTTCTTGGGGACAAGCGGGTACTTGAAATCACGTGCTGGGTGCATCTCAGATCCAGGCCACCAGCCCTACCTAAAGCTGCTGGAGAAACATGGGCAGGACCATAAACACAACCAGCTCCATCCCCTCCCCGTGTCAGGGCTGGGGGAACCGTCCCTGGTTTGATTCTGACACCAGGGGTGGAATTTTATTGTTTTCCCACAAAGAGATCAAGATGCTCTCAGTTATGAAGCAGCATCTCCTCCCCGGTGAGCAGCCCGTGACAAATCACTGCCGGGGCTGGTTGAAAACACAGAAGAGCAGAGTGGGATCGTGGGTTTTCCTCCTGATTTCAGACAGCTGGCTGGTCTCCAACCAGTAAATCCAGAGGCAAACACGGGAAGAGAAGTCCCAGCCACGGAACTCGTGTCCCCGGGCAGAAGGTGTCTGTGCAGGCTGGAGGGAGATGGGAGCTGCCAACCTCCCGCTCCGTGCCATGTGTGGCCAGCGGGTGCCCTCTAGTGAGCCACCTGCCCAGGAGCCCCTGCCTTCCCCAGGGCTGCTTCCACCTCCCCCAACACAGAAAACTGCCTTAAAAACAGCTGGAAAAGGGCTAAACCACCTCCTGGCACTGCCACAAACAAACACCATCCTTTTCCCTTCTCGGTGGTGCCCAGTGACAGGGCCAGAGGCAACTGTCACACACTGAAATGTGGGAGGTTCCCTCTGAACATCAAGAAACATTTTTTTTCAGCATGAGGGTGAAAACCAGCTTGTTTTTCAACCTGGCACAGGTTGTCCGGAGAGACTGTGGAGTCTCCCACCTTGGCAATACTCAAAAGCTGTCTGGAAATGGCCTTGGGTAACCTGCTTGAGGTGGTTGAGCAAGGAGGTTGGGCCATTTGACCTCCAGAGGTCCCTTCCAACCTAAACCACTCTGTGATTTTAATACCAAAATACTTAAATTTAGATCTCTACAACCTGTATTTGGATCCCACCTTGTGTTTCTACCAAATGGTTGCCCTTCCTGGGAAACCTGGACTGGCTGCTGGTGGCCATGGGACTGTGGAACCAGCTTAAAAACACCCCAGTAAGTACTTTTCCAGGTTTCAGGAGATGAAACTTGAGCTGTTTCCAATCCTCCCAGTTTGGTTTCTGCCAACACACGGTGCTACAGCCTCCCCCCCGAGCTGGGAGACCCTGGGAGGGACAGGAGGGCTCTCCCTCCCTGGGAAGGCAGACACACAGGGAGATCACAAGCTCCTGAACCGGCAACAGCTCTTTACTTCAAGGTTTTCCCCGAAAATGCAGTACAAATGAAAAAAAATAACCCCACGATATCATAGAATGCGCTCAATTTAATTAAATTCATTACGTGCAGGACACAAAAGCAGGTCATCAATCTTGTGATACATTGCCTTTTTGGTTTGTGGGTTGTTTTTTTTTTTTCCCAATAGTGCAAACACGTAGATGTTGTTCAGCAAGCGCTCCTGCTTGTTACTGCGGTGACTGCGTGGGTGGACACGGAGACGTGGAATTTTTCTAAACAAGAGAAAGAAATCCGGGAACAACGGGCTGCAGGGAAGGGTGCTGGGGAGAGCTGGTAGGAAAACACTCTTTCCAGAACGGCACATCAATTTTAGCTTTGCCAGAGGTACAGCGTGTTCCTGCCATCTTTCTGTGTCTTCTCAGATTGGTGATGTCTTCTAGGAGGCAGAGATTGTTGACCAGTTTGGAGCGTGGGGTGTCCACACGGACACGTGGGCAGCGAGTGCACGTCAGTGGGGTAAAACAGCATAGAAACCCTGGGGCTGCAATCACAGCAGCTGCCTCTGTTCATTGGAATAAGGTGCAGAGAGTGAGCTGATGGGACCTGTAACCCCACTGGTGGCAGCTGGACCTCTCTGCTGGCCAGACGCTACCGTGTGGTCACAAGGGTCTCACTTGTTTTCAAAGGGCAAGGGAAATTCCAGCCCTTGTGGGCAGAGAACTGAAGGAAGAGCAGAAAAGCTGCCGTAGGAAGGTCTTTGTGCTTCCAGAGCTTTTCCAAACACACAGTTCATTACCCCCGTACCATTTGTGGGTCTCATTCCTGCTCTTGATAGAACAGCGTTGTGTTGATCTCCTTTTCAAGGATCCTGAGGCTACTTGCCCATGTCCAGGTGGCCAAAGAGCAAGCACAGGACCTGAGGAGCTCCTCGCTCAGCTTACGGACAGAGATGGAGATGGGTGCCCTGGCTCTTTCCTCAATCACTCAATCATGGCATCTTCCAAACCGGTCAGTCTTCACTGAAGGCCTCTGGGGAGAGCATTTTGGTTTTCCTTCCAGGACTTGGAAGGTGAAGTTTGGGAGAGGCAGAGCCTGAGCAGACAAAAGCGAGCTGCCCCTACGGTTTTTGAGACGCTTGGTTTCCACTCCATTTCCACTTCCATTTGTCCAACAGCCGCTTCTTCTCTGCGAGGACAACTTCTGGGCAGCAGATATAATCCATGTTGGACACAGAAGGATGGAGCAGACCCAGGCAAGCCGTGTTATGGTTTGTATCAGTCGGGCACCGTAATAAATAGGTAACACAGGCAGAAAGTTCATAGCTGTCTTTGTGGAAACACCCACCGTTGAGAAGAAGCAAGTACTCTGGGGGGTCGCTCCAAAAGATCTTTGTAATTCACGTAGCGGCTTTTGTTTCAGCTAAATTGGCTCAATAACACACCTCAGCAGAGGAGGGATGCTGAGATTTTTTTGAAGGGAGCACTGGAGAAAAGGCTGATGTGCTGAGCACGTCAGGAAATGAGTCACTGAGTAACCGAGAAGAGGCACTTAAACTGGAAACCCTTTCAGGAGACGATGCAGTGTGTGTACCTCTGGCTGCCAGTACAGAGTTTATATAGATATATACGTACAGTTTCGAGCTGCAGAGCACTATAATGTGCTGAATGGCACTATACAGTTGTGAGCCTCGTGACTCTCACGCTGTATTTAAATACCCAACAAGGTAAGAAATCTGCTGGTTCTGGGGATAACCAGTGCCAAAACTTCTGGCTGAAAAGCTGAGGGATCTAGGAAACGAAACCTGCCCTATAAGTACGTACATTGCCTTGGTGAGACTTCAGCAGGTTCCTGAGGAGCAGCAACCAATGTCACCGAAGGGAAAAAAAGCAGGATAAAGGATAAAACTTTCTAATCTGGGCATGGAAGGACAGTTGCGATGGATGCTTCTCCTACCAGACGTGCAGCAAAGCCTGCTAATTACCAAGGACGTCTTCTCTCATATTGCACTTCATAGTAAAACCACTGTAAGAGAGAAGAACTGTCACCTGCTATGAGACACCAAGGACGTGTTCAGAGAACCCGAATTCACACCCATTCTAGGCAAATGCTTGGCTCCTCCAAAAAATGAGTCTCTGAATTAGGATTCTGCAGGAACTGATGTGTCTGTGGAGAAGGTAAGTAATACCCCGCCTGCCCTGCAACACGAGCATTGTAAGCGAGTGCCTTGAGCGAGTTCTTCAACCCCTACCTCAAGCCTGCCCCTCCTAAAGAACATCAGAAGAGCAGTTCTTGAGAAATTACTACTTATATAGGCTTAAGTTAAAACAATAAAAACATTCTTCTCCCCTTCTCCTGCACCAAACTCCCCACCCCTCCAAGCCCCGACCACGACCCGGGGAGTTACGGCCACACACGACGTGCTCGCCCTGCAATAGCTTATTCTTCTTATAGGAAGGAAAATCAACTGTAACACTGTGGTTCTTCTGTTCACCAACTATTTCAGTTTAAAAGAATTAAAGACTTGACAAATGCAATTTGTAAACACCGTGGTTATACTGAACGAGTCACAGATACAAAGACTGTCACACTGATAGCTACTCTGCTGATTGGCTTTTTATCCCAAAATGCCACACTGACAATTTTCATTTAAAAATGGGAGCCGCACACAGAGCTCCGTAGGATTTTGGGAGGGATGTTCAACCCTGTTACTGGAATTTAAACTCTCCTGGCTTTTTTTTTTTTTGTTTTGGTCAATACAAACTACATCCTTTTCAGTGTGGCCAGGTCTGACCAATTCAGTAAAACTGCTCGTAGCAAAACGTTTGGTTTTTAGAAGCCATCAGGCAAATTCACAGCATACAGAAATGCCACAAGGGCACCCTGCTGAACCCGACAGCCTTAACCTCCAAAGGGAAGAAACTACCTGAAAAGGGAAGAAACAACCCAAAAAGGGAAGAAACAACCTGACGTGAACTCCCTTCTATGATCCCAGGCAGTAACGCTGCTGATCGTAGCGTGGTTAAAGTGCATCACCAGCAATTTAACAGCCCTTTACTTAAGGGAGCAATAAATCAGCTTTTCCCGTGGATTGATTTCCATGGACATACAGATAGTGCACCAGAACTCCACCCTGTTATCCTCCCATTTTTAAAATACAACTGGAAGTAAGAGCCAACAGGAATAGTCTAAATTACAGCCAACACAGAAATAATCACAATACTATGCAAAATATAATAAAGTAGATCTGACTTTTGGCAGTGATTACATATAGCACCTAATCCTGATATCTTTGCAGAAAAACATCAACTTGGGCATTGCAGTTTGCTGGGAACTTCTGCTGGGTCCTCCCACACGACGCCCGACCTGCTGGGGCTGGACCAGCACAAGGAGTGTGGAAAACAAGGGGGAAAGAGCCCAGAGAAGCACCAAGGTATGAGCACCACCTTCCCTTTTTTTTCTTTTTTTTTTTTTTTTCTTTTTCTGATCTTTAGAACTACTTTGTAGAGAGGGAATTCTAGAGAAGATGAGAAAAGAGGGTTTATTCTACGCACTGTACTAAATTCAGATGCCTGTTTACCCCAGAGGTGTAGGCACCGTTGCTACTGCTGCCTGATGCAGAACTTCCAAAGCCCTGGAGAAGAGGAAGGCTGAGGAAGATCTGAGCATGCTCTAAGATACGACCCCAGAAAAGGGTTAGAGGTTTTTAAACAGCAGGTTCTAGCTGTGTTTTAACACCCAGTAGAGCAACCGTGCATAGCTTTGAGGGACAATGTGAAAACAGATTTGATGTGTGAAATCACAGGGAAAGAAAATCAGTGGAGAAATTTAAAACAAACTTAAACACCAGGCACAGCCCAAAGACTAACCAGCTGCAAGTGGTGCTTTACAGGGATTACTTTTTTCCTCAAAGGCCCATAGCCCATCTTTAAAGCCACATTGTGCTCTAAAGTGAGCATCTTCCAGCTGGACTGGCCTGCTGGGATGAGGCTGTAAGCACAGAGCTGTGAGAACATCCTGTTAGAATTGAATCCAGCTGGCAGAGCAGATTCTGAGCTAAGGCTGGACAGGTTTCCTCAAAGCTATGCACAGGTGACACAGAACTAGATTTATATGGAAAAAAAAAAAAAAAAAGAATCAATAGAAATCAAAAGATTCAATGACAAAGCCAAGTATAACATTCCACTCTTTCACTGTCTAACACATGACCTGAGATAGCTACGGATTAAAAGCGTAGGAGGACTTGTTTCACTTCTGGCATCAGAAGAACACTTGCTTGATCTAACAACCCTACATTAAACAACAAAAAAAAATATAAGAAACCAAGTTATTTACTTCTTACTGCTCTCAGGAGAACTGATCCTTGGAGAAATGGCTTATCCAAATTGCAAACGCCGTGGTCTACCCTTCCCTCCTGCCCTTTCCCACCCCTGCCCACCCCTGCATACATATATATATATTTATATAAATCTATATATTTCTCTCTCAGATGCAGACCCCCCCCCCAGAAGCCATTGCACAGGTCTGACTGACTGGAGAACATCACTCCAACAGCCAAAGTTATAACTCTTTTCAAAACTTGCTTTCTGCAAGGACCAGTTGTCAGAACAGAGAATCCCAGTGACACCATTGAGCTGAAATTAGAAGATTTAGACACTTTCAAAGCTGGGGCATTGATACCAATGCACCGGTCACTCCCTGGGGGCTTTCATTTAAATGGACGTTGGAAAAATGGATGCTGCTTCATTTTATACGGAGGATTCCTCAGTGTTCTTGGTCAGATTTGAATCTCAATTCTCTTTGGTATCAACCAGCCGAGTTCTGAAGTCAGGATCTGTGGGAGTGCAAGAAAACCTGTGTGCTCCCTTTCGGAGAAGGACTGAACCGGCACAACTACCCCATAAAGATCCTGATCACCATCTCAATCTCTTTCCTGCACACTGGGCAAGGTGATCTCCTTTTCTTCAGCATCTTTGCACACTTGAAACAGGCCACAAGGTGAGCAGTCCTTCCATGGACAATATTCCCATCCCGTGGTCTATGATGGCATAAGAAGCAAGGATTCAGTAATTTTTTTATACTCTCTAAAGACTGTATTTCTTCCTCCTTTTTATGCTCAGTGAAATGTAGCACAGACTCTTTGCTTTCACATTCTCGTGCCAAATCCAAAGACTCAATGGAGCTGCAGGGATCTACGTGTGGTTTGTTTTCTACCACGTACAAGTCTTTGGGTTGGCCAACGGGAGCAGAAATAGTCCTTCGGCAGTCCGGGACGTCTATCCCTTCATCATTGGGTTTGTTTTGCATAGCATCAATGTTGGACAGAGAAAGAGAATGAGCCAGTTTGGGACAATCTGAGTACCAGTCCTTCCGTAAGGCCCAGCAGCGGTAACAGTACCGTTTGCCCGGAGAGTTAAATTTCTTGCATTTGGTACATTGCCAGCAGTCCTGAGGAACGATGGAGGCAGAGAAAAACAGCAGAAAATTAGTGTATTTTTGGGAATGACTTGTTTCCTCTACGTAGGAGAAGTAGCAAAGCAGTTTCAGTGAAAAAAAAAAAAAAAAAAGGACATTTATTACGTGGTATAAGCTTGCGAATGCAGGATTGCTGGTTTGATTATCAGGTCTGAAACCAGGACACAGGACCTCAAAAAGCTTAAGGAGAATCGGACCATCCCTGTGCATTCTACAGATGCAGATTTCTTCTTAAGCATTAAAATCTGCCCGTCCTTCCTCCCAGCCTCTGGAAGAATAAGTTCTCAAGCTGTTCAGTTTATTGAATTCTCAGTATCTCATTCTAAATTCAAGGGTAGAGCTCCTGGAATCAATCAGGAATGTATTTCCCAGACTCACTAATCACTCAGCATCAGTTGAATTTGCACGACTTAAAAGCAGCTCACTTGATTACCCCACACAGCAAGGGCAAGGGCTGCCCAAGTTCAGAGCTATGATTCAGCTGTCCAATGCCAGGGACATCCCAGTTTTTCATGCATGCAGAGTCTAGAAAATTATGCTAAAAAATTTCAGTGCCACCAGCTGCAAAGAGTATTGTGATAGACTTTTGTTCATTTACAACAAAACCTCAAAAAACACAAACTTGATGTCCCTCAGTATCTGTCATGAGGGAATTCAGAAGAGAAATGGGATACAGGGGAGGAGTGACAACCCAGTAATTACTCCTTATTCTCTTTCCACCTTGTTTTTTTCATTAAAACAGGTAAGTGAGCTCTGGTCTGTCCTTAGACAAAGACACTGCACCAGCAGGTATGCAGGCTCCCTCCTGACAGAGGCCATACAGGCATCTCAGAAATATGGAGTGGGATGGGAAGTGGATTCTCTTCTCATCCCAGAGACTACAACAAAACAAGTGACAGCTTCAGAGCTGGCCTGGACACCCAGGACTCAGTCGAATCCTGATCCTGACACAGAAATTTCCACTAATAAGTATTTTTTTTAAAGTATGAGCACTACAGTGATTACAAAGTGCCTGCTTTAGAGTTCCAAATCTCTGCCGAGGACTACACTCCAGATTTCCTTTCAGAGGACCATACAGAATCAACCTTATTAAAACACAGACAGATATAGCTAACAATAATTTCATATAGCATTAGGCTGACCGTGCTGGAAACAGAGGGCTGAATCTTCATTCATCAAGGGATGGGTTAAATCACAAATAAAAAGCCAGTGGCTGCTTATGCTGACACTACATTGCCCTGCACAAAAGGGATGAACGACGTAGAAACAAGAAAAAGTGGCCAAAATCACATAAATTCCAATACTGCTCAGATGAGGAGAGACACTCGGTGTCTTTAGACTGGGTGGGTCAGAGGATTCACGAGCTGCCAGCGCTCAGTGCCCACCCTGGTGAGGATTTAGCAGAGCCCTGCTAGGATGCAGCCCACTCCAAGCAAGGAAGGCTGAGCTGAAGGATGTACCTACCTCAGAAGTAGCTTCTGTATCTGTGTCATCACTTAAGCACTGAGAATCCTCCAAGTCATGCAAACATGCATCCTCGGTGACCTGGAGAGGGTGGAAACATTGTTAGAGGGGGGCAATCATCTCTATTTATGATATGCCTGGCACCGTACACTAAAAGTAAAATGACTATTTAATTGCCGTGCTAATTAAGCCATTTCTATAAGTGAATGAAAAGCCGTTTTATGTACGGTATCTATTCCAGTTGTCAACAACTATCCCTGGGCAATATTCCTTTGGTCAGCTCAGACCTCTCTCTGATTCACACAAGAATCATACAAACACACCTGAGTGGCCTCACTGATTTCCATGGAAAAAAAAAAATCACTCAGTCCTTTTAACACACACTTGATTAATCACTCTTGTGACCAATCTTACCAGGCAGTAGACTCAGGCCAGCCTAGCTAATACTGAATGCTAACACAGCGTAAACTCAGATTTTCCTCTTCTGAGTCTTTTCATTTCTTAGTCTTGCAGAAATATTGGCTAGAAATACAGTAAAGTTGCTGCTTGAGTTTTAATTAATTTCAAATTAATTTTGTGCCTCAAAAATACATGCATTTAAATGAAGACCCAAGCAGATTGACTGGAAAACTATCACCCCGTGTATGGAATAGTGATAGCCTTTTTTAAAAAATATACAGTTTAAACTCCAGTTTGGGACATCAGGCTCCTCCCAAGACAGCACAGCACTAAAAGGCAGATGAAAAGCAAAGGATTTTGCAATTCCACAAGATCAATTAAACAAGGCCAACCCGTAGAACACACGCACTGTGGCTGTTTGTAGCAGTACCTTTTTGTCACCTTCTTTCACTTCCTCACAGTCACCCATTTCCCCCTTGACTGCGGCGCTGCTTTGATCCGACGGGCACTCGTTGAGGAACCACAAGTCATCAGTAGTATCTGAGACAACGGCAGTGTCTATGTCCTGTTGGAGAAGAAGAGACCACTCAGAGCTCAGGTCATCTGGAGTACCAGCACCACAGCCATCGCCACAGCGAATTCCTCTCCCCTCTTCCTCACTAACAGCCTTCTCCAGTCACCCCTGGGAGAGAACGGGGCAGCTCACTACTCTCAGACACCCCTTTTGGCAAGCAGAGCCCTGCTTGCCCCCTTGCTGGCCATCAGGCTACAGCCAAGTGCATCGTGTAATAACAACTTTCAACCCAGAAAAGGGGCATCTCTTGAAATACAACCAATGCTCTGGAGCACAGACTTTCCTCCAACGGCTGAACGCAGCCTTCAGAGAGCCCCTAGTTTATTTAAGAACACTAAAGGTAACCAACCACCTGGTGTGAAAGGCTGGGACAGGAACACACAAGGGAGAGGCTGAAAGTCCTGGAGTGGGAAGGGGAAAGAAAGAAGAAGAATATTTTATTTATTTGGAACCCAAAAGAGGAGAGGGAGAGAATACAGTGCACCTATTTAAAATGTCTACACACCTGGTTAGTCTGAATATCTGTTGATCCATTACTTCTGGACTTGTAATTGCTTCTGAGGTTGCCTAAAAACCACCATGGAAGACCAGCTACATCCCATTCCTCAAACACTAGGTCCAGTTTAGGCTTCTTGCTTTTAGAGAGGTTTTCTATTAAGTCTTTGTCTGTAAGAGCCAAGTAGAATCTAAGTCATGCCACACCTACATTACTTCAGAGACCCGCAGAGAAAAATTCGGCCCCATCCGATTTTAGAAATCTTTTTTGCTCCTTCTTACAGCCAGTTCCTGCGAAGAACTTTGGGGTTTGTATGAGTGTACAGGATGTTAGTCACATCTGCCACACATCTGTACTCGTGTATCTACCCAAAAGAACCCGGCAGAATAGTCACCGTGCAGCCAGCAGAGCTCAGAGAAGCATCCCAGTATTACCAGTATCTCTACAGGTTCTCTTTAGCATTCCTTGCTTTTAAGATACAGAAACACGAATGCTTCTTTCAGAGCTCTGCCCAAGTCAGCACTGAGTACATTTCTCAGGTGACTTAAGATGCAGAAAGAAACTGCTTTGAATTTGGTTCAAATTTCAATGATGGGAACTCCTGAATTCCAAAACCAGGCTCCAAATGGGAAGCAGGAAGGTAAGAATCCATCCTCCATAACCCCATGCTTCAGCCTCTGCAATTTAGTCTGTGATCCTAAACTCAGCATTCAGAATTTCAAGATAACCTTGAATCTCTCTCTCTTCAGTGCCAAGAGTTTCAAAGGACAAGGACTGTTTCTACCTCCTTTGTACGTGCAGCCAGGAAAATGTCTCCTGCTCTCATTTGATCTGGAAATACCCACACTTGCAAAGAAGATCTGGTTTTACAAATTAGGTTCCTTGATATGAGGATGACACGAGAATAGAAAGTAGAAAACCAGGAAAATTGTTTCCGTAACATCACAAATCCATGAGCGAACCAGCAAGAAATCCCCAGACATTTAAACAAAGGAAATGTCTACATATGAAGGAGCTGTATTACACTTAAGTTGGATAGAAAAAAAAATGCCATTGTTATTCAGTTCCCTGATTGGTTTGCAGGTAATGACTGCAGACAGCTCAGGCTGTGTTCTCTGTAATCAGAGGAGAGAGTCCCTTGGGAAGACAAATAGACACAAGTATAATTTCAGCATTTAAAATACCCTTCAGCAAGGTCTGTAAGATTTTTCATGACATTGTTTAGTGATAGATGTTCTTTTGGGGCTTAACCTGCCATTTTAGTTTGTTTATTTATGAGACCAAACATCCAAGCTCAAAAATACATCTATCATGAAATACCTTTGGCGAACATTTGCAGTTCTCTCAATCTTTAACATAAGATGATGATTTTTAAAGACTATATTCCAAAACAGGTTTTTTATTAGTCTCTCAACCCTCCTCCTGCATTTTGCTGATGCAGAGCTCAAGTGTCACACCGGAGAAGGAGCAGAGCTTGTACACAATGTGTTACTACAGAAAAGCTGGCACTCACCTTCATAATTCTCACATTTTTGCTCTGAGGTAGACAACGCAGAAGCATTGCTTTCGCCCTCCGTGACGCCAGGGTCAGAACCTTCTTGCCGGTTAAACTGCATGAAGGAAGGAAAAAACCCATGTTAGTCCATCAGAGCTTATAGGGACAAGGGGATGTAGCACTTCCATTCCGAGTCACCAGCTGCAGTGCAAGACCAAGAAGTTACGAATAGAAATAGAAGTCTCTGACCAAAAACTACACACTATTAACCCTTTAAGAAGGCTAATGCATCTGGAATCAGCACAAACAATATCCTGGCAACCTAGGAAAAATCTTAAGATTGGCAAAAGTCCAAAAGTTGCCATCTTTAATGCAGTAATTCTGTGATCTTTGTGACTCTGTGGCCCCCAATGTGAACAGACACCTCCCAGTTTCGACCACCTTAATCCCAAAATACACCTGGAAACAAGTCTGAATGCGCAAAAGATTTTTCCTAGGTTTCAGATTCTGCCTGAAAGCTTCTGAAAACAAACCTACTAAACACAAAACTTGGTCACACATTTTAGAAAGCTCCTACTCGGAGAGGGGATGGGAGAGAGGGGAGAAAGGCAGGAAGATACAGAGCACGCTGGAGGAACTGAGGACTAGAAGTGCTACACCCCAGAGAAACGCGCTCAGAGACTGGTACTCTGTTATGAAGAGAACAGAGAAGGGTCACTCTGTCCCTGCTCTGTGGACTCCAAGAACTTTTCAGGAAGGTGAGGACCTGGCAGCCAAGCAGCACAAAGTTCTGGCAGTCCACCATGCACAGGTACAGAGAAGGGGCACTCTGTACAACAAAAGAAACCACCAGGCAGTGGGTTTACCTTCAGCTGGTCTTGGCTTGGCTTATCGACGCTCTGTTCCTTTGGGAGATTCTGTGCAGCATCTAGATGGCAGGTAAAACAAAAGAAAAAACCTTCCCTGGTAATAACCATTCTCACAACACAGAGGGTCTTCAGCAAGCAACCAACGAGCCAGGCTTGGCAGACCTCTACATAACCCTTTACAAGAAAGAGAACCCTTTCTTCCTTAGAGAGCTGGCCATTTATTTCCATCGCTCCAGAATTCCCTGGGCTTTGCTAGGTACGTATGGGGGCATCACCCTGTGGAACAGAGAGTCTGTGACTCCTCAGAGATGAAGCTTGATGAAGTGAAACCTCACAGCATGTAAGAATCTTCTTCAAATATGAATAACTATTCTTTCTCCTGTAGGCTGTCTGCCCATCACAAGTTCTACGTGCTTCACACAAGAGGTTTGCACGGAGGCAGAACCCTAGAGCAATAGCAGAGGGGGGGTCTCCCACTCAAAGGCTGGATCAGATCCATGCTGAAGGAGGTGAACATAGAAGAGTATGATTTTTATAAATACCTGGGGACACCATCTCTTTCAGTTTATGCTGAACCAGGAAAAGCTTCTTTCTTAAAGGGTGTGGGCACAAAGAACCATGGCTAGACTAAAGAAGGGAAAAACCATGCACAGCAAGCTCTTCCTGGGTAACTGTGCACACATCCATAACAGAATTTAATCCAGACAATTATGCTGGCCCCAAGAGTTAATTAGAAGGCCAACCTAAATAGCAAGATCAATCAAATTAACAGAAATCTTTCTACATAATAGGAGACCTGCACTTAGGACGTCTACCCTTTAAAGAGAATGACTTGCTAGAGAACAAAGGATGCAAAGGTGGCTCCTGCTTCCTCCCCTTTCAATTTAGCAGGGAAATTCCCTACGGAACACCTGGCAGACATGAACAGTCCGATTCACACCATGAATCCTGGCACTGATACGAAGTCACTGAGAATTGCTGCTACAGGCAGAAAAGCAGACCAAAAAGTGGTCCATAAAATGAGCCAAAACATGGGACCACAAAATGACATGGCTCTATCCCATATTCTCTGCCCTCCATGCATTAGCTCAGCTTTCCTTTCTTCCCCCCTCCATTGCCCTGCAGGTTCAGGGTTCAAAAACCCTGTTGAAATTTTCTGCAGTCACTGATTATTTAATACCTGAAGGAAAACAGAAGCCACTTGGCTCATCCATAATTGCTTTGGTTCTGTGGGAGCATTAGAAGAGGCAAAGACCTATCCTCCTAACACTTTACAAATACTGCAAACTAGCCTTAAACACTGTGAAAAGACACCCCACTTACTGGAAGGTCTCTTTTTTTGAAGCCAACTAGACAAAATGTCCTCTAAAGTGAGGTATTCCCAAATACACCCCTTTCAGTCAGGCTCAGTGAAAGCCAGCCAAGTAAGGACACCATCTGATAAAGAGCCTTATGCAAGAGCTGAGTCTTTGTTATCAAGATGTACTGCAGTCCCTTTTCTTTCTCCAAGTGTACTTAAAAGAAGTGGCCCAGATAATCTGCAGAATGATGTGCTGATAAGCACTGATTTGGGTAAGGAATACAAGCAGCTATCACAAAACATGATACCTGAAGACCTCTTTAAGCCCTACAGCATTTCTAGTTATTCCTGTGTTGCGATGAAGGGAAAACAAGACCTAATCATCCTTCCTACGTATTTGTCACAGGTCTGGTCTGCCAAGCTTGTTTCGTTTTATAGTCACACGTACACGCACACAGACACGGTGGTATAACTCAGTGATCACCCCCCTAAAGGAACAGTATTTCCTTTGGCAGGTTTAAAAATAGTTACACCATGACTGGACGATACAGGCAGACATAGCCACACACACAGAGTGACACACGCACAGCGACACACACACAAACACACACCAAGCAGGAGGGGACGGGGCGGCAGAGGAGAGTGTTTCGCTGGGATCCTTTGCTCTCCACACACCGTGCCGCTAGGGAAGGGGCCAGGGCATCACCAGGCAGGGAAACCACACTCACACAGTTATTCTGTAGGTGACGTGTTTAGGCGACAGTCCACTTAGGAAGATTCTTCTCTATCAACAGAGAAAGGAGGGGGACCTCAGAGGCACCAAGACATGGCTCAAAGCAGAGGACTAAGCAGTTTAGGTCCATGTTTTCTCAGTTTCTAAATTTGCACAAGCTTTTATGTACGTGTGCAAAAATAGACTAAGTCCATACTAACTGCTTAGAGACCCCAGGAAGTACGGCACAAGACTCCACAACCCTCCTGGTGCAGCTCCCTCAGGATTTGCACACTTTTACTTCCATCAGAAGGGTTTTTTTTTCAAACCAAGATTACCAGCCGTAAAACGGGGATTGGCTGCAAGGAAGCCATCAGCTGAGATTAATTTAAGAATAAATTTTAATTTATGACTGAAGGACTTTTGATGTAGATTGATTTGGTTTCTCTTATGAGCTGAGAAATGAACAGTGGCCTTGAAAGGTTCAAGTGTTCAATTAAAGCCCAGACCTCTTTGGCCTGCAGAACTAGGCTGGGTTTCCAGCACTCTCATATTCAGTCTCAAGAGTATGAAAGTATAAAATGAGGTGAGAGGGCGAATTCGCAGCACGCTACGAAACTGAGAAAAGACTGAGAAATCACTACTGATTTGGATGGGGTACTTCAGCCACGTTGATTTTAGCTCTGTCAGCTTCCAGAGCGTGCCTGCTGCTCTGAAGTCTGGCCGTTGGGTTATAGGCAGCCACGTTACTCAAACAACTGATTTCCTACCAAAGCTACTGATGGTGGACACACAGAAAAGACACATACTCCAAGAGATCATCTTGTCAGAGCCTTCATCAGCAGTTTTTTCAAACTTCAGCAACATTTCTCTCTTCTGAATATCATTACTTACCCAAGTTATACCAACACTACATTGAATATACTTGCCCACACTGTGACAAACCTACCTGCCATGGCAGCAGAAGTCAGGTTCCGTTTCAACATGTCATAGACTGGGCTGTAGGAAAGAAGGCGACAGTTAAATAGACTCACAAAACCAAACAGCATTACCCTCTGAAACCAGGGATGGAAATTCTCTTTTAATATCCAGAGACACTGAAAACTGAAGGACAACTGCAGATTGCCACCCCTAAACGTTTGCTACAGTCTAGCTCAGAACTTAACTGATGGGTGTGGATTTTAGCCTACGCCTGAGATCAAAGGCTTAAGAAGATGCAGAAATAAAAGGGGAAAAAGCTGTCACCTCAAGCATCTCACTGCCTGGACCATTCAGAACTGGCTCTTCAGAACAAAGGAGCCTCAAATCCAACTTGTCAAATGCATTATCAATAACCCACTGAGCAGGGCCCTTGGTGTGCCTAGAGGTTTATGTGACAGTGAACAGAAACTATGACACCAAGAGTCCCCTGTCTTGGCAACCGCTATAATACAATGTACATTAAAGGTGACTTTTTTCCTACCTTGGATCTTTTACAGAGAAGCTCTCCAGTCCCAGCAGTTCTCCCAGCTGATCTCCTCCACAGTAGACCATGTGTTGCTGTCTTTTGTCATATAGCTGCCTCACCATGATATACTGTCCTAGGTAATGCATAACCTGTGGGTACGTAACACAACATTAGCCTTATCTGCAGCTGAAACCAAACCCCCAAAGACCCTGGAAGTTTGCTTTACTTTAGGATACTCCTGCTACCCTGTACAGTGTGAGTCAAATAGTACCCGCTTTTATGCCCATCTGCAATTCCTTGGTGCCTCCCAACTAAGGCCATTATGCTTTACCATAATGCTAGAAGGTTTGGAACTATTAACCCCTGAAAAGAAGGAAAACTGAGTCAAAGATGGACAAACAGCAGTCACTCTGCTACCCCACACGAAAATGAAAACGTGGGTGAGAACACTTATCTCAGCAGCCTCCCTCGGTGAAGCTGCAGATGGAGACTATTGGTGCTCAACTCAGAGCAAAGAGAAGGGAACGGGTGGGGAGAAGGCAGAAAGTATCCCCAGTTAAAAGCACAAGCTATTACTAAAGGGTGACCACATTTATAGCGCGGTTCCTCAGGACACAGTTTGCAAGATGCAAAAATGTGCATTAATATCACAATATCACATCCTTGTGATATTAAGTGCATTAATATCACAAGGGTGAAGGCTTAGTGTCAGAAGGACGGAGAGGAAACATCCTCTGCGAGTGAGGGGACACTGCCAGCTCCAGTCAGGAATGCAGAGTACAAGAGAATAAAGCAAAGTGCATTAAGCACAAAATACGCAGGTTCAACCCCCCCATTACCCACCAAAGTGACCCTCCTGAATGACAGCGTCACCCAAAAGTTGCTAATAGTACTTCATTTGCCACAGAAAAAACTGACTTTGACGGAGTTAAAATGTTAATCTACACAAGTAACCCGCATTTAATACTCAACTCTCCCCATTTAAACCATTCAATTTGTTTTTGCAAAAATTTTTAGAAGCTAAATAAGTTATTTAAATGCATAAGTGTTTAAAATAAGTCACAGGGCTCTGCAGGAATATTTGACACATTCATAATGAAAAACCACTGCATTTAATTCTTTGCAGACACGATACTCTTGTAAATCACAGTCAGTGTCATTTTTTTAATCTTGTACACATATTGCATTTTAATCTTAAAATAAATGAATTCACGGGGTCTCAGGTTTAGCTGACAAGCCATTCCAAAGGAAACTTAAAAGAAAAATACCAACTGGAATCCAATTTTTAAGGCTTTCATGCACTGAGCAGAGAGCAAGACAATTGAATAGAATCTCCTACGCTCTCTCAGGAATATCCCATCTCTCCTTTCTCCAAAAAAGTTTCTGATTTTCCAGAATAAATAATTTTCTTTAATATTTCCCACCCCTATTCCAATTCCTCCAGTGGCTCTCAAGACAATTTATGATCAAACCACAACAGCCCTATGGGTAAGGTATCCCTTTTTTTTTTGCAGTATAGAAAAAGTACAGAGAAGGCTTCAAAGTATAGAAAAATTCATAGCCGGTCCCATTCCTACCCCACAAAGAGCCACCCCCCAACCAAGCAGGGACAGGCCTGGTTTCAACGATCCCAAACAGAGCCCACCTCTTTCAAGGTGAAGGTTTCCCCTTGGGCGCCTGCAGCCTGCAGAATCTTCAGAAGCGGCAGTTTGGGCCTCACCTAAAACACAAAGCACAGAGTTTTGTTTGAATGATTGGGAGCAGCGACCTGCTGAGAGAGAAAGTCACCCTGGTACGCACACCTGGGCATCGTAGCTAACAAACATAACAAACCCAACAAACCCACTCAGCCTGTGTGAGACTCTGGCCAAGCACAGAGCTGACACCCCTGCTATGAGCTGGAGGTCGTGGGGAAACACTGCCAGCCTCAGGCCAACCTGCTGAAGGCTGCTATTCTTTTTTACAAGTAATCTGCACAGACTTAATGCTTAAAAAGAAGTTAGAAGGACTGGAAATCAGCACAATCATTCTGACTCAAGTGCCAGACACAAAAAAAGCCAAGGATTTTGGGCAGCCAGCTCTAAAGGCTCTAATCACTCACATTGCCCCATTAACTTTGATGTCATTCATCCTGGGAGGGCAGAGTTTGGAAACTCAGACCCTTGGTATGGAGTCCCAGGCAGTGACTAACCAAATCTCTGAGTCAGGTATTTAGGAGCAATCATGGTGCATTCAGATCACCACTTCCAGAGCCTGAATTTCCTCAATTAGTCCAGTGAACAAACGGGGTCTGCTCTACACAGACCTTTGGGAGCATGTAATTATTAGGATCCATGAACAGACACATAATAATAAGACCGCATTAATCACAAGGTGTGGTTAATTAACACCGAGGATCAGAAGCTGTATTTTCTGTGGATCTCACGCATCAACCAAAATCTCTATTATATAAAATATAAAGCAGCCTGGGAACAATGCAACTGCTCCACAACCCCTTTAGGTTTCACCCACACACCCAAGCAGCTTCGAGTAGCAGATGAGACAGATGATGCTATATAAAACAGCAGCAAGTTTTAAATAGCTGCTTCCCCCCTACATTGTTACTTCATCTATTCCAAAAGAATTTTAGCAGTTCCTAGGAGAGTGCCACCACATGATCTGATGCCTTCTGTTCCCTAAAAACATCAGAAAGCCCTCACTGTTCTCTGAACGCTACACAATATTGTACACTAACGCACGATTCCCACTCTGAATCACTTCCTCTGTTCTCCTTGTCTGTCAGATGCTACTACAACAAGATATTTCAATCTGTCCCAGCACAGAAAGACCAGTCCTCAGCATACAATATTCATTGCTGTTTCCCCTTTGAGAAGGTTTATGCTTTCTCCAGGCACGTAATCCACACTGGGTAGTAAAGGCCGTTACTTATCAATGTTAGGTGGGTTCAGCTGTGTCTCACACCCACCCTTTCCTTCTCCCTATATAAATGCAATTAAATCTCCACTTCCCTTCCCAAGGAACAGAGCTTGTTTGCAGCCCTGAGGCATCTCAAGAGACAGCCTGAGCTACAGCATCATTTTCCCACACAAGGTAAGAGCGGGCTTTGGTTGCTTGTCACGACTGTGATTTGTCACTCAGCTATCAGACAGCATCTTGGCAGGGTATTTGTTCCACCTGTTTTCTAATACTAGGAAAAAAAAAATTATCTCCTCTGTGAATGTGTCTGGGCTGTCTGTTTTCTCATTGTTGTGTTTGTTAAATGCATTTTCAAGCTCAAAGGGAACAGCTTGTGTCCAGCCCCAAGCCTCTGCTTGAGAACAGCTTTTTCACTAGGAAAAAAAGCTCAGCACAGCTCTAATAAGTGCTTCTATCAGCACATGATTTTTAATAAGATGAAATTATGTGTTTGCATCCATTCATTTCTCTAATGACCACTCTCAAATAGATATAAGTAACTTCTTGTACATTTCTTTCTAATTAAAGAAGCAACCTAGTTAGCTTGATCATCTCAAAATGGGCCTTTAGCTACTACACTGCAGCCGAAATGGAAGTGTTTATTCCACACTGCCTGGGACACTGAGTGTTGACAATCAATATTTTGCTACTAATATCAGAGCCTATTTACTTATTTTTTTTCATGCAGAGTGAATTGAATAAATAAGCAAATACATCAGTTCCTCACAGGACTTGGCTAAGTTTCAAAGCTTCTAAATTAAGCCTCAAATGGGTTCTAAATTAAGCCTCAAATGGGAGGCTCTCTTCACTTCCCATCAGTTTATTTTCCCTCCTGCCACATCCCTTCATGTTGCAGAGATGCTTTTTGCAGTGAATTAGCTATGGAAGGTTGGATGCCTGTCTTGGAGAAACCTTTCTAATTTTTAGACCAGATTTTTACTGTTATTGTTTGCAAATTTCTCTCCTCTGCCTGGCTGTCAGTGTGGTATCGAGCCATACTCAAACCTGCCACGTTGGCCTTGGCTCACAGCTCCAAGGACCTTTTGTTCCAGGGACACTCCAGGAATAGTTGATAATGGGAGTACTATGTGTTCAATACTTACCTAAGTTGACTCCAAAACAAGCATGGGAACACACTACTGACCAAAAGCTCAGCATAGAAGGTCACAAAGCTCCAAAACAACTGTCTCAAGAGTCCAGCACTAGGAGGGATTCTTCAAATATAGGTCCAGCCCAAAAATATGCATTATAAGGTTTCTTGTATGGCTGGTTCTAACTGCTTTTTCTTTCCTCCCCCTTTAAACTGTTCATAAATCACTAATCTGATACTGAAAGCTAACACAACTCCCCAAGATAAAAGCCCTACTCCATCAGGCTAAATTCTTATTACTTAAATGTACTTGAGAGAGCTTTGATTTGACAGGGAAAAAAATCACTGCTTCAGTGAGGAGAAAGCAGTGAAGGTAAGTGGGAGAGATAATTACCTGGTTAACTTGTCCGAGTGTGATTCTGCAGGCATTCTCAGCTGCTGGATGCTGGGCAGAGCTTGAAGATGTCATTGTGGCAGTGATTAGCTGTTTATAGCACAAACCTATAAAGGAGAAAAAGCCATGTAACAATTAAGGAGAGACCAGGTCTTGAGTTTAACCACTTCCACTTCTTAGAAGCTTCAGGAAACCAGTGTTTAAAATTAGCCCTGCAGGTGTATCTTAAACCACTGCCGTAGAATGCTCATGTCACTGTGTCCCTCACCTGCTTTATCCTACACAACTGCCCAGTGCCTGACCAACAGCCACGTGGGAACAACTGGGGCATCTGCTGTGACCCTGAGGGTGCTGTGACCACCTACCTCCAGGAGTGGCACAGCGTGGTGAGAGACTTGAGGACCTGCCAGTCTCCATCAGGCCACTGGCAAATTCATGGTGAAATCCTTGAGTCAGAGGTGAAAGGGGGGAGGGGGGGGAAACAACAGCAACTGAGTCACAATCAACCACAATGGAAATCTCCTCAAGGCAGCAAACCCCCCACTGCCCAAAAGGAGGAGTAATTAATGCTAATGGCAATAATTAACGCCTTCCCCACCCGTTCTGAAAACCTGCTAAAGCTGCTGCAGCCTTCATCCCAAATAACTAGATGCAGGCTATAAATTACCAGTTTTCTTTTAAAGCATTACCGGGTGAGCAGATGAAATGATCCTTTCCTGGACAGGAACAAAAGGGGAAGTCCTGCAGCTATTTGAATTTGTCAAGCCCTTTCGGTTTCAGGATCCACCCAAAGAGCCCAGCTTCATATGTAGAATGATCTGTAATGACTCATGTCCACAGCACAATCCAGTTTAATCTACCCCCCCACAACAGGTTTGAAAACTTCTTTAGATTTAAAGAGAAAGAAAGGGTGTAAATCTACCTAGCCACTGAAGAACTTTGAACCTGCTGGAGAAGGAACTTTAGTCTTGACCTTGTAGTTGCAGCACTAAATCTCAGAGCAACAGACCTGTAAAATTGTCTGTCCCTGGACCCAGTTACAATAAAATCTCAATTTCAATGTGAATCTGGTCGTGCTTCTGCAGGCAACACAGAAACAAGCCTGGCAACTGCCACCCTGGTAAACTTCAGGCTGGAGCATGAGATGAACTAAAAGGACTGGCTCCTGAACCACAGAGATGCAACTTCAGGAAAGTTTTTACTGGAATCTGTGGAATCTGGACAAAGTGTCAACTTTTAACCCATGCAGTAGTTTAAATTAGATTTGAAAATGTGGAGCAAAAAACTTTCCAAGCAATATCTAAATTGCATTTTTCAGAGTTTTCCAGATATGGCAAATGAATTTGTTATTACTTTATCATCTGTAAAGCATGCGAGCCGGTACAATTAGCCACATTAAAAAGTGAATACCAGCAAAATAACTTGAGGAATGTAACCAAACATTTTAGATGCAGACAAAACAGGCTGAACAGACCTGTAGCAAATGGTGCAGAATCCTCAGCAATGACACAAATCTCAGCTTTAGCACCAATTTGTTACTGACCACCCCTCCCTCCTCAGCCCCAAATATTAAAAGGGACCTACAATGACTTTCTTAGAGGCTTCTGAGAGTTCTTAAAGTATTACATTTCTCTGAAGTAAGGCATTATCAGGAATAAAATCGTTCTCAAGATCAAACATATCTGCGAATATTTAGGAAAGCTTGACTGAAGCATTATCAAATGTTCAAGTTTGGAAAGTAACACTGCTAGTGACCAGATCTAGGTAGTAACTCAATAAGTGATATATAACAGCTCAAATAACTTCTATGTTATCAGCATCTTAAAATTTAACTAAGGTTTCTGCTTGATAATGCCAAGCACGTTGGAACACAAACTGCCCCCTGGATCCTTTAGGTTTTACAAGCAGAGCTGTACTTTGTTCTTGCTGCAGACACACTTACCGACCTTGAACTTCTCTGCTCTAAGGAGTATCTCCAGGACGGGCCAGTCACCCCCCGGAGGTCCCAGGCAGCCCCTCTGCTCCCCCCAGGAAGAATCTGCGGGTCCTTGTGCGGGAGAAGCAGCTCCAGTGGCAGCGGGGGGGGGTTAGAGCAGCCTCCCCAGGAGCTCCCCACCCCGGCTGGGCTCCGGCTGATGCTCTGGGCTCCGAGTCGCTCTTTCAAATACCGCTCCTGCCTCCAGCTCCTCTGGTCAGGAGGGGGAGTCATTAATTACATCAGCTTCTGATAAGAGCTGGAGTCGGGTGTGAAAAACGGACAAAAAGGGAGAAAGCAGTGGGTTTCCTCCCCACCCCATTCCTGGAAAGGGGCTCTGCCAGCCCTGGGATAAGAGTCAACTCAAGATGACTTTAACTGTTTCAATTCTGTTTTGGGTTGGTTTTTTCTTATTATTAGAGTAAGGCAAGCAAGTCAGTGCCTTGTCTCCAGTCTTTACAGACAAATTCTACTTTCAGTAAGTTTGATTCTTAGAAATACTAACTTCCTTTAATGAGAAATTAATCTTGAGATTACTAAATACTACTTTCCCAAGCATCCAAGCTCTAAAATGTGTCTAGGCTGGCAGACACCTACAAGATTTATGGAGGCACCACCAGACACCGTCCTGCCAAGACAGAAAATCTCATTTCTGTGACCACCCTCTGTACCCAAACTGGCCAGAAGCACGAGGGAGGAAATTCCTAGAGAATTGAGAAACTTCTTGCTCAGTGAGCCCTACTTCATTTTCCCCTGCCCACCTGTTTTATGCCAAATATTTTACCCTACAACTCTTGAAGCCTCTAAATTATGAAGGAAGCTCCAGGGAACTTGCTGCTGTTCCCCTCTACAGCTCCAGAGCTATGTAAGAAAATCAGACTGGACCAGAGCAACGACTGGGAGGAAACCATGAATCACAAAGTAGTCATGAAGTAACAATTTCTTTCCATTTGAACACTTTATATAGTCATGCACGCTACAAGAACGAGTCATCTGCCTGGTCTGTGAGTAAAAATTCCTTCTTTTCAGAGATCAAAACCTCTCTAGACCACAGCTTTTGATGCTTGCAGAAGGCAAGGCTTGAGACAAAAGATCTTACCAGCCCCAGAAGGGAGCGCAAGTGCAGCATGTCTGAAGAGTTGCAGTTAAACTTGTAATTCAAGTTCAGTTTTCACTGTAAAGTCTCCTTCCTTTAAGAACACAGCTTCTAACTTCTGTGCAAACTGAAAACACAGCAAGGACTGTAAACAAGATACTGTTTGGTGTTCTGTGGATGCTGCAATGGCTCACTTCAACAGAGGGTTAAGATCTGACATTTAAGTCTTATCCTCGCCATCGTCCTTTTTCATGCTTTCAAATAATGCACAATTTCTACTGCAAACAAACTTGCAGTCTCCTGTACAGTGTCCTGGAGAGAGCAGCCCTTGGGGGGGAGGCATTAAATCAGCACTGATCTGACAACTGAATCAGGGCTAATTAGGTTTGTCCCTATCAGTGTGAGTTTTCATGCCCGCAGGTCCTCCTGCCCACCCATCTTACCTGCCCTGTGACAGAACCACCTCCCTGCAAGCCATGCCCTGTGACATCCTCAGCTCCATCACTGCTGCCACCCTTGCTCTGGGCTGTATATTTCATTTGATCCCATCAGTGTCCCCAACAAGCTCACACATGTCCCTTGAGAGCTGCAGGGTGCCAGCCAAGGAGACATCAAAGCTGCCCTTCCACTGTCACCTCCCAACAAGGACCACCTTGTCATGACTCTACTCCATGAGCCCTTGGCAGTGCTGGCTGGTTGTCTGGGGGCTTCTGGCTGGGAAGGGGCAGCAGGAAGACAGACAACTGGGCTGTGAATTACATGATTTAACAGATTTCACACTTTACAGACTGCTTGACTTCAACTTTTGCTGTCCCGTGCTCAGTTAAGTGCTCTAATTCATTGCTTTGATACTGACTTGGCAATGAATCAGGAAAAATATCCTCTGTTAGGAAAAGTATCCAGAGAAAAGCCCAATTTCACTATGGAAAAGTCCCTTAATGCATTACGTACAGCAACAAAAAGCAAGGCTACTATTTTTCATATTAAATGCTGATTTTAGAGTTCCTTTTTGGCAGCTGCTCTGGAGTAAAATCCACATCTTCCAATTTAAAAAAAAAATACAATTCTGAATTTCACCTGACATTTTGTTGCTGATGCAATGCACCTGTGTGTTGCTCCCCAAAGGTTTGCCAATAACACACCAAAATTAGCCAACCTCTGATAAATGTCACTAGTTAACAAATAAAAATGTTATGCAATGCTGGTTTTATTACAAAACCAGTTAAGTAGGAGGAAAACCAAAACTGATAGTTTCAATTACAAAAGGCAAGCTGGCAAATTATGCTGCAAATCTCCCTAAATCAGCTGCTGCCGACAGTATTTGTTGCTGGTGGTGTCTGGAAGGGGGCAGAACTTCCACCCCCTTGTTTCCATTTACCTCTGTTTTAACAGATGGAATTGGGCTTTTCTCGCTCTTTCCAATAGCAGATACCTTCCTTAAGAGAATGTCAAATTGATATCACTATTTTAACGTGTTCAGCCACAGAGTAAGAAGTAGTTAGATCATGAAAACAAGCTTCTTCATCAGATAAAGGCTACATAATACCCTGCAGTGACTGCACTGACTGCTCCTGTCGCTGAAATCTACAGCTTTGTTGAAGATTTCTTTCCCTTCAGTGCTGAGCCAAGTACTTCAGAATTTATGAGTCAAACTGAAGCTAATAACCACCTATTTCTTGCAGTGGAAAATGAGACAAAACCCTTGTTTTGATCACATCTTCAGTAGAACTAGCTGCGTGATGTTTCACTAACGAGTTTACTGAACATCCAGGGACTTTTGCTCTACTCCAAGCAGAGCTGCTAAATATATTGGCATTCACTCGAAGCCCTATCGCATGTGTTTTCCACACAAGGTCCAAAGAACATTTTTGAAGAAGTGGGCACTTGGGATATGAATTTTAACCCTTTTTCGATCAGTATGCCTGGCACTCCACCTGCCTGGCAGGTACAGTCTGGGCTACCCAGCTTGGAGCAGGGCCACCTACACTGATCGTGTGGCCACTCAGAGCTGCTGGAGAGCGTTAAGTTAACAAATATCACAGTAGAAACAAGTCTGAGCTGTGCTAACAGCGCTGTGTTTGAATTTTAATGGCCCCTTCAACCTCTTATTGTGTCTTCTCTAAAAGTTCATAACTAAATTTTGCTTTTGTCAAATTTAAGTCTTGGATAGTTATAGGTTTATTTCAGCACTTTTTAACCCTCTGAGCATTACAGCCCCAAATTCTGGACCATCCCCAACAGGGTATGTCAGAACTGACTGGCCTAGGAACGAGGGATCATCTTTTAAAATCCATCTGTTTAATAAGTGTTACACATTACACATCTGGTGTTTGGAAACAAGTCTTAAGTCCTCCTAAGAGTGCTGTGTTCGAATTCCAATGGCCCCTTCAACCTCTTGTTATCTCTTCTCTAAAAGTTCATCATTCAACCCTGCTTCTGTCAAATTTAAGTCTTGGATAGTTGCAGGTTTATTTCAGCTCTTTTTAACCCTCCAAGCGTTACGGCCCCCAATTCTGCACCATCCCCAACAGGGAATGTCAGAACTGACCAGCCTAGGAACGAGGGATCATTTTTTAAAATCCATCTGTTTAATAAGCATGAAACATTACACGTCTGATCTTTTGAATTATTAATCTCTCCCTTAAAGTGCTCCCTTGTTGTTAATACTGCACTTGGCAGAGCAGCTCATTCCAACCGTTAGGCCGCCCGGCCTCTGGCAGTGTTTTGCCCTGGAAAAGCCTGACAGGATTTAAGGTAAAAAGTCAGGGGGTGAGAGATGGAGAAAGCCCTACTCAGCTCACAGGGCGTCCCTCAGGCTTTTACTCGAGGATTTAAGGGAAAAGTCACGGTGTGAGAGATGACACACGGCAAGAGCCCCAGTCAGTCCCTGCTACACTCAGCTCACGTGGCGCCCCTCAAGCTTTTACTCTTAAATGCTGCCAAAGTTATCAACGGGCACGCAAAAAGCTTAGAAAGCCAACAAAAAGTGTGCCCCGGGAAAAGCCCTCGGCCCCTCAGCCGCCTTCATCCCCGGCTCCCGCCGCCCTCCCCGCTCCCCCCGGCACCGGAGCGCTGCTCCGCCCGAGCCCCGGCCTCCCGCGGCGGCGGGCTCACCCTAGAGCTGCTCCATGGGCCCCAGGTCGCCCCGCAGGCCAGGTTCGGGGGGGAGGGGTTGGGAGGGGACGAACCCCTACGCCCCCCGAGGCCTTCTCTCCACCATCTTAGCGGGGCTCCGGGCCGCCACTTCCCCTCGTAGGCAACATGGCTGCCCGGCCCGGCAGGGCGGCGCCATAGAGCGCACCGGAAGCTGTCCCTAGAGGGGACGCGAACCCCCGAACGAGGGGTGCGCACGCCCCCTTGCGGTGGAGGACCGAGCTCTAAGACGGAGCACCCTCACGGCGCGGTGTAAACCCGCCCCCCCCCGCCCGGTACAACCCTCCTCTGCCCGGTGCAACCCCC
>JAOXJM010000013.1:4302759-4314357 GCA_026413425.1 Tringa solitaria | reverse complement strand
CCGCGGGGGGGGGGGGGGCAGAAAGTTGGGTTATTTTTATGGGCAGAACAATGAAATTGCAAAGTTGCCCATCAGCGAAGTCGAGGGGCAGGGCTGGGGGTGCTGCCCCTTCCCATCGTGTCAGAGACACCCCCCTTCCCCCCCCCGCTGGGACAGGGATGGGGACAGGGACCACCGGGGGTCGGGAAGGATCACCTCGTCCCACCGAAAGCCCTGTGGAGGGGGTGGGCTGTGGGGACGGTGGTGGGGGGCACACTGGGGGGGGGTGCAGAAAGCGGTCCTGAGGATGCTGGGCGTGCTGCAGCGATGCTCCCTCTGCCCCTGCGGTACCGAGCTCGGCATCCTCAACTTGCAGAAAGGGCTCGTGCCTGTATTTAGCCATAAACTCCAGAGATATGCGAGTTATTAGCCCTAAGCTAAGGAGATCCATCCGCTCAACCGCAGCCATTCGTGTGGGTAAGGCCGAGCACGGGTGTAATCGTTCCCGGGATCTGGGCCGGGCTGAACTAGCACCGGCCTGATGAAGGAAAATCAATCTTTTCCTCCCCAGGCGGGAGGGACTGGGGAACCGGGGAGCTGTGGGGTGAGGGAAACCTGCCTGGGCACCCGGCTCTCCTGGGCTAACAGCCTCGGCGAGGCGCTTGCCCCACCTCGCCTTGGGAGCACCCTCCCAAATAGCCAGTGGCGCGAGGTCCGGGGAGAGGATCCGCTGCCGGGAGCCGAAAGGAGCTGCTTTTCCAGCCCAGAAGCCAGGCACTAGCCCTCCCTGCCTGCTGCAGCATTAACTCCATGCTCCCTGTGTGTGTGTGTGTGTGTGTGTTGCCTGGATGCACACCAGGGATGTGTGTGCCGCCGGTTGCACGCCGGGCTATGGGGCAGGGGAGGTGTGTGCGAGGCTGGGGGGCTGGCGAGGCTAGGGGGGGGTCCCGGGGTCTTTGAGCTGCGGGAAGGGACCACCGGGGTTGGTGGCAGCGACAGCATCCACGGCCGCATCCCAAGGGAGGTGTTTCCCTGCGTGTTGGGAGCTCTGGAAGGGCCGCGTGTGTCTGTGGCGTGTCCTTGGGCTGGGGCTCTCTCCCACGGGATGGAAATCCTGCGGGAAGAGCAGGGCTGAGCAAACCAAGGAGTCAGTTCCCATTGCAGCATCCTTAAGCTGGGTCTTCCCCGGCCCCCTGCGCCCCAACAGGGTGCTGTGGACAGGGGGGGGTGGGAAGGGCTACACCCCGGTTGCTGCATGTCCTCGGTGGCCAGTTCAGCCGCGGGAGCATCGGGATGAGAGCAGGGAAGAGCCCTGCGGAGCGTGGGGCAGGGATACAGCAGCAGGATCCATCCCTTGGGCTGTGGGGCAGAGGGCAGGGAGGGCGGTGGCTACTGCTTGCCAGCCCATCCCAGCCCATCCCAGCTCCACCGGTACAGGCAGGACTCTTTCTGGGAGCTGCTGGTGCCAGCAGGATGCGCGGAGGAGGATGAGGGGGTGTTGTGCTTGACATCACTCTCCTGAGTGGGCTCCAGCCCCTCCGTGCCCGACCGAGCCCCCGTGCAGGATCGTTCCCAGCACCCCAGTGTGCAGCTGGGTGGCCTTATGCCCCTGCCGTGGTGCCACTAGCCACACCGTGCCGGGCGCTTGCCGTGGAGGAAGCCAAGATTTGCATAGGGAGCGAGTGCCCGAGCTGCTGTGCCGGGGCCACCAACATCCCCCTGGGGACACCGAGCACCGAGAAAACCCTGCCCCGGGGGCGGGTGCCTGGTGCTGGAGCGGGGAGGGCTGAGTAATTTGGAAAGTCTGACCGGGGGTGTTCCCCCCGGGGACGGGGAGCGGAGGAGGCAGCGGGTGTCTCGTTGGCCCCCGTTGTCGGAGCTGCCGCCCCAGAGGATGCCACGGTGGGTGGCTTCGTGGAAAGGTCCCACCCGTGCTCCTTCCCACCTCCCCGTCGCTTTGCAGGTGCTGGGGGAGGTTCAGCATCCCCTGTGCAGCCGAGCACGTGGCTGTCACTGTAAAAGGGGGCTCTGGCATCCCCCACCCCACGCCGTCTCCCACCCTACACCCGGCTGGGACACCCCCGTTGTCCCCTCCGCTCTCCCCATTGCAGACTCAGCTCCCACCCCGCAGGTCTCTTGGGGAGGGGGGTGGGTTCCTCTGCAGAGCTCCCTCCTTTGGCTGCCCTGAGTCGGGGGGGGCTTTCCCATCCCAAACCTGACCCATCATCCCGGGGCAGGATTTCCTCCCGAGGGTGGAAATAACGTAGAAAAAGGATGGAAGAGGCTTTGGCATCGGCCACCTTCACATCCTGCCTCCTCCGGTGGGCTTGGACCGGGCTGGGCTTTGCTCTGCTATTAATGGGAGATGTATTGGCTTGAAGAGGAAGAACCTACTCCTCCAACAAGTAGGACACGAGTGGCCCTGCCTGATTTCAAGGCGTTTGGTCGGCTCGGTGTGTGCGGGATGGCAGCTCCTGAGTTCTGTTTTGCTGCACGTAAGGAACTGGCCGGACCCCGCACGTCTCCATCTGATGGGGGGGGAGCTTCGGGGTGCACGGAAGGAGCCGTGTCCTTCGTGCCCAGGGTGGCTCCCGGGCAGGGAAGTGGGGCTGGAGCCTGGCAGAGGGACCTCGGCCGTGGGGCTGGATCCTGGGGGACAGGGATGAGCTCCAGGCCCTTCCTACCGCCCCGCTGAGAAATGCTCCCGGTGGGGGGGAGCCAACTCCAAACCCCCTCTGGAAACTCTGGGAGCGCAGCCCCTCGGCTTTCAGAGTTCAGCTTTTTGTCTGCAAACTGGGGAAAACAAGTAGAGTTGCCTGAAAGTGTCTGCTGGGATCGGTTTTGGGGAGAAATCGTGCCGTTTTCGCAGCGGGAGCTTCCAGAGGGTTGGTTTTGCTGGTTTTTGGGTTGCCGGGTGGTGTTTCGGCCGCCTCGAGTGTGGCTCCAGGAGTGAAACGCTCTGGGTTTTGTTTTCGTTTTTCAGTGGCCTTTGAGACCAGTTTCCCTTTCTGGAGCTCCAGTTCCAAACTGGGATTTAAATCTGGTGTTTTGCCATGTCGAAACACCACCTGGAGACCCACCCAAAGGGCTTTCCTTGGTCATGGCGTTGACCAGGAGGTCCCAAAAGGCTTCATTTCCCTCCCGTTTTGGGGTGGAAAAGGAGAATTGAGATCAGAGAGTGTTTTCTGGAGCAGGGGGAGCTGGGTGCCCCTGCTCTGGGGGGGTGCTGGAGATGGTGGGGGGCCCTGGAAACCTGTCCCCCGATGCCACAAGCTGTGTGGGATGAGGAGCTGGGTCTGCCTTGAGGAATTGGAGGATCCTCAGTGCCAGAGGGTGGTCCCGGGGTCCAGAGCTTTGTAACCCCACGATGGGCAGCGGGAGTGATGGCACGAGGCCGTGACATGCCGCGTGGCTGGGGACACAGCCGGGTCCGTGTCCCCCAAAGCAGGGAAGCCATCGCCATCCTCCCGGCCGGGCAGGGGCCGCTCCGACGGCTGGGAATGCAGCATCTCGCCCTGTTCAGGGGGAGAGGCAGGATGGATGGATGGACCCCCAGCCCCAGAGGTGAAAGCTGGTGCTTTATCCTTCTCACGGCCGCTCCTCCCTCCCCCCGGATTATAAATGGGTGTGAATTGTCTCCCCTGATAGGCATAACCTCCATCCCCGGCTCCCACACCCCGGGGAGGTGCCCCTCCAAGGGCTGGCTTTGCTTCCTCGCCCTCAGATGTTTGATGTCTTCCCAGATGCTTCGGACCTTTCTATCTGCTCCCAACGCAGCTGCCTGCGAGGGGGAAGGGAGGGAGGGAGGGAAGGAAGGCTGGGGGGAGACAGGGGGTGCAGAGCGAGACCCCACGGGCCGTGGTGGCTCTGCCCCGGGCTCCCGGGGAGGCAGGGCTGGCTGCGGGGTTTGCTCCACCGTAGGATTCCGGAGGATGATTTTCTACTCGGTTTCCCTCGTCCCTCCCCGTGTCGAGCGGGTGCTGCTCAGCTGCCAGGAGCAGCGGGGATACTGGGGGGGTGCTACAGGAGATGCTGAGCTTCCCCAAAGTGTGTCCCCCCCCCTCCTTCAGCCTGCCCCAACCTGATGCTCAGCTCTTTGCACGAGGGCTGGGATCATCCCTCCCTGTCCCACCGATGCTGGGTGTGGGGATGGGGAAAGCCCGAGCATCCTTCACCCCAAAGCCCTGCAGAATGTCCCCAAGAGCCACCACAGAGCAGACTGGCTGGGGGAGGGGGGGCATTTTGAGGGGGGTAACGGAGCCCCTGAGCCCTGGTTGGGGCTGAGCTGGCTCCTGGGTGGATCCGACTGGTTTGGTATTTAAAAAAAATTAACTCTGTGGGATCTGCTGGAGTGAAAGCCTCAGCCCAAACCTCCCTTCCCTCCCCATCCTGGGAGGGTGCCCCCGTGGGGGTGCGGAGTCCGGGGGGGTGTTGGTGGGGCTGGCAGGAAGGGTGCTGACACTGGGAGCTGGACAAGGGGCCACGCTGCAACCAGCAGATGCTCCGAAGTCGTGTTTAAAAATGCAAGGGGTTCCCAAAAGAGGGTTTGGAGCTGGGGTTGGTCTCAGGGCTGATGTTCTCCAAGGGCTGTCCCCCAGAAGAGGTTGGCTTCGTGCCCTTGAGCGGCGCATCCATGGGGTCCGCGCGGAGCGGAGCAGTGATTGCTGGTGGGTTCCAGGAGGGATGTGGTGCTGCCTGTGGCTCCCTGCAAGGCTGCGGTGTCCCTTAGGGGGCTGTGCCGGTGCAAACCGTGAAGAAAATTGCGTTAAAGCGTAATTTGGGGCTTAGGGCACAGGGTTTCCAGTGGCCAGGGGGTTTTCCCTCCCTCGTGCCTCCAGCCGAGCCCTGCGTGGCAGCAGTGACTCCTCACAGCGAAGCATTTCGCTGAAAGGTGGGATCCCAAACGCTCGCTGGATGGGTCTCCTGAGGCTGACGTGACCGTGGCGGATGCCAGGAAATTTAAAGTCAGAAAATTACCCCTACGTTATTAGCAGTAGTATTTTAAAGAGGGGAAAAAAAAAATAAATCTGCTTTTCTTTGCTCCGCTGGAATTCGTCTCCCTCCTGGGGAGCTCCTGTGCTCAGACTTCACCCACGGCTCGCAGTCCCGGGAAATTTGTGTAACCGGCTGCTGGGGAGAAGGAGAAATTGTGTGGAAACGCAGGTGGTCACACACCAAACCCCCAGGAGAAGGAGCCTGCAGCGGGTGGAGCTGGCTGGGCATCAGTGCGGCCCCCAGCCAAGGATTTGGAGGGCGACTGGGGGATTTTGGGGCTCTTCCATATGGGTTTGCATCATGTCAGTGCTGGCTCCGGAGGGAATGGGCTCCCCACCTGCCCAGGGATGCTCGTGGTGTCCCCAGCCAAGGTGACATCCCCTGGGTTTCATGCAGCCCCCTCCCGTGTGGCTTTTCTCCGGCTGGTGGTGGGCACCGTGGGGTTGCTGTGCCAAGCGTGGGCTGAGCCTGCCTTCCCATCCCCATCCCTGTGTCCTGGCCACTCCGATGGTGCCCTTGAGGCTCCTGGTGGAGACAGGACCAGGTTTGCTGAGGCTGCCCGGGTGCGGGTCCCGCTGCATCCTTCCCATCCATGCGGGAACCTCGGCTGGACCAGGCGGGAGCGTTTCTCCCCTCAAAACGTCAGCGAGATGCAGAGGCTTCTCTTGGAGACGAGAATGGGTTTGTGGCTTTGTCAGCCACAAAAAAATGGGTTTGATTTTATTGCTTTTGGGTTAAAAGCAGATTTTCTTTGTTCAGCTTCCAGAAGCCCAGGACTGCCAGCTTTTGGGATTTCTATTTTTCTGGGAAAAGCCCATGGCTGCCGGCAGGGACTGAAATGCTGAGGAAAGGAGCATTTTCAGCCTGTCCCCAACCCAAGCCTGGTTTTCTAACTGGAAAAAAGCCATTTTTCCAGTTAGAAAGCACAAAGCGGCTCGTTGAGTGAGGTGCCCAGCCGGCCTGGTGCTGGGGGGCCGAGAGGGGACCCTGGTGGTCAAACCCACCTCGCTCACAGGAGATGTGTTTGCAGCAGACGAAGCCTGGGCCGGGCTAATTAGCAGCCATCTGGTCCCGGGGTCAGGAGGGCCCGTTTGCAGGTGGGGAGGGGATGCTGTGTGTGGGGGCTGGGAGGGGACAGCGGGGACCAGCCTGGTGACGGTGGTGATGCTCCACAGGGTGCTGTGTGCCGGAGGAGGGGGGTCACCGGCGTAGCCCAGGCTGGAGGTGGTAGCCCCATGCCATGGGGTGGGATGTGGGGGGCACGTATCACGCCAGATGGGCTGCTCCATCGCTGGAGGGGTCTGCCCATCCTCCTCTCCTCATGGTTAAGGACCCTCCTGCTGTGCAAGCAGAGGATCCCCCACCACGGGCACTGAGGGAGGGTGCCCAGGTTCAGCAATGCCCACAGCCCCCAGCAGCACTTTCCAGCTTCCAACTTTCCTTTCAATCACCAGGAAGGAGCAATTTGCACTCTTTTGCCCTAAATCAGAGCATTAACCAGAGCCCTGCATGGTGCAGAGCCAGCCGTGCGGGGCAGGGGAGAGCCCGGGGTGACAGTGAAGGTCTTGTGTCCCCCCCCTCCCCGTGCTGAGCCCTGGCCGCAGCCCCAAATCACTCAGCTGCCTCTCAGCTCTCGATATTTCAAGTGCCAGCCCTCTCCAGGGGCTTCGGGTTCGCTCCACTCTTCTGTTTAAGATCCACTAGGTTATTTATTTTGCTGGGAAGGGAAGAGGAGGTGAAACATCCTTCCCCGGGGAGCGCGGTGCTGGCAGAGACCCCCCCTGCGGTCGCCGCCCTCGGCGGGTTTTGGTCGGGGGCCAGCGAGCCGTTTCCAGTCCGGCTGTTTCTCCTCATTGCTCGTGCAGCTGAATTTTTGGAAAAAATAGCTGGGTTTGGAGGCTGCTGAGAGGCTCGGAGGGACCCACGGATCCGTGGTTTTGAGAGCAGAGCCCAATGCCCGGGTCCCTGTGGCCGTGCCCGGTGGACGAAACAGCCAGGGCTGGTCGGTGCTGGGGAATAACAATGGGAACTGGTGAGCACTGGGCACTCCCAGTTTTCCCGGTGCCGTGCCCAGTTCCCTCTGCTGAGATGGGGTTTGGGGACAGGATGCCATGGCCCTCAGATGGGGAGAGAGCAGGGCGCTGCCGGGTAAAACCCTCGGGACCAGCCACGGGAGGATGGTGCCTCAGAATCACGGGATGGTGAGGGTTGGAAGGGACCTTTGGAGACCATCTAGTCCAAAGCAGGGTCACCTAGAGGTTGGACAGGACCTGCATCCAGGCAGGTTTGGAGTTATCTCCAGCCTCGCTGCCCAGGCTGCCGCAAACTGAGTATCCTCTTCCCCATGGGCATGGTGTGGGGCGAGAGGGGCGGCAGCACCTTGTCCCTTCCTTCCCCTTCTCACCTTTTCCTTTCTGCTTCAAAAAGCCTTGGCTTTGCTGCCTTTTTTTTCTCTCGAGGCCGTGCTGGTCCCGAGACGAGCGAGGCACCTCAGAGCCACGTCCCGGGCACGTCACCGGAGCGTCGCCACCGCTGCGGGGTTGCGGGTTGAGTCAGCCCCAGCTGCAGGCGCCAGCCCCCCCCTTGCCCTCCCCACTCTCTGCCTCTTATTTTGTCCTCGGGGAAATACGTCGGGTTCCAGCAATAGCCCCAGCAGCTGCCGTGGGGCCAGCCAGCCCTGCCTGTCTGGTGGCCGTGGGGTCCTGGGGCGGGTGGTGGGAGGCAGCAAAATCTTTATTTAACCCCATGGCGGTGCTGAGCCGCTCAACATTTTGGGTTTGGCAGTCATGTTTTAGTCATTCAGCAGTACCAATTCGGAGCACGTGCTGCAGCATACACTGGACGTGGGGTTAGAGAATTTCCCGTCTCAAACCTATAGAAAATCAAGAGGTTGAAGTTTCGAGGTTAAGGATTAATGTAGAGATCCATCCTTCTCTCTCTTCTACTGGATTAGTAGTCTCTTGGGTAGTAGGAGTACTCTTGGGCAGAATAGAGTCTAAAAACAAACCCACGTATCTACTGCGATGCCTTTTTTGTTAGAAACACCATTTGTCATCTTTGGGTCGGGCATTAGATCCACTTCCTTAAAAGACGGGTGGATGTAGAGCTCGGAGATGTGGTTTAGTGATGGTTCTTGGCAGGGTCAGGTTGATGGTTGGACTCGGTGACCTGAAAGGTCCCTTCCAACCTCAGCGATTCTATAATGCTATGATTTCCTTTTTTCCATGGCAGAGAGGAAGGGCTGGACCAGTGGCTGCTGCCAGCCAGACCCTTGTTAGCCAACCTTCCTTCTCGTAGCCCGCCCAGCCTTAACCCTTGCCTTTCCCCTCCACCCAGGTGGCCGGCGGTGCAGCATGCCTTTCTCCTGAGCCCGGGAGGAAGAGGTCCTTGTCCCTGGAGAGATGTCCTCCACGCGGGGCAATGGGGAGCACTGGAAGTCCCTGGAGTCGGTGGGCATCAGCCGGAAGGAGCTGGCGCTGGCGGAGGCTCTGCAGATGGAGTACGACGCGCTCTCCCGCCTGCGGCAGGACAAGGAGGAGAACCGGGCCAAGCAGCGGGGAGACCAGCCCCTCATCTCCTGGGATGACCCCCCCGAGAGGAACGGCTGTGACAGCATCAAAGCGGCGCGTGGCCTCTCCGGCTCCGACCCCACGCTCAGCTACAACATCCCCGTGGTGCCCGAGGGTCCCCCCGCGCCCGGACCCCCCCCTGGACCCAGCCCTCCCCATCCGGACCCCCAGCCCTGGCTGAAGGGACCCCTGGCCGGGGACTACCTGTACATCTTCGAGGGGTCCGGGGGGGACTTCCTCAGGGAGCCGCTCAACGGCACCTCGCCCCACGACGACGGGGGCGGCTCCCCCAAAAAGCTCTCGCCGCCCCCGCTGCCCCCCCGGCACCCCCTCTGGAGCTCCCCCGAGGGCAGCCAGCGCTCGGGGAAGGGATCCCCCCCGTCCTCCAAAGGACCCCAGCCCAGGGACATCAACATGTTCTCAGTGGCCCACGAGCGGGCTCACGGCAAGCTGCTGGGCCGCCGCATCTCTGAGGAGGACCCTTACGGCATCGCCGACTACGAGGGCATCAACGACGCCATCACCTGCCTCAACCTGAAGTCCACCTACGAGTCGGAGGTGCTACGAGAAGCTGCCCGTGGATGGAAGGAGGGCAGGAGCATCTTCGAGAAGGAATCCAGCGGCAAGCCGGTGGCACGGAGCAAGACCATGCCCCCCCAGGTCCCCCCGCGGACGTACGTCTCCCGCTTCGGCAACCGCAAGAATCTGGCACCGAACAAGAACCGCAGGATCTCCATCGACCCGGTGAGAATCACACAATGGGTTGGGTTGGAAGGGACCTTAAAGACCATCCAGTGCCACCCCGTGCCCTGGGCAGGGACACCTCCCACCACACCAGGTTGCTCCAAGCCCCCTCCAACCTGGCCTTTCTCTCCCTGCCTTGGAAGTGGGGCTGGGATGGAGCCAGGGTACTGGGGAGGGGTGGAAACACAGCACTGGGCTGTGAATGGGGCCGTGGGCACCTGCAGCTTTGCTGGGTTTCCTTTGCTCCAGGCTGGTTTTATTTTTCCCATCCTTGGGGCTCCTCAGAGTCTTGTTTGTGCATCACGGCCGGAGGCATCCGTGCCCTGAGACACTGTCCCTGGGGGTCAATAAGACCTTTCCAGATTGTGCGTGTCCCCGAGGGGTGCGGGATCGCGTAGTCACGGCCAACCCCTCCAGGGCAGGTAAACCGGGGCCAGGAAGCCAAGCAGAAGGGCAAGTCCCACCTGGTCATCATCTCATTGCCATCCATCCCATCCAGTCCCATCATCCCAGTCCCACCATCCCGTCCAGCGGAACATCCTCCGGTGGGATGTTCCATTCGCAGCCACCCCGAGCGCTGCCTCCTCTCCGCACCCTCGTGCCCAGACGCCTCTGGGGCCACCCGCAGCCTCCGAGGGCACCCTGCCCATCGCTGTCACCCCACAGCCAAAGCCTGGTGGTCACAGGAGGGCACGGGCACGTTGAGTGCCACGGCGATGCCGTGCCGGACACGCAAGCGCCGCGGTCTCTGGAAGTGACACCGCAGGTGGTTTGCAGTGGCCTCGTGTCCCGCCAGCGTGCAAAATGTCACAAGATCCTCCGGAAAGAGCTGGGAGTCTCCTCCCAGCAGCCGGGTGATCCCTTTCCTGTTCGGCTCGCAACGTCCTTTCCTATTCCCGGCTCCCTCCTTCCCTCCGGCGAGCGGGATACCTCTCCTCTGCTCACGGGAGGCACCGGGGGGGTCTCTCTCGGGGCTGCCCCATCCCCTGTCTCCCCCGGGGTGCTCCATTCTGGAGGCAGAGCCCCCAACTCTGGTGCGGCTCGTCCCACCTCTGGCAAGAGGAGGAGATAAATAACCGGAGAAGTCACCCTCCTCGGGGAGCAAGGGATGCAGCCGGGGACCGCCGGCAGGGGCTACGTAAGTCACTCCCGGCTTCCTTGGTGCCAGGAACTAATTATAAAAGAGCATTAAAATTGTCTTTAGCGGCTGCTGTGTTCTCTGCCTTTCTCTGCCTCCCGTTAGCTGTTGGCTGGGTTAATTGCTCTGACAGTGGGGCCATTGTTCGCTGCCAAAGAGTGATGGAGGCCCGGGGACCCCCACGCACAGTGGGGGAGCCTGGCACGGCGGTGCCACCAGCCCAGGCACCACGGCAGGAGAGCGGTGTGCGGGGCCGGGCACGGGCAGGGCTCTGGGGTCAGTCCCTGCCCATCCCACGGCATCCTCAGGTCCATCTCTGCCCGTGCCCAGGTCCATTTCTGCTCATCCCTCATCTCCGCTGGGGAATGTCCCCACCGGGACTGTTGGAAACCACCTGGAAACGGCCAGTTTTGTGGGCTGGGGGCAGCAAAACCTCAGGTCTCCCTTCTCCCAGCCGTGGGGAAGGTGTCGGTGCAGACGTGGGTGATGTGTCCTGTGGCTGGTGCCCACCTGGCCCAAAACCCCTCCTGTGCTGGACCACGACCCACTCGTGCTGCTGCGGAGCTGCTGTTCCCCCCGGGGCGAGCAAAGGCTCCCGGTGCTTTGACGGGGGGGGATCCGGCAAACCCTGTCCTGGGTGGGCAGTGGGCTGGAGCCACCGGGGACCCTGCAGCCAGCTGATGGGCTCGTGCTCTGTCCCGTAGGTTGCCCCCCGGCCGCATTCCTTCGCCAACGGCTACGAGCTCTTCGAAGTCTCCGAGGAGCGGGATGAGGAGGTGGCTGCCTTCTGCCACATGCTGGACGTGTGAGTACCCAGCCGGGGCTGGAGCATCCCGCTGCAAAATGCCCCCAGATGGGTTGTTTTTTGGGTAGCGGGGCAAAAACCCAAAACTCTGACCCGTTCCTGCCTCCGCAGGCTGCGATCCGGGTACAGCACCAAGGACTATTCCCTCACCGGCTTGGTGTGGAACGCCGTCAACCTCAGCCCCGAGCAGCTGGGGCACGGCGTCAGCCTGAAGGTGACAGTGGTGTGTGACAGCCTGCGGGAACCCCTCACCTTCACCTGCGACTGTGAGTACCCCGCTTTCCCGTCCCCCCTCCCAGCAATAGCAGGGGGTGACGTGAAGCAGGGGGAAAAAAACTCCAACCACACTGGGGTGGTGGATCTTTTGG
>JAOXJM010000013.1:4273718-4284194 GCA_026413425.1 Tringa solitaria | reverse complement strand
TAAGGTCCCTTCCCACCCAAACCATTCCGTGGCTCTATCATTAACACTAACGGGGGCGTGAGCAGCCCCGCGACCTCACGCTGCCGCTGGCTGGCGGGCTCCGGGCAGTTGTCCCTGCCCGCCCTGCCCCGGTTTAACGCTGCCGGGACCCCCTTCTCCCCGCCCGGGCCCGCTCCCCCCCCGTCGGTTCCTTCCCCCCGTCGCTTCCTCCCCGCTGCCAGAGGGGGCGCTGCCGCGCGGCGCGCGCCGGCTGATGCAATCCCCACGCGGAGGGAGGGGCGGAGCCTTCCCCCGGCGACGTCCCCCGGTGCCCAATGGGCGGCGGCGGCGCTGAGTGACGTCGAGGGGGCGGGCGGGCGCCTGCGCCGTCGGGGAAGGCCCCCGCCCCTCGGGGCTCGCGCCGGCGGCGGGCGGGTCAAGGCGCAGCGCTCGCCCCCGCGCCGCCATTTTGTGCCGTACCCCGCAACAGGATGGAGCCGATTACCCGAGGGAAGCCGCTCGCCCGCCGCCGCCGCCACCACCGCCGACCCGCAGCCCCTCGACGGAGCGTCGCTCCGCAGGCCACGCCGCACCGCTGGGAACGCTGAAGAGTCTCCCTCAGCCCACCGCCGCCCCTCTCATGGAGCCCAGCGGCCGGGAACGCGGCCTGGGGCGGGCCCGGCTGGGCTTCGCCGCGGCCTGGCCTAAACTGGCCGGGCCCAGCGCGGCCCCCGCCGGCGCCTCGCCCCAGGCGAGCCCGCCCTTCTCCTGGCTGCGGCTGATGTCGCAGCTCCTCTCCCCGCTGCCCGCTTTGCTGCAGCGGCTGCTGCCCGGCCCCGCGCTGAGCAGTGCCCTCTGCCCCGCCGCCGGGCAGCCGCCCGCCAAGGGACCCCAGACCTCGTCGCCGCCGCTGCTGCTGCTCTCGGAGCCGGCCTCCTCGCTGGACTGGGCCGAGGAGACGCTGCCGTGGCCGGAGGAGGCCCTGGAGAAAGGGGGAGAGGGCAGCACGGAGCCACCGGCGGGTGTCTGGGGATCCGGACCGCTGCGGAGCCTGGTGTCCTTCCCCTTACGGCGTGTGGACTGGTACGTGCTGGGCTCGGAGCAGGGTCGGGCTGGCTCCTCCGGCAAGAACCATCTGCCCCAGCCCTTGCGAGCCGAGGTCCCCGCCGAGGCCTGGCGAGGCTGCCCTGCCCGTGGCGGTTTGCCGGAGGTTGAGTTCCTCCGCAACAAGCGCTTGGCTTTCCTCCAGCGGTGGCATTTGGCGAGCGGTGGCCTGGCCGTGCCAGAGCCGGACCACGGCTATCACAGCCTGGAGGAGGAGCAGCAGCAGCAGCAGCACAAGGGCGTTCGTCAAGAAGAGGTAGAGGGACGGAGGGACCAGCGGTGCGACGCCGGGGAGTTAAAGCAGCCCGAGGAGGCGAGCGAGCCGGGGAGACAAGCTGGAGGTGGCCCCTTGGAGCAGGAGGGGATCAGGGGTTCAGCTGAGAAGGGGGCATTTGAGAGAGAAGCCTTGGCTGAAGAGGATGACGAGGACTCCGAAATAGAGCAAAACCTTCCATTTTCAGCCAGACCTGCCTGTGCAAATAAATTAATAGACTATATCATAGGGGGAGCTTCCAGTGGGGAGGAGAGTGCGGATGATGAGGAAGACTGGGATGATGATGATGATGGGTTTGACAGCGAAGGGCTCCCCTCTGATTCAGACGCCGGCAGTCAGGACGGGGAAAGGCTTCATCTCTGGAATTCCTTCTACAGTTTGGATCCCTACAACCCTCAGAACTTCACAGCCACCTTTCAGACATCTTCCGGCGATCGGGGAAAGGATATGTCGGATGTGGAGGAGGAGGAGGAGGATGAGGAAGACTCTTCATGGGCAGAGGAGTCTTCAGGCTCTCCTCACCCTAGTTCTGAAGAGGAGGACGAGTGGGACTGTAGCAGCGTGGATGAAGCAGAAAGCTTGAAACTTTGGAACTCGTTCTGTACCTCAGATGATCCATATAACCCTTTAAATTTCAAGGCAGCCTTTCAAACAGCAGAGAAGAAAGGGACATCTGGTTTAAAAGGAGCAGAGAGGCCGAGTTTGATCGTTTCTGAGCGTAGTCACTTAACTGTCTGTTGCGTGCAGCTGGAAAAACATAACTGTGGGGTGACTGACTGTGTGCAGCAGGGCATTCTTTCTGGCGAGAAATGTGGGAGTACCAAGCGGAAAAAGGTATATACTTTGTTTATGTTTTTTGTTTCTTGTGGGGATGCTTAAAAAAACTAACAAAAAACTAACCCAAACCAACAAACCCACGTTGCATGACGTGGTCTGTGAGCGGGTGAGGTCACTCGTGCCAGGATTTCAGCCACGGCGGTGGCAGATCATGCCCCCGTGAGCTTATGGTCTAATTATTTGGGTGAAATGACTGTGCCTCATCCTTCACACGTGACGGAAGATTTTGTAATTCAGTGACACAGAGCAGATGATTTCCTTAAATTCCTTTTCTAGTTTTCATTCTCTATTTGTGTTGTAACGTAGTTTTCGGTATCAGAGAAACAGATGGGAACCATGATGTAAAATTTTCCTCTGGAAGGTACCTGTTTCTGTTATGAACAATGTTGATAAAGTATTTTAGGACCTTTGGGTGTGCATGGTGTAATCGAGATGCAAAGTATCGTAACATTTTAGGACTTGTGACAAGCCTATTTGAGTTATAAACATCTTTTGAAATAGAAATCTTGTGGGTTAACACAAACTACACTAAACCACTGACATTTCAATGGAGAGTGTACCAATACTCCCATTTAAGAGAATATTACAATTTAGCAGTCATTTATTAAAAGGATGTAATCTGGAACTGGGCTTTTGAGCACAAACTGGAAGTTTAATGTGCTTATGAGGAGTTAGTGCATTAAAAAACTGTTTAGTACAAATAATAGGATTTCTGTAAAGAGTAAGAAACAAATTCATCTTCTTATGAGTTTTATGATGCTATAGATGTACATGTGTAAGGTCTGAGTCTTGGCTGGTACTGCAAATATTTGTATGAGTTGTGATATCAAGTCCCAGGGTAATACACTAGTGTAGAAAATAGAAAAATGATGTACTGCTTACTTTAGCGTTCTTATAGCAGAAACATGTGTTTGCTCCTTGAGTCGAGAGCCTGACTTGGAGGTAACTTTGTCCCTGTTTTTGCTTGGGCAAGTGGCATTTGATGGTTCGCACAGGATAAACTATATATTATATATATAAAAACTATATATTTTAATCTAAATCTAATGCTCAAATGGTTTCTGCAGGAGATCCTTTGTAAGTGAGAGCATGTCTGAAACGCTGCGAGGAAGCCCTGATGAGCCCTGCTCTAGTTCTGCTGCTGTGACCTAAAAATCTCATTTTGTGTCAGGGATGCAGACTTCCCAGTAGTAATTTTTTTGACTAATTTATTGTTTCACTCTGTGTAATCTACTGACATGGTGAAAGAACGATGATGTAGGCGCAATATTTAGCGTGATGTTACAAAATCCAGTAATTGTGCCCAAGGGTGTCCTAGACTGATGTAAAAAGGATGTAAGGTAGGAACTCACATAGGGATGGGCTGATGTAACAGCTCCGTGTGCTTCAGAGCAGAGACTTAATTAGCCCCGGCTGCAAAACAGCAGAGATTGCCCAGCAGTGACCGAGGTGTTCCCGGGAAATCTTCCTGCTCAAGTCTGTTTCCTCTCTGGCATCCTGCAACCAAACAGCAACAATATTCGTGGTTGTAAAGTCATAAAACCTGGGAGCGTTTAGATTTCACTTAGGAGTTAGTAAATGCATTGACTTTACGTGAGGATGTGTGGGGTGTGATGGCCCTGCCTTTCCCAGGGAGCTGGGCAGGGATTTGGGAATGCTGCCCTGGAATGGGGTGACTTCTGGAGGTTGTTTCACACATTCTCCTGTGACTCTGTATCCTCAAGTATGATTATTCCCGTGGGTCTCATCTCTTCCTTAAAGTTACCTTCATGTTTTCTGTGAAGGTTGGAAGATGGCTCTATCACATAAAGCCATTTCACTCTGTGCTCCTTGTTGTGTGAGCATGAAGTGGATGTGAAACAAGGGTTCTGCCTTAATAAAACATAGGGATGGAACAGCGAGGGTTTTGTACCCCCCAAGTTTCACCTTCAAAAGTAGCCATCCTGCAGCAAATTTACTGGAGTCATCTGTAAGGACAGTGTTTGCTTTGTCTTCAGGAGTCGGTCCTAGTCTGAGAGCTGGTGGGTGCTCCAGTTTTGTGCCTTTTATACAGCTGAGTGCAAAATTCAGGAGCCCAAAATAGTCTGGTTTTTGCTTATCGCTCTGTAACAGAGAAGCTTAAGTCCTTAGTGTAGTGATGATCTAAATGCAGTCAAGTTTAGATCCTGAGCCTCTAAGTTTTCTTAAAATAGCTTAATAGTTCTTAATAATAGCGAAGAGTGAAAGTTTTCCTACGTATCTTTTAAAGTGCCATGACTTTGACTTCATTTTGTTGCCTGAATTTAAAATACACTGGAATTTGATCCCAGCCCTGAATAGATGGGTTTGTTCCAGTCCCTGGTGCGGAGTGTCACTTCCTTATATGCAGAGCAGTGCGATTTCTTTTTCGGGTGCTCAAGTCCAGGCTGACTCACGCAATTACTTATTCCACAGAGCAATGATTCTTCCATTTCTCATTATGTGAGCTTCAGTAATCAGCGACGTTGGCCGGTGCCATATTTGTTGCTCAAAGTGAGCGTCCTGGCACATCCCACTGCGTAACCTGCTTGAGCTGTGTCTCTGTAAGGTCATAACCCTGTGCTGATGCCAGGGGGGTGTGCTATTTCACAGGGAACACTCTGTGATCTGCCATCAGCCTGGACAGCAGTTCAGAAACTAAAATTTGAGCAATTTTGGTAGAGGGAGAAGTCAGCAAATGGTTATTTTAAAGCTGAGAGGTGACACGTACTCTGGCCAGGGTGGTGCAGAGACCTAGCATGAACTCATTGCATGTCAGAGGCTTTTTGCTATTTTAGACATTTAATAACTTCCGTTTAAAAAAAAATAGATATATTGTATGTCCAAATAAATACTAAGCTCCTTTTGCATGAGTGTTTGGCTAATGTTTTACTAAATGACTTGTCTTTTCCAGGTCACTTTCCTTGAAAAAGTTACCGAGTATTACATAAGCAGCGAGGAGGATCGTAAAGGCCCTTGGGAAGAGCTTGCACGGGATGGATGCAGGTTCCAGAAACGGATCCAAGAAACAGAGGAAGCCATCGGATACTGCTTCACAAGGGAGCATAGACAGAGAGTATTTAATAGACTCCAAGAAACCTACTCACAAGAGGGTTGATCCCTTCTAGCACCTTAAAAGATTCTGGTAGTTTTGTGACCTTACGCACCGATGAGCATCTTCGAAACAAGACATGGCAGCTGCATGTGCTATTTTGAAATGGGGAGAGAAGTGGGATTTTAACAAAATTATTTTTTCCCAGTTGGATATTCAGGCAACAGGTATACCCATATGTCCTCTTTTGATATCCAGACAAAACCTTTTGAGTGTCATCGAGGGTGAGGGTGGGGTAATTGCATTCCTTTTTAAGTACCACTTGAGAAACAGACTGCTTTAGGTTAAATCCATTCCAAAAATGCCTTGTCTGCCATGTGTGGAGAAGTGGTGACTATTTAGTTGGATTTTTTGCACTTTGGAAAAAAAAAAAGCAAAACCTATTTTGAAGGAAATATTTATGGGGCTCAGAACCTAGTTATTGCAGTTTTGATTTAAAGTTTCTAGAGGTATGTGCTACTTTCTTGTGCTTCTCCATTTTCTTGTACAAAAGCCTCAAAATTTTGTTAGCTGATAATGTTAACTGTAAAACAGTTTATTCCTTCCTTTTAAGATCCCAGTTCTGCATGTAATCTGTTGTTTGAGTGTTTCCGTGGAGCTTTGGTGTGTTAATATTTCAGCCTGGCACACTGGGGGGGTTCAGGGGAGCTCTGGTGCACTTTGGTTTGTCTTTATTTAAATAAATCCCTTTCCCCAGTACTGTTCCAAAGGGTGTTGGCTGCTTCTGCAACAAACCTCTTTGCTTTCAGGGCAATGAAAGGCCTCATCCCGGTCAATAATTAAAAGCTTCAAGGGATGTTGGAGGCTCTGGCTGATAGTTTGAATTTAGGTGGCCACACACAGGGAACTGCACCCTAATTCTTGTTAAACTTAGAATGACTTTGCTGTAATTGAGTCTGCTTTTTGAAGACTGATTGAAGTGGGGGATTCTACATATTTCTTGTATCCAGTACGCTTGTTTTGGTACTTTTAAGGAGAATTACCTTTGATTTATAGAAATCTAAGGCTACAAATTGCTGTGTTCTTTACCAAAAGCCAGTATTAATACTTCTGTGTCTGCACTTTGGTTCATCTGGTACAAAATTAACATTTCACGTTCAGGGGCTGAAAGTTGAAGGTCCTCAGTGAGAGGAAAACACTCCTTATTTATGTTCCTAACTTAAAATGTTTAATTGTTGTTTTCAGTCAGAAATAAAAAAGCAGCACCGTTCGGATACGTGTTTGGACCTGGCGGGTGTTGTGTGGCCATTACCCAGGCAGGTACGAGGTCGTGCCATGGAAGAAACACCAAACAGTAAAAAATTCTTACCTATGGGCACTTAGTTGCATGAATAAATGATTTACTGCTTGGTTCAGACTAGAATTGTTTCCCTTTTTTTAAGGGAGAAACCTAAAATCTTCAGATTTGTCATCTCATTATTGAGTTCAATTATTAATTCGAAAGATTATTACCGAAGAGCTTCACAGCGCTTTGCTGAATGTTCTGCTTTATCCTGCTCTCTTTTTGGCCATTTTAATTCTGCCTCAAATTTCAGAGTGTTTGAGTTTATTCTTACTGCATGAAGTGTGTTCTCTGAATTTTAAAATCCCTGTGCTACAAGTTAGAAGTGCTACAATTAGGAAATTCATTGAACTACAGTAGAGTTGTCGTGTAAACTTAAAATCTGGCTGAAATTCAAGCAGCCTTAAGGACTGGCTGCATGGAAGCAAAGCAGCGATGGTATTTTTCATTCCTATGGCATAAAAAAAATTGGATTCTCCTTTCCTACAAAATTTTAGTTGTGAAATCATGATTCTAATCATGCTCTCAAATCCTGTGAAATAACTTTTAATTTTTAGGAGTTCAGGCATAAAATAAATTGGATTCTCCTTTCCTACAAAATTTTAGTTGCGAAATCATAATTCTAATCATGCTTTCAAATCCTGTGAAATAACTTTTAATTTTTAGGAGTTCATTTCCTGTATTATTTGACAAACAGCTGCTCTGCTTTTTAGTTTAGAAAGCAACCACACAGGATGACAAATGTAGAATTACAGAAAAATTGTTGACTTATGGTCCAGGTGTGACTGATAAATAAAAATGCTGTTCATTGTTCTTGGTAAAATATACTATAGATATTTTTCTATGATTCTCCTCATTTCTTTGGTCTTGGAGAACTTGTTGGTGTTTCAGTTTGTCTGGAGAACTCACTCTGGTCCCTGGTGCTTGTGAATTAACACCTGCAAACACCCATCCGCTGTTTGCGGAAGCTTGGAAAAGGCTACAGCTGGAAACAACCAGAATTGACAAATTGGATGGAAACTAGATTAAAAACTGTTTCCAAAGCACTTCTAACAGTTGAGAAATTGCTTTTTTTTCCCACCTGCAGTGTGTGAAGCGCTGTGTTCTAACGCTGCTGATTCCCACTGGAAGGTACCTGCTTGGGTAAGCTTTTTCCACCTTGTGTTTTCCAAGTATCCAGTTTAAGGTGACAGAAAATTAACACTAAATTCATCACCTTCGCAGCGAGCTAAGTTTGGTCGTTCCCATTTGCCCTCTAAATGTACCTTAAAATGGTCATTCCGACTGAGTACGTGTCAGTGCTTTGAGTGAGACAGTCAAAATAACACTTGTTGAACTTTAAATCAAAACTGTAATTATCAGATTTTATTTTTGTATAATTTAGAGGAAGTTAGAAAAACCTTCAACATTGGCTTTATACAGATTTTAATTGATTTGTGTCGAGTTTGTTGGGTTTTTATATCTAAAGTTATATTTCTGTACATAATAAAAACTATTCAGAACTAATCTGTAAATTGTAATAAAGAGATTTGCAAGATAATTTTGCCAAGTTGTTTTTCTTCGAAGGAACTTCCAGGAGAACATCAGGTAACTCTGCAGAAGCGTGATTTGTGTGTGTATCTTTAGCTTTATGAGAATATTAAATATTTTTTTTATCACCTTTGGTGTTTTAGGGGAGTTACGATAATTTAGAAGCAGACACTTCCCCGTGAATTCCCTTCCAAAAGTGCTCCTTGCACTGATGAAGCTTTTAAACTAAAATACAGAGCGTCCAAGTGTAATTAGTTTTATTCAAATGAGGTGTTGGCTCGGTGTGCGCAGGGATGTTAATGTTTTGTTGCCCTAATTGAAGCTGAGTGTGGAGATAGGGTTTAGTTTGCTGGCTGCTCAGCACCACTTTAAATATGAATAGTGATGGGTTTGGAGGTATTTCAGGGTTTGTTTGGTTTTTTTGAAGTATTTTCAGGTTTTGTACTGAAATAAATCTGAGATGTCACCTGGTGAGTAGAAGTGACACCTGATATTTCTTCAGAGAAGAGCCAAAACACTTCTCTGTGTTTTGCCAGGTAGCGTTGGCCTATAATGCAGAGAATTATTTATTTATATCTTTGTTTTAATGAATTGGAGTAAAATTAAGGAATTTTACTGGGAATGGGCATTTAATGTCTGAAATGTTCAGGGAGCTGGGAAGGTGGCACTGCCCAGTGACACTCTGTCCTGCACAGCAGCATCCAGTGTAATTAATTTTAATGAAGGATTATGTTTTTTTGGTGTATAAAGCTGCGTCTATCACTCCATGTTTTTTAGACCAGGGAATACCAGAATTTTGGCAGTTTTCCACAATCGTGGAGCCCCAATCCCTGGTGGGAGCTTTGGTGGGGGGGGCGTCCAGGGGATCGTGCCTTCACCTGGGCGGGGGGGGAACTTGCTGGGTGGGATGAAAGAGGCTGGAAGACCAGGGCAGCAGCAAGACCTGGTTTTTGTATCCCAAAGTGTTTCTCAGACATATATCAGCTTTTCCAGGGGTTTCCAGTGGGGGGATGGAGCTGGACGTGAGGGTTTGGGTCCCGGCCAAACCCCTGCTGATGGAGCACCGACACCGGTGACGCCGCCACCACGTGTGACATGGTCGTGGCCTAGGAGTCTGTGGAATGGGTTCAAGGACCATGAGGTTGGTCAGGGAGAGCTTTCGAGTTGTTGGTTGGTTGGTTTATGCCTTAAAGAAAAGCTCTGCTTGGAGCTGAGAACCATCGTGGTGGGATGGGCTGCTTGCTCCTGTCCTGCGGCACACGCCGTGTCTCACCCCGTGCCTGCATCTCCTCTGGGCTCCTCTAAAACTCCACCGTGAGGTATTTGTATCTGTAAGGGTGTAATGGGTAGAAAACTGCTGGACTAGAGATGGAAAAATGCTGAATTTCTTGCAATACCCTGTTTGAAATGGCAAACAAAGCTGAACATCCTGATTACAAACTCCAGTGGTTGGTGAAACGGTGGGTAATTTTTAGAGTCACATTCACCTGTTCAGCTGGTTCCAAAATCTGCCTTAAAAAATGAATGTTGTAATTTTTCTTGATTCAGTAAAATAGCCCAAACATTATAATTTCTCTTGATTCAGTGAGATAGCTTAAAGAAATACTGTGCTAAAACGAAAGCTTTCTCTGTCTCCGGCAGCGCATCCAGATGCCATCTGGAATGTGGAAATCCTGCTGGGATTTTTTTATTCTCTGGGCGCCGGGGTCTGCAGTTGGAGTCGAGTTGACGATTTATCTGTGTGAGAGGAGAATTGTTCTTGCTCTGGTGGCTCCGTCTTCTCCACGGGGCTTAAGGACTTGTTTGTCAGCAAAGCACGTGGGGAGTAAATAAGCTGCTATTTCTGCCGTCGCCGCTGAAACGCCAGTTTGCAAATTAATGGTGCTGCGGAGCTGGTTTTGGTCCCACAAAAGCAAGTTTCTTCTGAAACTGGGAGGCGGGAGAAGGCGTTGATGATGCTGAGTCACCAGGTGAGTGTGGCTCCGAGGGGGGGAGCCCCCGCTGCTTCCCCACCCCACGGGCTGTCACTCAGGTGTAATCCCAGGTTTATTTTGGGGTGTTTGGTGCCGGTGGGGAAATGGAGCCCTGGCAAAGCTGCCCAATAGTCGTGAGAGTATAAAGTGTTAGAGCTCATTAGTGTCCACCTGCCCCCCACCTCACCCCCCCACCTCCCACCGATGCTGGCCGTAAGGCTGGTGGCAATAAAGCACTGGCTGCTCCGTAGCCACCCCAGCTGTAGGAGCACATCAGATGTTCATAGAGTCACGGAATGGTTTGGGTTGGAAGGGACCTTAAAGCCCACCCACTGCCACCCCCTGCCCTGGGCAGGGACACCTCCCACCACACCAGGTTGCTCCAAGC
>JAOXJM010000013.1:4103587-4115710 GCA_026413425.1 Tringa solitaria | reverse complement strand
GCCTCAGGGAGGGGAGGCCTGGGCCTGGCTGGCAGCCATTTCTCTGTCAGGGCAGCATGGGTCTGCCCAGACTTCATGGCAGATCACAGACCTAAATCTGCTTCCCTCCACTTTTCTCCTCTCCGTCCAAGTGTGCCGGTGCCTGGCTTTCCCCGGTTTGGCCCTGCGGCAGCGGTAAGCCGCCACCGGGCAGCAGGAGCAGTGTCTTGTCCTCAGGGGAGGCTGCCTGGGGCAGCCCCGCTACTGCACAGGCACAGCGGGTACAGCCATTTTCCCCATTAAATGACTAAAAGCCCTGTGATTTGTTTCTTTCTCTGTGTCCAGCCTGGGCTGTGTTTAAAAAAAAAAAAGAAGCAATTGTGACTGTTCCATTTAATTAAGAGCTGGAGGATGCTGTCGGCATAGACACCTCACCAAGAAAGCAGGGAAAAGGGCAATGCTGCACAGTAAAGCTTTTATTCCCTTTTTATATTGCTTGTCACCAGCTCCAAGGGTCAGACACTCAGCTGAGAAGTTTTAGATTGAACTTTCTCACTGATAGCCTCGCCCAGCTTGATCTTATCATCATGGCTCGGCCCTGGAGTCATTAAAGACCCAGAGAAGCAGCGCTCTTTCCAGCTCTTTCCACCGAAGCCAGGGGGTTTAACAGCTCCAATGCAATCAACCTGCTTAGGAATAAAAGTATTTCAGAGGCCAGGTGCTTTTATTTCCTGTTGTTCCTTCAAGTCTGGGCAAAATGCCTCTATGGAGGCAAAATAGTGTCAGTACAGTGGCAGAACACAGGTCGAGGCTGGTCCCTGGGAGATGGAGATCACAACCTCCACCATGCAGCACCTTAGAGGCACGGCAGACACGGCACCAGGGAAGGGGACAAGGGAGGATCTTTGCTCTGGAACAGCTTAACACAGAGCCTGGGAGCACTGGTTTGGGTGGTATTTGACAGCTGGTTCTGGACTTTGCTCGGAGAGGGAAGAAGCCACGCTTGAGACCGAGCGCTGGGTGCAACCAGCCAGCCCCTGCCTCTCAATAGCGAGATTTACAGAGAGAGAAAACCTTGGTTAAGGGATACTTAGGGATGGGGTTGCTTTTGATCCCCATCCCTCTTTCCACCCCTCAGGCCCCACATTTACGCTCTGCCTTGCTCCGATAGGAAGCCCAGCCGTTCATCCAGCACTAGGGAAAGGATGTGGGATTGATTTAACAAGCTGGTGGACACACTGAGGACATCACAGTTACACGTGGGCACATTTTATTCTCTGGATGCACTTGTGCATTGTTTCTGCTCAACAGCCAAAGCTTTATTGATTCAAAACCATTACCCTTCTCCCCCACCCCCAGCACGCTTCATTTTTTTTTGCTATGTACCCCTTTTCCCACCCCTCAACCACTCATCCGCTTCCACTTTGAGTATTATCTCTGCTTGGAGTCTGTTTTCTCAGAAGAAGCCAACTGACAACTCATTCAAATTTTTTTTTTTCTCCCAAGAACCATATAAATTACATGCAAAACATTGTACATAGAGATTAATATCAAAATGCAATACAGATCAGGTGCACTTTAAGCTGGACTCTAGGATATGGCAAACACACCAGGGTACATATTGCTTTGAAACCACCATTTTTTTTTTAAATGTCATGCATACCACATAATACTCAGTCTTTTGTTTTGTATTTTTTCTGTTTTTATACAAAAATACCAGTGCTTATTATACTTAGTTACTGGAAAAGAAAAACTCAGATCTGTGTGCCCTCTTCAAAAGAAAGTTTTGTTGTGAGAGCACTAGATAAATATATATACACACACAAATGTTGGTTTAATACTGTATATATATATATATTTATTTAAAGGGAGGAAATAAACTAAAGGCAGTTTTAGCCATGGGCTTTGCTGAATGAAAATTGTATTTTTTTGTTGAGCAGGAGGATATGGGAGGCAGAGGACAGCCAGAGATCAGCCAGTCTTGGTGGCAGGGGAGAGCCTTGGCAGAGAGATGCTGGCGAGGAAAAGCCAGGTGCCAAGGAACACGCTGGTGTTGCCCCACAGCCTCGCTGTTGGGGGCAGGACCAGGAGAGGGGTACCTCCCCATGGCGGAGAGCGGGGTTTGCAGGAGGACGTTTTACGGGTTGCGTGCTCCACAGGTTGAAGAACTTGTAGGAGCTGGAGCCAGCGGTGAGGAGTGATGGCAGGCAGGTACATGCGTCCTTCCCCCCGAGAGGTACAAAAAACCTGCAGGGACTCTTCTTTGAGGTGCTTGGTCCCCACAGTCACGGAGGGCAACAGGAGTCGGCAACGGCATCTTGGAGATGCCCATCCTGGATCTGGGATGGGGCTTTTTCCATTCACCCCAACGTCGTGTCACCCCGAGAAGCATTTCTAAAGGGGCTGAGCACTAGAGGACGTCTACTCCTCGGCTGGGGAAAGCCAAAGGCTGCCCATGCTAAAAATTGGTTTAGTTTTTTTCCTTCTTGAGATTGTTTCAAAATTTTCCTCAAAGCTTATTGCACAAAACCTTTGAAAAATTAAGTATAACCCCTGTGCAAATGAAAGGAAACCTTATCACATAATGCAAATGCCTAAAAATGCCTGTTCAGCAATGCACACAGGACGTGGTGTAATGTCTTTGGTACCAATCCGCCAATTTATTTAACAGAAAACCACCACCACCACCAGAGACCCTACTGTTATTAAGAACTGGATGCAAAATTATGTTCAGAGTGTTTTAATAACAAAGCATTCCAAGGCAAGTTAACACGGATCACAGGGTATGACTTCGATTCCTGGCTGGCATGGCACTCTCCCCCGTGCGCACTCGTGGCAGTTCAAACAAAGCAAAAATTAATAATAATAATAATAATTACACATATCTCCCCCTCTTTCAAGGCATGGCACAGAGAGTCCCCAGAAGTTCGTGCTGCCGACCATGCCTTTCAGCGTAGAGCACCAATCTCCCCCAACTCTTGTAATGTCCTCAATAACTTAACCCAATAGTCATCTGCTGCCAGTATATCACCGAAACTAAATAGAAAACAAACAAACAAAAAAAATACTTCACAGAAAAGATGTATGCACAATAAACATTTATGCTTTAAGCAACCAGCCATACCAACATAATTTATATATATAAAAAAAAAACAAACCAAAACAACCCCACATTTGTGTCATCCAACTAACATCTAGTATAAAGATGGCTGCTCAGAGAAAAGGAAGCCGACTGGCATCCGATTGCCGATACACGGAATTAATTACCTGTCACTTGGAACTGCCGTCACACAGTCCCACGCCACCGCGGAGGCAGGACTCACGGTTTATTTATATTTTTTTTTCTTTAAACAAAATACATATGGCTGACGTAAAAATATCAGTTTTTGATCTAAAGAAAACTATATTATTTTTTTTTTTTGCATAATATTTATATATAATTATTTCTCCCCCTCCTAACATGGAAACTAGAACAACAAAAATATATCAACTAAAGGACAACCAGACCCTTGTGGCAACCTGCCAGTCACAGATTTCTGGGAGTGACTTTGAGAGCCTCCAAAGTTGGCTTTTTGTTGGTTTAAGTCTTTTTATTTTTTTTTTTTATTTTTTAAAACAGGTCTGAGGTAATAAAAAAATATCAAAAAAAAAAAAATGATCGGTGTGTTTCCCCCCCAAAGTATTTAATAAATATTTACGTAAGCTTGTAAGAACACCATATTTTCATCCTTTTTTTTTTTTGCAAGTATTTAAAATAGAAAAAGTGATCTTTTAAGCAATGTCACCTTTAGCACAGAACCAAACCCCACAACCACCCCTTTTGTCTTTCCTGTCACCGCTTGTGTATAACCCAAGAAAACACCCCCCAAACCCCTCCCGCTCCTGCCCAAGGTATTTTTTTTTCAGCCTGTGGGAAGAAGGAACAGGGAAGGCGGCCATGGGCAGGGGGCTTGACATTGAATTTTTAATTTAAGAGATGGGCAGTGGTGGCAATTTCTTCTTGCTGTTGGCAGTGTATGAGCCCAGCCTTCACCCCAGCACCAGGAGACCCGGGAGAAGGACCTTTCCTCAGCTACTCAGGGCAGGAACGGGGCCACCTCGTCCTTCCCTTCTCCCACCCCAAGGAAGGGACGAGTCGGTGCTGGGCTGGAAACAAAACAAAGACACTTGGTTCATGTTGGCGTTTAAGGAACACTTATTTCTTGGCAAAGTACTGGGCCCTCACGTGGCAGGCGGTGCTGCAGGCAGTGCTCGGAGAAGGCACGGGAGATTCTGCTGTGCGTTCTTAAAGGAAAGAAAAGAAGAAACCAGCCAGCCCACCCTCCTCTGGCTAAAAACCTCTCTGCGTCCAGGGATGGAGGCTGGGCAAAGACGGTGATGTTGTACAGCCAGTTACAACCAGGTTCTCTCTGCTTCCAACCACGTCAAAGGGGACAAAGAAGAGAAGGCAGCAGAGCTTCCTCCAGCCTTGCCTGGGGCCAGCAGCCAGGGGTGCACCAGCAAGAGCCCAACAGGGAAGAAACAAAGCCCAAGCAAAGAAAATTCCTGCCTCCTGCTCTGTCCCATGGCTTCACAAGAGGGTCAAGTTCAGAACCAACTTGCCCAGGACAAGTGGGACCTCTGCTCCAAAAAAACAAGACTCTCAACCAAACGGTTCCAAGAGCCTGAGGTGAGGCAGGATGCAAGGTGAAGAGATGACCTTCAGAAAAGCAGCAAGTGAGGCAAAGCCTCCAATTCAGCACCTTCTCTGGAAGCCCTGCAGCCAACCAACCAACCTGCCACTTTGGCAAGGAATTAGCTCCACTGGCAAACCAGTTACAGAAGCGCTATGGAAACCAAGGGTCCTCCCATTGGCCATGGAGCCTCCCCTCCCTTCCACTGGCTAAAGAGACAACCTGACTCATCCCTTCCATGATCAAGAAGCTGACCTGCTGTACTGTCCATAACCCCATGCTTGTTCTCCGTTCAGCCTGCTAACGCTTTGGGAGCCACGGGCAGAGCTGGTGGGCACGGCTAGAGCATCCTTTGAGGTTCCTCAGCAGTTAACTGGAGCTCATACTCCAAAGCTGAAGGATTATTTAACCCAACAGTACAGAGAAGCCAGAACAGGCAAAAGTCTCTCTGCAGGAGCCATTAAACCTTTGCAAGGCTTTGGTCAAAAGTTTCACAGCTCTTCAAGAGCAGAAGAGATGCATCTCTTAAGACTCCCCAGGAAGGAGCCCCCGTTTCTCACAACCATGGGTTTTTTCTTCACCCCAATTCCACTGGCAGTTCACCTCCACCTTGCTTTGTAGAAAAAAAAAACATAATCAGAATCTTTTACATCCATGAGGTCAGAGCCAAGTCACCTTCGTTCCTTGTCTACCAATTACTGCTTTGGAAACAGAGAGAGAACTGTACACACAGAGGAGGAACTCTAAAGGCTAGGTACCATTTTTCAAGGTGGAAGACTGGTGTACATCCCTGTATCTATCGACTACATGAGTAAACACCTTCCCCCTGGCTGGGTTTTTTTTTTTAAATTTAATTTATTTTTAAATTTTCGCACTAGAGTGCTAACTCCCCCACTTCCCACTGCGAAGTTACTGGGGGCAAATCCCACAAGCAAAAGAACAAACCCTGACATTAGAAGAAAACCCTAAAAACCACAAGTGGAAGAAAAAAAAATAATAATAAAAGAAAGTCACAAGTGCACCCCAGCCCTTGGGCTGAGAGCGTGCATGTAAGACTACAACAATTTGAACTTGCTTTGAACATGCATTTTTCTAAGTGAAAACCCCCCTACAGACGCGTGCGTGGAGCCCAACTCTCGGAGAGGAAATAACCTGGCTGCTTCACTTGGGTGAGTACCACTGAAAATTAGGGATGGAGATGCACAAATTTGGCTTTGCCTCTCTCCCGACACCTGGCATTCGTGGTACTCTGGTTCCCAACTGCTAAATAATGGTAAAAAAAAAAAAGAAAGATAAAAACAAAACAAAACAAAAACCCCCAAAAAACAAAAAAACACCAAAATGATATACGTATGAGCAGTTTGACACGAAGTGACCGCAGTGTGTGATCAGTTACTGGTGCCAATATCACACAGGGCGAGGGGCGAAGGTGGAGGAGGAGGAGGAGAAGGAGGGGGGGTTTCGAAGTTCTAAGGTCAAACCGATGTCTCCAAGCTGTGTAAGGGGCTTTCGGGCTCCGGGACGGTGACCTCAGCTTGATCGCTGTCCACTGCATTGTTATTTCTGTTGAGGGATGTAGATCCACCCAGGCTACCCCCACCTCGCTTTTTGAGTCCATCAGTCTCGGGGTCGTCTTCAGCGCCGTCAAGGAATGGTGTTCGAGGCTCGTCTTCCTCCAGGATGAACTCTGGGTGAGTCATGAAGTTATGGATGGAGCTTCTGGATTCGGGTTTCTCGAGGCCTTCGTACAAGGAGCTACGGAACGCATTCACCACTTTGATCTGCCAGGAGGCGAGGAGCGTGGGGGATAAACAAAAGAGGGGTTAGTAACGGCTACGAGAGGCCAGAGCTCCCAGGAGAAAGTAAAAATAAATAATAAAGACACAATAAAACAAAAAGCACAACAACAACAACAGTCACCACCACTGAACAGGCAGCTAAGTCAAAATGAGAGATCTATGGTGAACTAGGAGGGCCAACATGGATCAGACTCAGGCACTAGGTGTGTGATGGGGAATCAACCGACTATGGGGCGACTTCAGAAGCTGCAAGAAAAGACACACACAAAAATAAAAACCCTCAAAAAACCCCCGAGATCACTTTGAATGAATGGAAGCCAAAATGCATTAGTTGTCATTACGTGTGCGCACGCATAATCTGTGTGTGTAAACGAGGACAAAAAAAAGTGGAACTACAACTCAAAAAAAAAAAAAAAGAGGTGGGTTAGACAAACAGTGGGTTCACTTCAAGGCAAAAAAAAATCTCTACTGTGGGAGCGATGTGTGTGTTTGTTCTAGTTCACTTTTAGACCTATAGAAAGGAATGGGCTTTGAAAAGGCAGCACAAACTTTTCAAGCCCATGTGAAGCAGTAGGTCCAAGCGGATGCCATGACCAGTAAAACCAGACCCAGCTAAACATGCAAGAAGGAAGCCAGATCTGTGTGAGTACCCCCACACGGCTGCCACCTGGATCCTTCCCTACACCCACATGCTGAAGAAGACCCAGCGGTTTCCAAAGTGGTTTCTTTTGGATGCTCTGCACAAAAAAAAACCCCTAATCTCAAACTGTGCTAGAAAGCCTGGCCACGCACCACTCCTCTGAAACCCACAGGCTGCCAGCACCAAAAGCCAGGCTCAACGGGTTACAAGCAGGAGATGCAGAGCCCAGTCTGGACAGACAGGGTATGGCTCTGCCACCTCCATTGCATTGGAAGGGAGAGGTCTGGAAACAAGCCCGGATGGTGGCTAGCAATGGACTCATTGCTTCCTCCAGTTCCTCTGGAAACCCAGCCTTGAACTCTTCCAGCTCTCACCCTCCCTTGCAATGAAGTCCCAGTTGTTCGGTCGGAGGGGTGACAAATGTCAGATCCAGGGAACAAAGGGGCAGGAGATAGCAGAACCTCTCCACTTGCAGATGCTGGCACGCGTGAGATAACCAACATGTGCACCTCTGCTGCAGCAGAGAGCTCCAGCTCTCCTGGATGACTCAGGGCTGTAATCGCTCAAAAGATGTCAAAAGGCATCAACTGGAGGAGGGCGATGCAATCCATCTGTGGGCTTTTGAAGCAGAGCCAACAAACCGAGCAGCTGAAAGTCTCCCAGGCTTTGGAGGACCTGGTGAAACCACACACACGGCTTTGCCTTTTCCTGCAAAGCTGAGAGTGACCCACCACGTGGTGCCCTCCAAAGCATCCCTTGGGTTGCTCTGTTGTGTCTTACACAAGCTCTCCCCACTCTGACTCCTTCAGGCCAGACCCAGCACGTGGCCTCTCTCCAGAGGTCCTTCCATCCTGCCACAGCAGGTCACACCAGCACCCTCCTGGCTCACGGTACCCTCCCAGTCACCTGGGAACTGGGCCATCTCCTCCCTTTAGCGAGGAAGCTGCTGACAAAAGTTGTCAGCAGGGACCAAGTGCCTGGCACAAGCTCTTGTGTGGTTTATGGAAGGAATAAAAGCTTTTTCTCTGTTTAACAGAGTTCATCTGGGACCAAGGAGATCTGCTCAATTCTTCCTCTTGGAAGGAGATGCCCCCAAAGACCACTTTGTTCAGCAACGCTGGGCACAGCGGAGAAGTCGGTAACATCTCCTCGTAGCAGCACCAGTCGTCCTGCTCTGCCCATGGAAGCAGCACGAGCTCCCTCAACCTGCTCCCAGCACCCGAGGAACCCAGTCCCCATCCACCCTGCCTGCTCTCATGGTGTCACTGTGGACCGAAGCTGGGGCACAAGAGGGAGGAGAGCTCCAGATCCCACAAATAGGGTGCCAAAATGGGGGTGCTTCTCCCCAGCATCACTACGCTACACCCCAGAGAGCCTCCTCATCACTCAGGGAGCAGAGCTGTTGGAGGGAGAACGATTCAGGTGTCCCCTTGCAGGCTGATGAGGCAAATAAAGGTACATGTGAGTTCTGCTGCTTCCATGCGGATGGGCTGCAGATCTGGTGGGTGAGCAGAGACGACCCCCCGCTTCCTGGTGAGAGGAGCAGAGTTAAAATGTCCACCTTGGCCTGTTACATGGGCAGGCGAGGAGGGAAGTCACCAACCAGCAGAGCCAACGAGAGCCTCCTAGGGATCTTTGGTCTCAGCACAAACAGCACTCACAAAACCAGACCAGAGAAGTTACTCAAAGAAGAGTCTTGCGCCTGGAACCCTGGAGGTTTTTACCTTTGAGATCTTCCAGGGTTCCCCTCTCACGAGGGATGCTCATCTGAGGCCGCTCTCCATCTGGCTTAGAAAGATGGTCCTGCACCACACGGGGCAGCAACGTGGCATCCCCCCGGCACAGGCTCAGCACATCCCGGCTAAAAACAAACACGGCAGCTCTTGCAACCACACATGGACCGGCACGGACACATGAGCTGGATGACAGACACCCCTGAGGAGATGAGCATGGACCAGGCACCCCCCATGATGCTGGAGCACCAGCTGGCCTGTGAAAATGGAAAGTTTACATAGCTGGGAAGAGAAATTCAAAGCTGTATCTGCTGCACTAATGACCACAGTAAGATCCTGGGTAAATTCAGTGTTTGGTGTGGATGTACCACCAAGGTGGCCACCTCCTACCGAGACTGATAACCTGTCACATCAACGTCAGCAACTGCAAGCACTGACAAAAGCACTCACCCCTAAAATGCAGTGTGCAAAACCAATTAAACCAAGTATAACCAACCCAAACAAGCTAACGAGAGCCCAGGTGACTCCCAAAGCCACTAGGATGGTCAGTCCAGTACAAGCTCAGAGGAAGGAGTATCTTCACAGAAGCTCTCCCTGCTCCACCACCTCAAGCAATGCTGAGACCAGACCCTATTGATCACATCACTGTCTTCACCTCCACCAATAACTTCTGCTCCAGCTTTCCTCAGATAGTCTTACTATAACCATCTCTGTTAGTAACTGCTGTGAAATTAATTCAGATGTTCCCTTGTCAGAGGAACTTAACAGCAAGGAAATATGTTTTGAATGAGCCAGGCAGTACAAACATCATCCTCCCCAACCAAGCTGAAAGCCCACCTCCCTCCCTGCCCATGGTCAGGCTCATGTCTCCTCTCCATCCAAAACCTTCACGACCTGCAAGCTTGGAATTTATTCTCATTTTACACCATCACTGCCAGCATCGTGATGTGCTGGGCAAACCCCACTGCTCCCATGGAGGTGGAAATTACATCTTCTGCAGGAAGCCAGCATCAGCTCCACCACTGACCCCTGGCTTGCTTTGCCCAGCTCCCTCAAACCAGGGCAAAACTCCCAGAGGAGACCAGCTCTGCAAAGAGTCTCCTGTGGGTCCTTTCCAAGCCCTCCCTCTCCTCTGAGAGGGACACAGCAGATGGGGCTGCCGAGGTCCAGCCCTGGAGAACTCATCCCACAGAGTGAAGTGGAAGACAAAGGGACACCATTAATCTGTACGGAGGGAAGTGGAGCTTTGAGAGAGAGAGGGAAGGGAAGCAGCAGAGGGAAATAGAGAAAGTCTAGGCAGAAAACAGAGGGAAGACTTAGCAACCTGGGTTAGCTTCTGGTAAAGTTGTTTGCTGCCTGGAAGGGCACAAACTATCCAAGTTATCTATTCCCTCGCTGCAAATCAGGGAGGACATTAATCCACAGACTGCAAAAAAACCTGCATATTGGCCTTGCCCACCCAAACCCACTGCCCTGAGAACCCTCTAAGCAGGTTTTCTTCCAATTAGAAAGTCCTGGTGGTGCACAGATGCAGTCGGGAACAGAAGGCAGCTGCGCTGCTTCGGAAACACTGGGGTTAAACAAAATAAACTTTGAGCATCAGTGTTGGCTAAATAGAGAGAAAACAAAATTATCAGAAATTCTCTCTTCTCTCCCACAGTGCATAAACAGTGGAAAGTGAAAGCTATGCAAAAAGTCACCAAGGATATGTCTTTAATGAGCGGAGAACACAGAAAATGACTGTGCAATTAAAAAAAAAAAAAGCCAATTATCCGGGATAATTCATACACTACCTACTCATAGCCTGGCACAGCCCTGCAGAGAGAATTCACGCTCACGTGCTCACAAGCCCGAATATGCAGCTCACAATGAACACGGAGAGGGGCTCTGCACCGGAGAGGGTTTTTCCTTTGGTCTGGAAAGCCCTGGGCTAGATCCAGGGATCCAGCTTCGCCACTGACATTTCAGCAGGGCCACGTTCTCCACCTCCCTTCACGTGCAGAGCGCCGCGTGTCTACGCGTACACCGAGAACCAGCGTGGTGCAGGACAAGCCGGGCATCGATGAGCCGCTGCAACGGGACAAGGATGCTCCGGCCACCCCGGGGGGACCAGCAGAGCCCTGTGCTGTCCCCGAGGCAGCAAAGGGGGGCACTCTTAGGTGCACGGGGGCTCGCTCGGCTCTGTCTCGCAGGGCATGCAAGTTCACAGGCGGGACAGAGGAGGCTGCTTGCTTAACAAGCCAGCTCTGAACCAGCGGGATGAGCTGCAGGCGAGCGGCTCCGAGGTGTCACCACCCGGCCACCTGAGCTGCGGTAACCGGCTGCTGTCACCCACCCTCCAGCCTCCCAGCCGAGGCAAGGAGCAAAACACTCCTTCTCACACGCCTGCGAGAGGCGGAGAGCACACAGGCAGCCCGGTACCACGGCTCAGCCGGCCCCAGTAGCCCACTAACTGCTGTGGGAAGGTCCCAAGCGGCCAATTCTGCCTCCAAAGAGATTTACAGCTTCGGTAAAAGCAACGCCTCTGCCCATCCCTACCCTCCTGGGGCATCCCGGGGCTGGGCAGAGCCGTGTTTGGAAAGAAATGGCAGCTTTTGGGCGCAGCGTGCCCTTTTCACAGCAATGCTTTTTTAGTTGCTCATGACCACGGGGTTCTTTTAACAAGAACCTCCAATTTTTGCACCCTGCAGGAGGGTGGACTCATAGGTCAGTCCTGCAAAGGAGGAGGAGAAGTAAAAATGGAGGAAGCAACAAGGAATGGGGAGGGGAAAGGACCAGAAAGTATCGTAAACTTGTTAAAGATGCAGCAGCATAAAAACTTTTTTTTTTTTCCTTTTTTTTTAAAAACACTCTCCCGCCCCATCCTTCATTTTGGAAATCAGTGTGCGAGTCAAGGGTTAGAGGGAGAGAGAACAGGCTGGGTTAGGTTGGTGCAGGTGCTCTCTGTGGTTATTAGAAGTCATGCATTGTAATAGACTATCACTCACTGCCCGCAGGAGGAGATGCAGCAGCAGCAGCAACAGCAGAAGTGGTGGGAGTGGAATTGACGGAGGAAAGAGCTACATGGGTTGGGCTAGAAACATTTTTTACATCGTGGTGCTGGCTCACGATGGAAGGCTGTCTCCTGAGGGCTCCCTGCAAAGAGGAGGCGCCGGTCTGGAATGTGTAAACTACGTCCATCTGCAAAGAACCAGAGAGTGAGATAGCGTCGCCCCGGCCAGAGACAGGGAGAGGGGGTCAGGGATGGAAGGGGAGCAGGGAGGTCGGGCAGACACACAGGGACAGGAAGGAAGGAGGAG
>JAOXJM010000013.1:4065856-4079038 GCA_026413425.1 Tringa solitaria | reverse complement strand
GTTCCTGTGCAACCTGCTCTGGGTGGACCTGCTCTGGCAGGGGGTTGGACTAGAGGATCTCCAGAGGTCCCTTCCAACCCCACATCATTCTGTGATTCTGTGATCTGGCTGCAATGCCAGCGGCACAGCCCATGGCACCGACAGCGCAGCACTATGCCCATGGCTACTGCCCCAGTGGCTACTGCTGGGCCACTGGGCAAGAGTCAGATCCTCCCTGCTCAGCTCAGCATGCTCCGACCAGACCCAGGGACGTGAGCACCACCCCGTCCACTGACCACAGATGGAGCAAGCCCTGACCAAGCTCAGGTGGTTGGTTGTTTCTGTATTACCCACGAAGGAGGAAGAAATCCACGCCTCAGCTCCCCCTGCATTCACTCCAGCCTGGACATCTCCCACCACCCAGCATCACGCCAAGGAAAAGCCACACCAGTCACCGCCTCCCCGTTCCCGGAGCCACAGACCCTGCTGGGCCAGCAGGATCAGTCCCATAGAGCAAACCTCAAGCCATTTGGATTGAAGTTTATCACCTTCCCCAAGCATCTGTCTGGCTGCGTGGGAACAGAGGCTGCCTGCATCCCAGCCCCACACACTGCCCCCCGGGTACCACCCGCCGGGGTCCGTCTCCTCTCCCACCCCAGGGCTGGGGTACTGGAAACACTCGGCTGCTGTAGGTTGCCATGGCAAACTCAATGTAAAGCTGTCGGGGATGCTCTTTATGTTGCCAAGTGGGGAGAAAAAAAACCAACAAGCAACAACCAACCAACCCCCCAATTCACCCTTCTCAGCCTGCGTTTAAGGGGTTTCTCTTTGGAAAGTAAAAGCCAAGCTCCATCCCCAGTGCAGAGGCTGCGCGGAGCCCCGGAGCACAGCAGGACGGACAGACCGACTCTCCAGACGGACACACAGGCTCCAAAAGCCCAACTGGCCAATTAAAGCAGAAAAACGGGCCTGAAGCACCTTTCTTTCCCTGCCTGCTCGCTGGGAGGTGTCCCGGGAGAGACCACGCAGCTCTCCCAGCTCTCCTTCCCACCGCACGGACCCCACCACCACTCAGCACCCACTGCCGGGGGCTGAGGTCCCAGATGGGAGCAATGCTCTAATGGGACAGAGAGACAAAAAGCGGCTGGATCCACTGAGAAAAATCACCAGGAGAGACATGTTAAGTGCTGTCGCCGGTGGAGGGTGTCTCAGGAGGGGAAGGGACTCCCAACGGGCAGCCGTCGCAGCCCCTGGCAGTGGAGAAGGAGCAGGGAGATGCCAGGGGCTCCCTGTGCCAGGATCTTTGCACAACACACACCACCCGGTTTCGACAGAGCCTTGGGCAGACGCTGCTCTTGGCAAGGGTGGGGGGCACAGGGAGGGGGCAAATCCCCCCCCTCTGGTGTCTGCTTGGGGCTGAGCTGGGTCCGTCCCCTGAGATGAGGTCACAAGCCCAGGGCAACCTGGAGCAAGAAGTGGTCCCCAGGCCACAGCCACAACGATGCCTGGTGGGTTTTGAGCAGCAGAACCTCCCCCCGACCCCCCCCGGAGACCTCCACCTCCCACCCTGTGCTTTGGGGGAAGCCCCCCCATCTCCCCATGAAGGGGGGGTACCCTGGGGATCAGGGCCCCTCCCCTGCACCCTCACCAAATCACAATGTGCAGATGGCAGGGTGCAGGCTTGCTCACACCCATGGCAAGCTCCCCCCTCGCCTGGTGGCCCCACGCTTAACCCCTCCCGCGCCAAACAGCCGGGACACCCCAGGGAGAGCACCCCGAGGGGACACCCAGCGAGCCACCGGGTGTCATCACCTCCTTGGGTGACTCTGGGTGGCAAACCACACGCTCGGGGGGGGGGGACACGGACAGACAGGGCTGGTTGCTGAGGGGAAGGAAGGGGTACATCTTGTAGCCCCATGGTGCACCCCAGGGAAGATTTTTCACCTCGGGACTGTTCCCCCCCCCCCACTCACAGCCAAGAAGGGAGGAGGCGCAGGATGGCACCCCATCCTCACGCAGGAACCTGCACCCTCCACCCCAACGCCACGCATGGAGGAAGGGGGGGCCATGCCCCGAGCAGGGGAGGGTGGAAGAAGACCAGCCTGAAAACACCCCCCGGACAGACTTCTCCACCAGCCACGTGCTCCGCTCACGGCACCCTGCGCCAGAAGCCAGGGAGCAGGATCCGTCCCCTCTTGTCCCACCAACACCAGCATCCACCTCTCCTCGCTCCTGCCCCGGATGCCCAGAGCAGACATCGTGTGTGTGTGTGTGTGTGTGTGTGTCCCCCTGCCCTCCGTGGGGGCTCCACCTGTGTCGCCCACGGACGTTACCTCCTCGCCGGCGCCTCCTCCCACCGCAGCATCCGCTTCCTTCACCCAAGCATCGGGGCGGGCCCCACAGCACCCCATGGGAGGTGGGGGGGGAGGAGGGAGGGACACACGGTGGCATTTCCCTCCCCGGTGGGGGGCCACCCCAGCACCCGCTTCAGGAAAACCCCAGCGACACCCACCCCAGGGCTCCTGCACCCCAAGAACCAAAATCGTTGGGAGACCCCAACGACTCCAAGACCCTCTCGTTTCCCTTGCAATGAGGAGGGGGTGGAAGAAGCTCCCAGCCTTCATCTTGCAAGAGTGGGGGGGGACTAAATCAGTCCATCCATGTCCCGTCCCGTCCCCCCCCACCTCTCCAAGACATTGCAGATGGAAAAGGAACCAGCAAAGCACCCAGGAAATGCAAACCGAGTCCCAGAGCAGAAGTGACCTGGTCCCCAGCTGGTGGTGCAGCCCAGGAACACCAACTCCAGTGGAAATCCCTGGTTGGACTCGACCTCAAAGGTCCCTTCCAACCACGAATATTCTGGGATTCTGTGAAATTTGCTGTGGGGTCAGAAGGAGCTTCTCCTACGCTAACAGCCTTCCCCCCTCCCAAGCAGCACTCCCCCCAGCTTTCCACCCCGGGGAAAGGCGGCAGCATCTTCTCCTCCCGCATCCCCCCCACTCCGGGGAGAAGCGCCGTCCCCGCTCTGCAACGCAGCGAGTTAAAATTCCCCAAACTCCCACGCGGTGCCGACTCCTCCGCACCTCACCGTCTGCGAGCTGGGACGCCGGAGGTGACGCGAGGGTGGGGACACACACACAGAGACAGACACACAGACACACACACACAAAAAGCACCCGGTTACCGTAGGCAACGTGTAACGCTGTCACGCGTGGTCGCCGTCTCGGAGTGACACGCCGCTCGTCGGGGGCGCGGGAAGGAGCTGGTGGCCCCCGAGGTGTCACCGCCACCAGCTCCCCGGCCACCGGAGCATGAATCGCAGCAGCCCACGGGCGGCAGAGCCCGTAGTATTTCTCCCACTCATTCTCCACCGAGGCACACGCTTCCCTGCCTGACGGGGTGCCCGGAGCACAGCACGGCCACCGCCAGCACACGCACCCAGGGCTGCCACCTGCAAGGGCACAGGTTGGGGCTCGTGTCCCCAAACGAGCTGTCACCCCTCCGGCTGGGCTTCCACACTCGTCCCCACGCAGGGGGACAAGGCACCAACACCCCACGCAGGGGGACAAGGCACCAACACGTGGATGGGGAAGAGACCAGAGTATCATCCCACCCCGAGCAGCATTTCAGCATCACACCCTCCTCCTCCTCCTCCTCCTCTCCTTCCTCCCACCAGGCTGTGGGGACCAAGGGGAAGGACGGCAGCTCCGAGCCACACGCCAGGGGCCAAGGTTACGTGAAAGGGAGGTGGAGGTGACCTTCTCCAAAAGCGCATGTCCCTTTGCGGGCCACTCCGCTGGGAACACGAGCAGCCGCCATCAGCCCACTAATTACAGCTGCCGTGGTTCATTTTTGTGAGCATTTTGCCTCCTGTTAACAAAGGTAGGAAAACTGTTGGGTTGGTGGTTTTTTTCTTCTTTTTTTTTTTTTTTTTTTCTTTTTGCATGCCCAAGGCAGCAATTAGCTCTTTCGAAAGGCAGGGAAGAGGCTGGAGGCAGGAGAGCACCGGGCACGCTGCGGAGGCGTGGAACAAGCGTGGATGCAGCCATCCATGACGTGGCTCCCCAAAACCTGCTGCCCCGAGCCCGCTGCCAGCCCAGGGGCCAGTGTAGCCCCTGGCTCCTGCTGCCCGAGCCCTGGCATAACACATCCACGTGGAAAAGCCAAAAACCACCGGCACAGCTGCCAGAGCCTCCGGGGGCTCAGGAATCTGCCCTCGCCCCCGGGGCTTCCCCTTGCCGAAGGGTGCAGCAGCCCAGGAATTTCAGGGGGGGGGGGGTGGAAAAAAAAGAAAAGGGAGAAAGGAGGGAGACTCCAGGCGAGCTGTCAAGGGGAATGTTTCCATCTAAGGCCTTGGTATTTCTCTCCCGGCGCCTGCACTAAATCACCCCAGCTCCTCTCATTATTCTTTTGTGCTTTACAAGGTAGCACAGCCGGTGGAGGAATGCAGAAATATGCAGCAGGCAAACCCCAGCCTTTTCTGCGCCAGCAAAGACCTGTTGCCTTCAGCCTTTGGGGGTGGGGGGCACAGCATCCCCTCCTGCCACCCCTCTCTGCCAGCCCCAGGCACCTCCTCGAGGCAGAGGTGGCCGGTGCCTGGCACGTTGCAGAGTCCCGGGGTGCCCGGTGCTGCCAGACCCAGGGGCTGTGCTGGATCCCAGCAAAAGGCTTCATCCACCCCTTCTTCCTCCCACTGGGCACTGGGAAACAGGTTCCTCCCAGCACACAGTGGTCACTGGCCCCCACCACCGGGCAATAAGGCATCAGCTGCCCCTGCCACCCGGCAATAAGGCATCAGCTGGCACATATTGGGCAATTCTTTCCTCCAGCTTTTTTTTTTTTTTTTCCTTTTCCCCCCTCCAGTTGAATCTGTTTTGCAATGCCCCAGTGGGGAGGGGTCTGGGGCAGAGAGGTCCCACCAAGCTGCCCCCACACACCCCCCCCCACAGCCTCTCTGCTTGCAGGGGTTGACCTCTCCTCCTGCTCTTCAACCCCACCACGGACCCGCTCCTGGGCTTGTCTTAGGGCAGTTTTACAGCCTAGAGCAAACGAGCATGTCCAGAGCACCATAGGGAAAGGTTTGGGATTCAGCTGGCTTGATATCAGGGAGCAGGACTTGATAAATATGGAAGAAAACCAGGCCTGGGGCTCCATCTCCCAAACCCCTCTTGCATCCTGGCTGGACATCAAGCAACGGTCGCACCCCAACACCCTGTGCTCAGACTGACCCGCATCCTCCAGGTTCACAGCACACCCAGACCCCCACTGGTCTCAGCACCCCATGGCAGGAGGAATATGACCCCCAGACGATCCCGTGGGGTGTCCCATGGGTGTCCCATCCCCTGCCAGACGCTCCGTTCCCGCGCAGCTTTGCCCAGCTACCGCCCGGCAGAGATGCCGGGAATGTGGGGCTCTCCCGGCCGGCCCCTGCGGAGCAGAAGGGCTGATGCACGGAGCGTGGCTGGGAGCAGCCATCTGTGCTAGCCAGGTGGCTGGAGGAGAGGCCACGGGCCACAGAGGCAGGATTAAAATCCAGGATTCAGGCAGAAAGCAAGACGGGGAAGGGAGGGAGCCCAAAGCCCTGTCTCCAGGGATGGGTGCTCTCTGCTCCAGAGACCTCAGGAACGGTTCCCGGGGCAGAGGCACGGCCAGAGGACACTGGCACTTTGGCAGGAGCTCAGGCAGAGATGAGCCTGGCCCAGCTTGCCAACAGCCCTTGTTGCCAGCCCAGTATCAAGCTGGGGGAGCAAAGGGAGAGGCAGGGATGCTCCAGGCAGCTCAGCCCCCGGTGCATTCAGCCGTCCCCATCACTCCTGTGCTTGCCCATGGGATGGGGCAGCCCGTGAGCACCGGGCACAGATGCTCTAGGATGGGAGCAGGAATCAGTTCCCTGCACATCCCTCCAGCCTGGGGAGATGGGGAAACTGAGGCAGCGACACACCTGAGCACAGCATCAGCCCTCTCCCAGCCCGGCAGTCCCGACTCCCACCTTTCTACACCCTATTCAGGAACTGAAGGAACAGCTCAACTTAAAATAAAATAAAAACCAGCAGGCGAGAACCGACCTAGGGAGAGGAAGGGAGTCTCACAAGCCAAACAACACCCAGAGAACAAGAGAGCTATCGGCCAGGACACATGGGTACAGCCACGATATTTTTAGCAGTATTACACAGGGACAGGGGATTCCTACCCTGAAGATCCCCAGGGGCTTAAAATAGGTCCCGTCACTTCCTCCCAGCAGCGGCTGGGAGAAGCATCTGCTTTTTCTGGAAGCCAGGAGAGGTTAAGCCCTTGGGTCTCGGGGTGCTGCGGGGCACCCCCGGGCAGCATAGCTGCCCGGGGGGTGCCCCGCAGCACCCCGAGACCCAAGGAAGCATCTGGGTGAAGACAGCACTAACCTTCTCCACCAGAGCACCACGTTGAGCTGCTTCCTCCTGCCCCCTCGGTGTAGAGAAAACCCCCGTGCAAAAAGCCAAATAGCAACAATAATAATAGTAAAAAAAACCCCCAAAAACCCCCAAAACCAACCCCTCTCGTTCACAGCGAGGGAAACCGAGGCAGGGGAAGCGGAGCTTGTTTGACACCACGGGGGAAAAAAAAAAAAATAATAAATTGGTGGGTTGCACGGCCCACCTGGTGAGCTGGGGGTCCCCCAAACTGGGGGTGAAGTGTAAGGGAACCCCAGCAAGTCCAGCCACCCCAAGAAAGGGCTGGGACAGCAGGAAGGGATGACCCAACGCTCAGATCCTGACCCTGAGGGCTGGCAGCAGCCCTGGGGCCACGGTGAAGGGCTGGGGAGAGAAATGCCCCTCCTGCCACCCTCACCCACGTGAGCAAAGGGGACTCGACGGGTGCTCCAGGGTCTGACACCCACAGCTCCTGACCGTCTCAGCTCCGAGGGCTCCCACGCAGTCCCACTCCGGATCACATCCCAGGCCGGCGGCGTGACGGGCACTGGGAAACTTCTCCGATCCCAGTTAGCGGGTATCCCCCACACCGGACCACCCTGGCAGCAAATCCGTATTTTCCCATTTAGAAGTCCAAGCAGAGAGGGGATTTCTCCAGGCAGAGAAGAAGAATAACCACCGGGGCGGGGGGTGGTGGGGTGGGGTGGTGGAGGAAGGGGGAAGGGGGGGCCACGTGCCCCCTCCCTGCCCCAAAGGGTTAAAAAAATAAAGCCAGCAAAAAGTGTGTCTGCGATAGGAAAAACACACGCGCTCCCAGGGAGAGCGCGCCGGCTGCTCGCCGTTTCCCTTCCCGACATGCCCCGCTCCTGGGAAAGTGTAGGCTGTTTTCCATATATAACTGCAAACTGTTCCATGCAGTAAGAAGTCTAATTAAAGGGAGGGAGGGAGAGCGAGCGGGAGAGACGCAGTAAGACCGAAAGGCAATATTTATACGAGGGAAGAAAAGCCTGCATCCCGGGCACCAAATTAGACCCTTGCGGAGCAAAGCCCGCGGTATCATCGGGAGATCAAATCCGGGTAGAGCGGCAGCTTTGCAGAAGAGGCAAATCAGAGCCTGGAAAATATGTACCAATAAATAAGAGAAGAGAGCCAGATGGGCCAGGAGAGCACGGGGAGGGGCAGGGGAAGGAAAAGCTAATCTGAGCCAGCTGCTGGGATAAGGCAGAATGCCACGGGAGGGTGCACATACACCCCCGGCCCCCCACCAGCCTCCTGGGGTCCCTGCTCCACGCGTCCCGTGGCTGGAGAACCAGTTATTTAAGTAAATAGCAGGAATCCGCTGAAAAAAAAATAATAATAAAGTAAAGCTGCACACATGGGAACGGGGCTGGGGGATGTAAAATGCCGAGGAGGAGAGCAGCACGGTGCAAGAACCAGCAGCCGCGGTGGCGAGGAGAGGCTGCAGGCCAAGGGACACCCATCCCCGCACCCACCCCACGCAAGGGGTGACCCACACAGCACCCAGCCCTCACCCCACATCGACACAGCAGCCCCCCGGTCTCCCGCTCACCCACAGCTGCATCCCCCTGCCTTGGGGGCACCAGCATCCCCAGTCCAGCCAGGGCAGGAGGGGTGCAGGGGGCAGGAGGGCCAGGCTGGACGGGGAAAATACCCACCCGATCTGCTCTTCAAAGCCTCTTTGTTAGAGCTGCACTTCCCACAAGCGCCAGCCACAGCCCCGAGGTAATCCACAGCCAGCTAACACATTCCCGGCGCTATAAGGTCCCCTGCCCACACTAGGTGTCAAGGCGTTTTAAAACGGTTAAGGTGCTTAAATTAGGCGCTGATACATTTAAAAGTCGCCCTACCTAAGCTGAGCCCTGGTGGAGAGGCTGGTTTACCCCCCCGGGCCGCGGGGTTTGCTGCATCAATCGGTGCCGACAGCACCATCACCGACATCCTCGTGGGCACCGCATCCTCCGCTCCCAATGCCCAGTGGGGACCGTCCCCTCTGCGCCCCAAAAATGGATCGGACCCGCTGCTACGCCGCTGCCAGAGCCCTGGTGTGTCGGGCACAGCCGTTCCTGGCACTGCCCCGTCCCCACCTCCACGTACACACACACACACCCTTGTGCCCCAGGCGCCCGGCACCGTCCTGACCTGCCATTCTGTTTATGCAGCGTCTCGAACCCCACACGCTCCCTCCGTGCTGCAGGCAACGCCCCAGAGGCTCCCAGCTGCACCAGTAACCCAGAGAAACTGGGATATCCCTTTCCTCAAGTGCCAGCATGAAGCCACCAGCAAGGCTCCCACCTCCTGCATCCCTCCTCCAGGTGGGACACGGTGCCTTCCAGCCCCTCCGGCGCTGACCCGCATCCCAGGCTTTGCCACCGCACGTGTCCTTCGTGCCCATAAGTGGCACCTCGTGGCACTGGGGGAGGGCAGCCTGTAGGTCCCCCCTCCTCAAAAAAACCCCAAAACCCTGCTGTTGAACCTCCAACAATGCCAGAAATCCCAAGCTTGGGTTGAGCTCAGAGGCGCTCGCTGCAGAGCTGGGACAAGATGCAACGGGGACGAGGCCACCACGCTGCACGGGGAGGGCTCACGTCGCTTGGCATCCCCCACCCCAGCAAGAGATGCCCCCCGGCTAGCGCAGAGCCAGCCCTGAAGCCTCTGCCCAGCCTCCAAACAAGAGGAACAAACCAGCCCTGCGTGGCACAGCCGAGCCCAGCGTGGCCCCGGGGTCACCCGAGGTGACTGCCGGACACCAGCCACTTTGTGCTGGCTGGACCCGGAGGGGCAGGAGCTGTGGGAGGCTTTATAACAGTCCCTGCCTGTCACCAGCATTTATACAGGTGGGTATCTAAGCACCAGCGCTAATCTGGGGATAATAGCAGCTTTAGCAGCGATAGGGCAGAGATTACTGCCACAATCCAGGAGTTAGGGGCGTTTCGTTGGCAGAAAGCAGCACGGCAGGCGGGCAGACGGAGCGAGGCGATCCATGGGGAATAAAGGGATCGGTCAGCATCGGGATCCAGCTCTCAACAGCTCCCCAGTGTCACCGGAGCCCGGCACCGGGCTGGTACTGGAGGCAGACGTGCTTGCCCGTGGCTGGGGAATGTGCTGCCTGTGGTGAGCCTGCTGGAAAAATGCAAAACCCACGTAGTGCCTGGGATTTCGCGTGGACAGGATTCCCCCTCCTCCTGTCCCAGGCATCCTACCCAGGATCGCTCGGCATGCTGTAATCCCCTCCGCTCCCAAGGCTCTGGCTCCTCTCCTCGGCCCCCCACATTCTCCCAGCTGCCCCACGCAGCTGCCCGCAGTGGTGGGGTCCTTCACCATCCTCTCCATCAGCCTTTTGCACCATCCTCTGAGCCCAGGCTGAGGTTTTTTTGCTCTCTGCAGAACACAGGCGATGGGAATTGCAAAAAAGCAAGTCTCACTGCCAGGGGAACCCACTCAGTTTGGGGTCCCCCAGCACCACCTGGGGTCGTTCTGTCCCCTCCTCGAGGGGATGCCGCCAGACAGGGTGCCAGGATGAGATCTGGGGAAGCCCCTTCCCTCTCTGCCTGCTTTTCTAGGTCCCTTCTTGGCGATGCTCTGCCCAAACCCATCACCGGGAGCCGGGGATGGAGCACAGCGAGGTCTCAGGGGCTGAGGAACAGCGAGGCCGCTCGGCGCAGGCAGCTGCGTCCGGGGGAGCGGGAGGAGGAAGGGAGGATCCCTCATTGTCCTTTCCAAAGGGAAAAGGGACAGTCCCCTCTGACTGGAGTGCCAGGCAGGGCAGGAAACACCTCCAGCCTCTTCGCTCCAGGCTGCATCTGCCCACGGGGAGCAGGGGACACCTGCAGACAGCACAAGTTGTACCCCCCCCCCCCCCCGTGCTGCAGAACCACCATCTGCAACATCTTGCAAGGATTTGATGCATTTCACGTTCAACTGCAGGAGTGAGAGGATCCCCCGGCTGCTGCCCTGCGGAGAAACATCCAGATGCTGCGGGGAAGAGAAGGGAAGGAGGAAGAAGGGTCCTTCCTGCACCCAGCCCCGGGCAGAGGTGATGCAGGATGCCCCAGGTGGTGCCCAGCGAGGTGAGACCAGGCGCAGAGAAGACAAGTGTGTCCACAGATGGCAGGCACGGATGGGGATAGACAGAAAGGATGGGAAAACAACGCCAAGAAGGGAAGCAACGAATGGAAAGAGATGAAAGGCGGCGGGGTCAGGAGTTAGCACAACAGAATTTAGCGGCGGATACGGAGCCGGAGCACGTTGTGGAAGGATTTTGGCTCACCAGAGCCTGGCCAGTGGCTACACCCCGGGGACCAGCAGCACCCAGACCTCGTGCATCCACTGGGTACCAGGGCAGCCACCTCTCCATCGCCTCTGGATGAGCCTTCCCCAAACCAGGCACCTACAGAGCAACACCGGAGCACCCCAAGCCATGGCTCCAGCCTCTCCCCAGATGGGGGAGCAGCCATCTCTCTCCTCGGGGAGCCACGATCGGCTGTGTTTGGCACCCAGCACCCACCGAGTAATTCAAGCCCCCCTTGGGAAGAGCAGCCCATGGGTTTAATACTCCACAGAGCAGCCGGGCGTTTGCAAGGCTGGCTCCCGGGGGCACAGCGTATCCTCAGGGATCCCAGGTAGCGGGATGAGGCTATACAGCAGGGTTGGGGTTTTTTTTTTTCCCTCCCCCCCATAGGGAGATGAGCGGGTCTTGGCTGCTTGATTTCCTTCCTCCTTCCCCCAGGAGATCTCCTGCTCACTCGGGAAACACCCCCAGGTGCCCCGCAGCTCTCCGGGGAGGAAACGCTGCCCAAACACAGGCAGCTGGTATGGTTCTTCCCTTCTTTTTTAGACAGTCCATTCGGGGTCAGATTTAAGAGCAATTCGTCACTTGGGAAATAACACCACTTCAGGCCTCCTCCCTCAAATAAACCTCAAAAAGACATCATTTAGGCAAGCTTAATTTGGACAACTAAAAATAGCCGGCACTAGTCACACTGGAAAATGCAGGCTGAGGAGCTTCACACTTTCACAGCTCGAGCTGGGACACGGGGGTTTCTGGCTACGGGAAGGGTGTCCCCCCCTCTCCCCACCAGCTCCAGACGTGTCCCTGGGTGATGACCACAGTTCTGCTCCCACGGGGGAATGAGGTGGGCACAGTGACACCCACCAAGGACCCATCCCTGGGGCCACCAGCACCCTGCACCGCTGCTCCCATGCAAGTTTTGGGTTCCCCCCCCCCCCCCTCAAACTTTCCCTAAGCAGGATGCGGTGACTCACGGCCACGTCTGCACTGGGACACCCAGGAAGGATGAGCTTCAGCTTCTCCGCTGCCAAGTTTCTGCTCCCAGCTCCCCGCAGCTGATTCACCCCCGGCGTCCCCAGGCAAAGGCAGTCAGGCCTCTCCGCCAGCTCTGCCCGCACTCGGGATACATCCCCCCCCCGCACTGAGTAATGCGGGTTGTTGGTACAGCTTTCCTCCCGTTCTCCGGCAGCGGGGCCGTCACAAGCGATGTGACCCTCCCGAGGTACAACTCAAGCCTGGCAGCCCATCCCACCGGCAGCTCGGGCACCACCAGCCTGGCTTTACCCACTGCCGCCGTCACCAAGCCACAAATGACTTAGATGATCTCCAGAGGTCCCTTCCAACGCCATATCGTTCTGTGAAATCCAGCTTTTTCCCCCACCCTGCAATCCCTCTCCTTGCACCCATCTCCCCCTCCTTGCACCAACCTCCCCGCTCCGGAGGCAGGAATAATATTTAACTCGGGTTCACGATGGAGCACGAGCTCCCTGCCAGCCTGGGTCACTGCCCACCCCACCCCACCCCCCCCCAGGCTGTCCCCATAAGGGAGGCCATTCCGGATCCGTGTTCCCGGCACAGCCACGTGCCCACGGGAGAGCCCGGCGCCGGCAGAAAGCCCCTCCGGAGCGGGCGGCGCGGGGCTGGGAACCCCGGGGAAGCTCGGCACAGCTGCAGCGATGTGTCACGGCGGGGTTTTGTGCGTGCAGCCGGCGCCGCGGCAGCTCTCCCGGCACACTGGGACCAGCAGCCGGGCTGTACAGGTGCCACCCTGATCCGGGAGAAAAAGCAGACACCCTGCCCTGAGTTTCACGGCCAGCAGATCGTGCCCGGAGCCATCCTCCTACCCCCGGGGTACAGCCCGGCTCAGCCCGCAGAGCCAACCAGAAGGGAGATGAAATGGGAAGATGCTCGAGGACCGAGACATCTTCTCGCTCGTCCCCGTGTCCCTGCGAGATGGCAGGAGGGAGAAAGCAGCTTTCCCCATCTCCGGTTAAAAAAGCATCCGCACGGCCCCACACCTGCCAAGTGCTCCATCGACCCGGGGTTACTTTTAAGTAGCTGGTGAGAAGGTGGGAAGAGAGATGAAGAGCCGGAACGTGGCCGTGCTGTGCCACGAAGCCTCGGAGAAGGGCTGAAGCAGGGAGAGACATCGGAGCATTTCCGAGCATCGGCATTTCCGAGCAGGAAAAAAGGGTGAGAAAAGCAGAGGGCAGGCCACGGGGCTGGCCGGGGCCAACGGCACCTCCCGGGCAAGCCAGGGGTGGAGAAGGGACAGTAAAGCTCTAGCTGCCGCGGCAGGGTCCTTAATTAGCATCTTGGGAAACCAGGGTTGAAAATCAGACACCTTCTGCCCGACATCCGAGCCCGGACCTGAAAATCCGATCGCTGGATCCGATGCTCAAAGAGCAAAGGTCACGTCACGTCCCAGGCGGGTCCTGTCATCGCAGCTACCCCCCTGGTCCCCTGCAGCCCCCCACCCACCCCCCC
>JAOXJM010000013.1:4040732-4051683 GCA_026413425.1 Tringa solitaria | reverse complement strand
CCCCCAACTCTCTCAGCCTGTCCTCACAGCAGAGGGGCTCCAGCCCTCCCAGCATTTCTGTGGCCTCCTCTGAACACGCTCCAACAGGTCTGTGTCCTTCTGATGTTGGGGACCCCTGAGCTGGGGGATCCCCACGAGCAGAGCAGAGGGGCAGAATCACCAAGAGAAGGGAGCAGGGAACCAGGCCTCCAGCCAATGTCACCCTCATCTCCCTCGATGGGGACAGCAAACTCGCTGTCTCCCCAGCTCAGAGAGGAAACACTTGCCTGGTGGCAGCTTCATCTCCTCCCCAAGTGAGCACCAGCAGAGCTGGAGCTGAGGGAGGTCAAGGCCGTCGGTGCAGCTGGAGCCATTGCCCACCCTCCCCAAACCTCTCCGTCCCTGGAGCTGACTGAAGCCGGCATGGGAGGCTGTGGCTTATCAGAATCCGCAGCGTGTGGTAGGAGCAGGGGAATCTTCCCGAGGCCAAAATGTTTTCCCTTTCCCTCGCAGCTGTCAGCTTAGTTCTTCCCAGCCATCCCAGGCATTCTGCAGCAGCGGGGACATCCCCATCCTCTCTGCCTCCTTCCTCCACGGGCTGAGCAGAGGGACAATCCCACAGGCAGCGTGGGACCCCCATTCCCAGGTCCAACCCTGGTCTCCATCTGCCATGTATCTGTCCCAGCATGGTCCTGGGTGTAACTGGAGTGCTGCTTGGGCCACCAGCCCTCTCTCCTCCCGTTCCCCCATCCCCACTGGTTGGAAAAGCTCGATGGCACCTGCTGGGAGCCTCTGCAGGTATTAAAACCTCTGCGCCTAAGAGCACCTCTTTAAAAATTAAAGCCTCAGTGAGAAAGAAATGAGTCATGACAGGGAGAGATGAAGCTCACGGCATCTGCGGATTGCTGAAGGAAGGAGAGCCAGCAGCAAGGCCAGGGCTGGCTGGAGCCGTGACCATCTCTGATGCACGGGGCGAAAGGATGGAGATTAAATGGAAAGCAGCCAAGGCAGGAGACACCCTACGGAGAGTGCTGGGGAGGCTGGAAATTTGGGTGACAGCCACTGGCTGGGTGAGGACACCTCCCCTTGCCATCTCCTGCATCCCCACCGAGCTGAGAGCAGAACTTTTCTCTACAGCCCTGCAGACATGAAGGCCTGGCTCGGCACCCAGACACACCAGACTTGGGAAGACAGAGCCCTGCCTCCTTTGGAAAGGTGACAGTGGCCTCCCACCCGCTTGTCCTGTAAGGCACTGCCCTCACACATGGCACCGGCGATGCCCAGGCTCTAAAAGCCTCTCCTGGATCCTGACCAGCCCTTCCCACCTGATGCTGAGCTCCATCCCCAGGCACCCATGGTTGAGGGTGGCACCCCAGCTGTGACATTGGGGTCCCCAAAGCCACGAGGATGCCGAAGGCTCTGCTGCCCCCCAAACCAGACCCAACCTCGTGGCCACCAACTCTTCCAGCTGAGTGTGAGTCCCCGCAACGCAGCCGCCTCGGGACAGCGGGCAGGGTGGAGTGGAATCACCTCAAATCCCGAATGCCCACAAACAGCTCTGCAGCCCCTGATGCCAATACATGAGCTGGAATGGCTTGTGCTGCAAATATGGCACAGATGTATCTCTCTGCAAGACGTGCATGTGTCTCACATCAGCGGTGACGCCAGCAACTTATTTCCCCGCTGACTGCTGAGACGGCTGATCCGCTCCTCAGCTGTGACGTGGGAACCTGCCCTTAATTTCCAGTGGCACCAATATGTTTCCTTCCTTCCCTTTTTTTTTTTTTTTTCTCCCCTCTGCCAGCCCCATTTTGCTCCATGTAGGACACGACAGGCAGTGATAAAGCACCCTGAGTGATGCTGGGAGGCCCAAAGGCTGGCACATCCCAGGTTCCTGAGGAGCAATTAGCTAACGGGGGCCAAGGGCTGGGCTGGCCTCACCAGCCAGCAGTGTCCCTGGCAGCACATGCTGAACCCGGGTCACGCATGACACATCACATACATAAAGGAGGTGGATTTATTCGCCTAGAGCAGAGCTCCCAGAAAACAAAAAAATCCATCCAAAGCCAGTGCTAGCTCTGGGTAGGGAAGCCAACGGGGTGCACAGGCAGGAGGGTGAGTGAGCATCCCTCCCTGAGCTCCAGCACCACCCCAGCCGAGGGGGTATTGCAGCAGACAGGACATGAGGGGGTATTGCAGCAGACAGGGCAAGGGATGAAGCTGCATCCTCTGCAGAACTGGGATGCTGCATATTTATATTGAAGGGTGCCAGGTCATGGCCAGGACACCGGTGTGCTCGGCTGAGCGGTGCAGCAGTTGCCAGGGCTGTGTGGTCTGGCAGCCGGGGAGCTTTGTGAGCCTATTTGTAAATACATTTAGCCCATGGTTTGCAGAGGAAGACGTGAGCCAAGCGCCTGCAATTGTCTGCACGGGAGCCTAACCTTTGGGGAGCGTAGCCTTTGTGCCCTTTACTGAGCTCAACAGAAATTTTTCTGCTCTGCCAAGCTGGAAATTGGCTGCAGATACCATCACCCGGGCATCGGGGCTGAAGAATAGGTTCTTTTTGGTCATTACCTGTGGGCAACACCGCCAGCAGAGCGGGGAGGAGGGAAAGGATTGATGCGGTCCCTCGGGTCCACCTCAGCAGCAGGCGTGGGCTCAGCTCTCCCCCTGTAAATCCAGCTGCAGGAGGAAACAAGGCAAGGAGACGTCTCCAGCGGGGAGAGGAGGCAAAGATGCCACCAAGAAGGGTCTGTGAAGACTCAAGCCCTCCAACCCTGCTGGACTCGCAGCCCCATCACTTAGCCTGTGTCCTCATCCCTCTCTGACTAATCTTCCTCCCATTCATCCCGCTTCCATCCCTGCCCACAGCCCCAGCCTTTTCCTGCCCCAGCTGACCTGCACGGGGACTGGGAACGTGGTTTTCAACCCAAATCCTACAGGAGACAAACCAAGAGGAGACAAAGCCACTGCAGGACCGAGCTGACTCCCTCCGGCGCAGCCCAGGAGGTCAGCGTCCAGCTTTTTTGGACAGATCGGATGCTTTTTGTCATTCGTTATCAGCTGAGAAACAGCACCCGCAGCCTTGGGCGGCTGGAGCCAGGGGAAGGACAGTTTTGCCGGTAGCATAAATTCAGGCAATGCCTTTAAAGGGAAAGGGCTCGGCGGCAGCTGGAGGGGCCCGTGGAGGCAGCACCATCTGCCCACGATGACTAACTCGCTCCCTCACACACCCTCTGCTCCGGGGCCGTGGCAGGAACCGCTATCAGAAAGCAGAAGCTGGTTTCTTCCTTCTTGCTCCCCACTAAGATTTTCCAGTGACCGATCATTCTGCAGCACTAATGGAAACTTGCCCAGTCGCTGGCTGTTTCTCCTCTGGGGTCTTTGTTTGGGGCGGTTTTGGTCTTGTGTTTTTGTTTTTTTTTCCCCTAGTTGTCTCTTAGCATCATCTGCCCTGAACTGACTGCCCTTGGAGGATGAGCATCATCTCTGGCACCTATTGCCTCCCAGCAGGGGACTGGCTTGGTTTTGCTCTGAGCACAGGAGACCCGCAAGGACAAGCACCCCCTTCCCTTGCACCCAGCTCTGACGTGGGTCATCGGGGGTCCCCAGCAAAGGGGACCAGCCCTGGACACAGCCTGGTACCAACCACAGCCCACCATAGCGGCGGGGACAGGCTCCAGCGTTCCCCCTGCTGAGGATGGGCTCCAGAGCCGCAGGGTGAGAGCAGCCGGGGAGCAGGGAGGGAGGTGGATGGATGCAGCGAGGAGCTTCCCTGGGATTTCTTGGGGTGAGCCAGGAGCAGCAGCACAAGCTGCAGAGGAGGAGAAGGTGCCACCCCAGGGGACAGGCAGGCCACCAGCACCCCAGCCTAGAGCACCCAAACATCTGAAAGGGTCAGACTTCTTACCCCACCCCAGGCACCAGCCTGATAACACAGTGGAAAATGCAGCCACTCGAACACATTTGGGGACCCTGAAAAGCACCTGGCAAAAGCCTCACCCTTGCTTCAGCTCCACGACAAAGCCGGACCTGCCCCAGCAGGCACCCCACAGCCCCCAGCCACCTTCACACCTTCTCCTCTGGCAGCAGAAGGACTCCCAGCCTGGCTGGACCCAGCCTGACTCCTTGTCCAACACCATAGACACAACCCACAGCAACATCTCCAGCTCCACGACTCACCCTCACGCCGAGCCCGCTTCCTCCACTGCGCTAACTCAGCCTTAACCAGCTTCTCAATTAAGAATTAAAAAGCCCCACAGACTGCAATCCCCAGCCCATGCTCAACTAGAGGCAGCCAAGAGCCAAAGAGCCCTCCTAGTGCTCGTTCCCTAAATCTGTTCCTAATTAGGAGTGGACTTACCCCTGCAATTAATTGCTGGAGTCATTCATTAGATATCACAGATGATCTGTTTGGAAAAGGAGGCAGCAGAGTGGCTAATCAGTTCTTAACAAATGGAGAGAGTGTGAAAATGGTGGTGAAGCCTCTGTACCTGGCTGGGGGACAGGGGAGGCTGGAGGTTTCCAGCAGAAAGAGCCTGGCTTCGGGACAAGTGGGGTTTGGGAATTTTTTATTTTTTTTTTTTTTTTAGTTTTTTCTTTGGCTCCGGGAGTGCTGCAGAGATGATGCTCGTGGGGGCTGTCGCTGCAGACCGAGGAGCTGCACCCAGCATGACGCAGAGCCCGTGTCCTGGCTTACCCCAGCCCCACATCACCACCACCGAGCCCCGAGGGGAGCTGGGACTGAACCAACCCTTCCAAAGCAATTACTCTGAACTAGCTCTTTTGACTCCTCTCCAGGTATCAGCAAGCCTTTGGGAGAGCGCTTCTGCCCAGGGATGGTGCTGGGGTGCAGGAACCCCACCTTCTCCCAGGCTTTCCCACCAGACACAGGGTTTTCCCCCCTGGAAAATCAGAGGGTTCAGCTCATGTAACCCAGCATCAGGCAAGGTTAGGGAATGTCCCCCTTTGTGTGGCATCGCCAGCCTCACAGGAGACAGCAGTGACACACATGGGGCACTAAGGAGAGCACCTTAAACCAAGTTAAGGTCTCCTGTGCCTCAGTTTCCCCAGCTCCCCACCACCCTCCTCTCCCACACCTGACACAAGGCACAGGCAGCCTGTTGGCTGCAGTCACCACTGAAAGCGCTGCTTGCTATTATTAGCCTTAAGGGAAATGAAAGTGTTTCTGTGCCTCAGCATTTAATTTTCCCTCCTAATACAATCTGCATGGAAACAAATTAACCCCCCCTCCCACCCAGAAAATCACCAGCCTGCAGGTAAAAAAGCTGCAGGGCCGTTCCCCAGGTCGGGGGAGCAGCAGCTCAAGGCTCCCAGCAGGTCGAGGCTGTAATTATGGTAATTTTTCTAGCAGTTTTACTCTAATCAGGCTGGTTTGGTGATGCACGAGCTCTGTGCTCCCTCCACCACTGCCAGGTCGCAGCGAGGGGACGGAGTCCTCGGTGCCTTCGCTACCGAAGCAGCTCCACGGTTCCTCAGAGGAAGATGGTTAGCAAAAAAAAAATATTAAAATAAAATATATAAAAATGTGTTAAGTGACAGAGGAGCTGAGCTGCATTCTGGGCTAATGGCTGGTGAAATTACGTTAAAAAAATGGAGCAAAGCAAACCCTTGAAGGTAGACGACTGTAAACAGCAAGAGAAACTGGGACGCAACTTCTAAGAGGGAATAGATGTTTGTTGCTGGTTGACAGGGGAAGGAGCTGGGGTGACTCACTCTGGGGACAGCCAACGGGTCCCAGCTCTCCTGGGGACTGGTTCCACTCAAGGCTGAGTGACCGGTGGCCCGGTGATGTGACAAGGATCTGGTGGCTCTTGGCCCTGCTCTTAGTGGGGATGGATTTGCACATAAGGCAGCAGCTCCAGGCTTGGCCAGCCCTGCTAAACTGCATTTCCCCCAGCAGCTCATCAGCATCCAAACGCTTTCCAGCCACCAGGAGCCAGGATGGGGCTGAGTCCATCGCCCGGGGGGCAGATGGGTTCTGCAGTCCATCACCGAGTCCTTTGGGGAGCTCCAAAGAAGGGGTATTTGCTGGTTCTGTCTGGCAGCTGAGGAGGCAGCGGGGGGCAGTGAGGGTTCCCTGGAGAAAGCACTTGGACAGGGAGAGAGTGTCCCCTAAACAGCCCCTTCAGCCCCACGCCAGCACCTGGGCAGGCAGATGGAAGGGATGAGAGATGGAGAAATAGATGCTGCGAGGAAAGCAGTGACTAATGAAGTCAGAAGGGGCTTAAGACAGACAGAAGTGGGCAGAGAGACAGATGCAGAGGGACAGTGAGACAAGTGCACGGCCAGACAGACGGCTGCAGGGGCAGAAAGGTGGTGGGCACAGGGTCTGTGGGTGCCCTGAGGATGGAGGGGAGAAGGATGGGCAAAGTGCACGCTTTACCCACGCTGCCTCCAGGGGAGAGAGCCACCTGATGAATAATAATGATGAATTATGATAATGAATAAGCGTTCAGGCTCGGCTGGGCTTTCATGCCAGGCTCGTAGGGGCAGAGGGAATAAAGTTTGCCTGCCCACTGCCCTCCCTGGCCCCGTGCCTCAGCCAGCCCCGAGGCCACCAGGACATTAACCTGCTTTTCCACCAGCGGCTGCCGGCCACGTCAGCCAGCTTTTAATTAGACCGAGCACTTCCGAGCATCCCCCGCAGCCCTTTTGGGAAGATCCGGGGGTTGGCAGAGCCCAGCCTCATGGCCAGAGCCTGCGCCCGAGCAAAGGCAGCTCTCGGGACCCGGTGCAGCTCCGTGCCAGGTCTCCAGCAGAGCTCCATGCTCTGCCTGCCACCTCCTGCACCCCCAAACCTGCCCCGTCCCCCCCTTCCGAGGGCATCCCCTCAACAACTGCTGCCTTCCCAGAGCTTCTCAGCATTAATTACTCCCCCTCTCCCCGAGCTGGGACGGTGCCACCACCCCGCGGCTGGCTGTCGGAGGAGCCAAGCTGCGAGGAAATCTGGTGCATCTCCCAAAGCCTCCGCTCTCAGAGCCCTGTGATTGTGGGGATTTCTCTTTCCTTTTCTTCACTTTAATTTGCAGCCTCTGCGGTCGCGGAGCTCTGCTCCACCCAAGGAGCAGCAGGTCCCTGGGAGGGAAGGGAAGGCACCCTGCCGAGGCAGAGACCTCAAGGCAGGGCTCAGCCGACACAGAGCATCCATCCCTCGACCCCTCTCTGCAAAAAGGGGCCTCCCTCCATATCCCAATCATCTATTTTTCTGTGCCGTGAGCCTCCCCCCCGCCGTGCCCAGCCCCACACGCCTCTCGGGGGAACTTGGCAGCAGGTATCCACTTCTCACTGCCTAATCTTGCTCCCGGCCAAGGGCTGCCAGGAATAAACACATCCCTGAGCCCGCTCCCGACGTGCCTTTCCATAAGGGGAGAGAACCTGCCGGCCCCGCACGCTGCTGGCGGAGGTGCTGCTCACTCGTGGCTCACTTCCAGCCCAGCGGGTCACCAGGGGCCAGGTGGAGGGTTCCTGCAGAGCCTGAACCTCTTGGTTTCTGCTGGGCGCCCCTTGAAGGGTGCTGGGGGTGACAGCCCACCCAACAGCCCCCATCCACCCAAAGGACACCCCCCTGCCCCGGGCAGTGCATCACCTGAGGTCAGTGCAGCACCCGCACCCCTTGAATCCATCGGCCAAGAGTGACCTACCTGCTGGTCACAGCCCTGTGTGAGCTGAATGCAAAGAGGCCATTAAATAACCTAATTAATGAGAATGTTAATTAGAGATGAGAAGGCTCTGGGAGAGCAGGTGGGAGGGAAAGGAGCCGGCTGACCTGTGTACCCCCAGCAGCAGGGCAGCTCCATCTGTGGGGGACCCCTTCCTGGGCTGCTCTCGCTGCGGTGGGGACAGAGTGAGGCCACGGAGGGGACACGGTGGGGACAAGGCAGGGGGTGGCTGGAACCCCAGGGTGCCACGGTGGGTTCCAGGTGCCACCTCACCCTTCAACAGGGATGCCCCTGCAAAGTCAGTGTTCAAAGCATCACTTCCAATATCCGTCTGTTTTCCCATCCTGCCATGGAGACGCCTCCTTATATAAACCCTGTTAAGTAGGACGGCCTTTTATATCTCTTTCTGCCATCGTTGCTGGTGGCTGTGGAGGCTCCAGGCCTCCGAGCCATCCCCACTGCCTCCTTGGCAGCCAAGGAGAAAAGCGATCCGAGTGTGCGCAGCTGGGCTGCCCTCGTACCTAGCCCTGTGCCACGGCCACACAGAAAGGGTTGCACCGATCCCAGGCGCTGGCCACCAGCATCATCTGGGTGCACCCAACACCCTGTCGGATCCTAGAGGGCCATGGGATGGTCTTGAGCCAGGAACAAGGGACGGGGAATTAATTGAAGTGGTTGAGTTCATGCAACACCCTCTCCGGGGCAGGGAATGCTGTAGCAGAGCAGATGGAAGGGGTGAGCATGAGATGGTGGCATTGCCACACTCAGATGCCTTTTGGTGCCCCCATGCTCACCAAGGAGACCCCCACCACTGGAGCAGCCCCCCGCCCAGGCCCACGGGACCATGGCACCCCCTAATTCATGATCCTTCATGGCTCCCTCTGGCCAGAGCACCCCCTCCTTGCTGCCCTCTCCGTGCCTCCCCGCTGCCTTTTTTCCAGCCCTGTCAGACATCTAAAATGATGGCTTTAACAAGGGTAAATTTTTGATGAACAAGATATTAAATATTTGTGGCTGTTTCTTGAGCTTTCAATTATTCAGCTTGAAAGTGCAGGCAAGGTGTAGGCAGCTCCCACAGCAGTGTCCTGGGCTGTCGTGCTCTCCCTGTGTCAGGGAAGGACACGGTGACCACGTGGGACACGGATACGCTGGACACGGCTGGTGAGCTTGGGTAAAGCCAGCTAAAAACCCTCCACCCCACACTGCAGGGAAAAAAACCTTCAGGGACAGAGCTGCTGGGAAAAATCATTGTAATTCCCATGAAAACTCTCCTGGGGGGAGAGAGGCCACTCGAGCAGGGTGAAGCCTTGCTGGGACGGAGGCGATGCTGTCACCTCGTGCTGCAAACTTAAATTTGCTGCCTGGCTTCCACACGTGTTTTTCCACTGCTCCGTGGATTTGCTGCCTCAGTCGTGGAGTCTCTCCCGGCAGCAGAGCTCCGGGCTCACGGGGTGTCCTCATCCCCAAGGCTCGTGACCTGTGGGGACACTGGGAGCTGGGACACCGATCCCCCTGTTCCCAAGGCTGGACAAGGTGAAGATTTCCCTTCCTCCCATCTCCGGGCAGGTCCGGCAGAGCTGGCAAGCTGGGCAGGGGTCTCAGCTGTCTTTGGGGAGGGGACAGACATCCCTGCTCATCTCCTGCCTGGGGGAGGTTTGGGAAAGGCAGGAAAAGCAGCAACACTCCAGACACTTGGAGGATGCTCCTTGAGTGTTCTGGATGCCCAAAGGCACGGTTACATGGGCTGCAGCTCACCAGGCCACTGGCCAAAGTCATCTCTGCCCCTCTGGCACCTTCCTGCCCGGTGGGACAGGGCCAAGCAGAGGGCCATGCGTGTGGCCGGCCAGTGTCACCCGCGGCAGAGCACGGGGCAGTCCCTAAGGGGAGTACGTCGGGTCACCCTCGGGATGCCAGCAGCTCTGCTGGGTTCCCGGCTGACGATCAAACCCTGAGCATTGTTTGAGTCTAAATCACATTTTCAAATGCCGTTGTTCCCCACAAAAGATGCAGAGCCCTGACCAGCCGGAGCCTGGGAACAGCCCAGCGCCACTTTGTTTGCAGGGGCAGGAGCATCCCGCCCTGTCCTGCCTCTTTCTTATTTCCCCACCGAAGCTGCTGCCCGCTTTGCATTCTCATTGTGTGGGGGCAACCCCACTGAAGGATATTTAACAGCTCCTGGGTCTCACTTCTCCTCTACCTGCTTCCAGCTGTTGGGAGAAGGATGTCAGCGACCGTGGGGAGCACCAGGGAGGTGCAGAGCATCCCCAGTCCCCCCCCCCTCTCTCCTTCCAGCTGCTCCTGCAAATCTGGCTGCGTTATTAGGGGAGCTCGTTATTGCATTGGGGCTCCATTGGGGTGCTGCTCGTGAGCCGACACTGGGGGCACGGACACCACCCAAACCTGCACCCCCCTGAACTCAGGCACCCGCTCCTGCTCGCTGCTTCGCAGTCGGTCAGTCCTGGAACGTACCTGAGGGAAGAAGCCAAGAGGCATAAAAATCCCTGCTGAGCCTCTGCCAGCCAGAGGAGCGGCAATTAAAACAAAAAGATTAATTACAAACAGTGAGTGGCTATAAAACTTTCCAGTAATAGGAGCGAGAGTGGGATAAGCAGCTCAGGAGCTGAGGAGGCTCCGGGCTGTAGCCGGGGAGCAGTGCTGTGTTTCCAGCAGGTTTAGGAGATGAACGTTGCTCCTGCCAAGGGGACGGACGGTCCCCGGTTACTCACAAAGTGCTGAGTTCCCTCCTGGCTTCAGAGGGAGATGAGGTGCTTCTCTGGAGACACCCCCTTGGCCAGGAGACAGCGGTGCTCACTGGGCTGGATGCTCTTCACCAATGGCACCCATGACATTGCCATCTTGCTTGTGCTGGAGCCGCTCCAGTTCGGCTGGGACAAGGGGGAAAGCCAAGGGCAGGATTTGCCCAGGGTTTGGGTCCCACTGACAGTGGATGCTTGGGCAGAGGGTATTTTGGATTGCCTTTCCCTGAGCATTACATCTGATACATCCACCTCCCCCCCCCACAAGCTGCATCCCTGTTCTCAGTCTGCTCAGAGCCCAGGGGAGCACCCAGAGCTTGACCCCAGTGTGGTGTTTGATTGTCCTCCCCATCCCGTATGGGGTTGGCAGGGACATGGGCAGGGGTGCAGGGCAAATAAATAACAAGTGATCACAAAGGGGAGGACCAGGGGAGGACAGGCTGAGAGGGTTGGGGGGTTCAACCTGGAGAAGAGAAGGTTCCAGGGAGACCTTAGAGCCCCTTCCAGTCCCTCAAGGGGCTCCAGGAAAGCTGG